>JAQQZU010023586.1:0-14803 GCA_030068025.1 Parauchenoglanis punctatus | reverse complement strand
AGAAAGGCACCCTGGGTGACCCGGGGATCGAACCCAGGACCTTCTTGCTGTGAGGCGACAGTGCTAACCACCATACCGCCGTGCTGCCATGAAAAAATATTTGACAACAAAAATTATGGTGAAATCTCTATTCATTTTGCTCTGACCAATAAAGATGAGACAAAACAGCTGGCTCTGTTCTAGCAGACAACCTAGTTAGGCATTCACTTTTATACGATATATGTATGAAAGAAGTTCATGTAGTAGCTCTTCTTCCATTTCCTTTACCCAGGTTATTTGTAACACGCATGATGTGAGAAACTTAGATAACAAAAATCTTCAAACAAACAAAAACAAAAACTCTAATAATCCAATACTGACAGTTACAAATTTCAGTTGGTTCATTAGAATTTCTGTCAGAAAACTGTTACTCATAACCTGACTGTCTTATTTCCATTTTTATTTCCATATCCATGAATGCTAAATGGAATGCACCATTACAACATCAGACAGAGGGGTACACTATACAAAGAAAAACCACTGATGCAGGGGGGCATCAGTGATTGCAACAGCAATGTAAATAAGTATCAGAGCCAGACATTTATATTAATGTTTAACAATTGACTAAATTAAAAATGAAAGAAAAAGCAAGCATATACTGAATACCATCAGTCTCTTAAAACAGCTCTTCAAGGGAATTTTTACAGCCAGGAGAAATATCCATCAGCACAGTCCATTGTAGTATCATGTGACTGTTTGAGAAATTTATGACTAATACAAGAATAAAATTAGACTAAATTTAAAACTGAGTTCCACTGACTAGATCTTAACTAAAACAAAACAAAACAAAAAGACTAA
Source organism: Parauchenoglanis punctatus (assembly GCA_030068025.1). Classification (NCBI taxonomy): domain Eukaryota; kingdom Metazoa; phylum Chordata; class Actinopteri; order Siluriformes; family Auchenoglanididae; genus Parauchenoglanis; species Parauchenoglanis punctatus. The sequence continues at coordinate 13,966 of JAQQZU010023586.1, read as the reverse complement.
AATTTGACTAGAATGTAACAACAATTTTCAGTAAGTGACTAAGACTAAAACACATTCATATCACATTACAGTGATTTTGTGTAAACAAAAAGAATGATTTAATTATATTTTTTCCAGCTAAGATTGAGACATCAACACAGTGGCACTTACTTCTTGATTATTGCCAGGAAGCAGTAAATGATGGAAATCTAATTCTAAAGCCTAAAGACATTAATAATGAGCTTGGTGAGTGCAATGAGGAAGCATCTCCACTCACGCGCTTGTCCTCACTGCTTATAAATTTTAAACTGAATGTTTGGACACATCTTCTAATTCAATGATTTTTCTTTATTTTTATTACTTTAAAGACATTTCATGTCTTAATGATGGAATGTCATTACTCTTTACTTGACTGAGTGGATATTGACATAATATGGATTACTACAGTTGTCAAATAGGGCTGTATACCAACACTACCTCAACACAATACAACTGATAGTCTCAAATGCATATAAAGTGATTATAGACATTATACACTATAGGAAGACAACAAAGACAAGGACAGAAAATACGGGCAATATAACATTTTTGATATGAATAGAGCTGTTTCCCAACAGCATGCTACAGCTTCATATATTTTTCAGTCTCTAGTGGTGCACTCACCACAGGTAGCTTAGAAAGATGCTATAAATAGAATTTACTTATAGCCTTATTAGTATTTCCTCTACCTTTCCATGACTGGTCATACCTGATGTTTCATGATAACAGAGGAACACTCTACAGACTCTACAAATGGTGAAGGACCAGCAGAGCTGTGCTGAGATTGACAGAGAAAATGTAGAGAACAAAATATGAAGCAATACAGCTTCAGAATGAGCTTTTTTAAAGCTTGGCTGCTTTTTTTCTATTTCAGGATATATTCTGTATTACAGTGTCTACATTTTCATCTTATACCTTGGCTATTTCTGGAATACACTGCTGTCTTTATGGTGTCTGAAATTTCACACTTGGGAATTCCACAATTACCTTTCATGTACAATGTATGAAAATGTAGCACATGTAGCTTGGGTATTGACACATATTTCAGCATGTTTCTGAAATGTGCATGTGTGTCCTCTTTATGAAATGCCACTATAAACTAATTGCTGCGTGAAAAAGCAGATGTGCAAAATGGAACCTTCAATAAGTGGTTCCTGCAGATTGGAGGAGGACTTTCCCTCTTAAGTTGCCTCAAACTGCTCGGTGAGTATATTTATCAACACCTCATGTTTTATTCTGTGCCAAAAAGCCATGAGCTTTTACTTTCCTATGCAACACCTTTCCACTCTTACAAGAAGTTTAACCTGCTAAGGAGCCTTTAGATTGCCATCTGCAGGTTTTGCACTAAAAACAACTGGTATTTATAACTTTTCATGCTTCCTTCCACCTTGATAAAAACCCCAGTCCGGACTGAAGAAAAGCAGCCCTAAAGCTTGATGCTACCATCACCATGCTTCACCTTGGGTATGGTGTTCTTTTGGTGATGTGCTTTTTTGTGCCAAACATATCTTTTGGAATTATGGAATTTTTACAGCTTTTGGAATTGTTCTCGTCAGACCATAACACATTTTGCTACAACAAGAACAAGAAGAGACTTTACTTGTACTTGTCAGATGTTACTGCAGCTCCTTTACTGTTGCCGTAGGTCTCCCAGCAAGTTTTTGTCATGTTTTTTATTTTATTGGTGATGTCATTGCTCCATTTTTTCCACTTGTTGATGATGGCCTTCACAGTGTTCCTTGGTACACATAATGTCTTGGAAATTATTTTAAATACCTCTCCTGATTTTACATGTGAGTGAGATACCATGCAGTCTTTGTAAACTCTTATAGTACCATGGCTTCAGCAGTTGTATGAAACCAAGAAGATGCAAAGAAAAGCCTACAAAGACAGCTGATCTTTATTTGGAGTTATCCCCAGTTATTAAAGGGTGTGCACATTTGTGTAACCAGTTTATTGTAATCCCCCCCCTATTTTTCACTAAATGTTTGAGTGTTTTTCATTTAATTTTAGAATTAGAAATGCTATACTTGAAATCAGCGACTTTCAACACATGATCACTGAGTAAAATGCTTTACATCTAAATCACGTGGGATCTTGAGGCAAATCGCGAGGCAAAATTATGTGGACACCTGACCATCACACACACAAATGTAGGTAATTCATCAAACAGTTGCCATAAAATTAGAAGCACACAACTGTCTAGCATGCTCTAGATTTCCCTTCACTAGAACTAAAGATCCAAGCCCTACACTCCTAGACCTTTGGCTATATAGTATATATTAAAACATAAAACTTAGCATAGTTAATTACTAAGTCAAGCTATTTTTCAAGTGTTGGCTGAAGAGCAAAGTAGAGCAAAGTAGAATCAAGTTAAAACATTATTTGAGTACAAGGAGTTTGAAATACAAATTTAAATCACTTGATAAAATGTATTCTGATTAAAGCTTACTCACATGAAAACTCGATAAATAGTTTAATATGGACAATAAATAAGTACATTGCAAAGAAATTCCCATATATTTTTACAGTAATTTACTGGCAGCTTGGGTTGCCAGTAAGTACTGTAAAATTTACAGTAAACAACTGTATATTTACATATATGGTAAAGTGCTGTAATATCTTAATGTTATATAAAATATCATAAGCCAGCACACTTGCTCTTTTGGGTGATGCAGGATACAGTCAAGTGGAACATTAACTTCCTAACCATGCCATATCTGGGATTTGAACACAGTGAATTAACACGGAATTAACTCCATTAAAGGTTTGGTTATTAATCACTTTCATGAGTTCCCTACTGGTTTTGGTTATTAATTATTGGTGACTAAGATGGTCATGCGTTCAAATCCCAACACCACTAAACTGAGTTGATTGGTTCCTTGAGTAAGACTCTTCAGCTCAGTTGTATCTTGCAAATACAATGTGTCATTTTAAATTATGTAACAGTACTTTACTGAAAATATATTACAGTTTTTCTACTGTAAATTTTACAGTTTTACTTTACTTACAGTTGTACATTTTATAGTACTTTACTGTCAACCCAAGATGCCAGTAAATTACCATAAAATCTATGAGAATTTTTTTACTCAATTATTTACTGTACTCAAATACTTTTCCTACACATATTACTTCATATAAAACCAAAATAACAGTTTGCTTGCCACCTAGCGTATATTTCTGCAAGTAAACATACATACGAAGACGCTAGCAAACAGGACACTAGTGGACTCTTCCAATTAAGCTACTAATTAGCATAACAAATGTTCACTTAGGCATAATAGTATATCAAACAAACTGTACATTTCTCCAAATATACATTAATAAACTTGTAGTAAACTTTATATTAGCACATTTTAGCAGATCTAAGCCCAATGTGACTTCTGCTGAGGGAAACAGAAAGTGTCTAAACATACAGAAATGAGAGAAAGAGTTTGATATTATACTAAAATTATACATTTCCTACTAAGAGGGAAAATAATTCAGATTTTAGCTTTTTTCATTCTAAAGAATTAAGGCATTTATTTGTTCTCTAATTTGGGGGAAAACCAGTGAATGATAATCGGTCAATTTATCTTTATCGTGGCATTTGTATCATCACATATTTGAGAAGCTATGAAAGTGACTAACAGAAGGTGAGTTTCTCCATAAGCTTGCATTTCAAACTCAGTTATATGGGTTGTGAGTGATTCAACCCTCTGCTCACCTGGTCTGTGTGTTTTTAACCAATGGTGAGGGTTGTAGCTAGTATATTAACACTATCTGGTTAATGTGAAACATTTTTGGCAGACTGGAACGCAAATGAACATTGGGAAAAAAACATCAGAAATGACCAGGTGTTATATTTTTGTTTATTACATTATATTTTTATTATTGTTTATGAAAATAAAATAAGGGTTAACTGGCTGATGATAGTTAAAAGACAAGCTGGTACAACCCATGTAATTTTCTTCTGCATGTATCTTTCAATATCATTTTTCTACCAGAGAAATTCCCAAATCTTACATCCTGTACCTTTAAAATAAATCCTGCGTAGCACATAGTGACGCCAAGTCATTCCTTTTTTGTGCAGTGTTTTTCTCCCTCACTGCTCTTTCACTGTGTTCACACATTCAATATACTCCTTCCTCCTCTTTATCTCTCTGTCTCTCACAGCCTCATTAACTCTCTCTCTCTTTTATCCTTTCTGAACTCCTTTCCCCTGAGTCCTTTTCGGTGTTCTCTGTTTATGGTAATGCCAATAAATGCCTGTTGAGAGTGTGTTGGACAGTTGTGTTTCTTATCCCACTGTCTCTCTAGACTCCCACATTCATTTCTTTATATTTAGCGGTTCATCTTTTTATAATCATGTCCTGCCTCAGGCCAGGTCCAGATTAGTTTGAACATTTTCTCTCTTTCTGAACAAACACAACAATTATTTGCACACTTTGATTAAAAAAAATAAAATAAAAAATCCTGCAAATTAAAGAAGGGAAGAATCAACATAAAATGTGAAATTTTATGTCTTTAAAATAAATGTGTTATTTAAATGTTACAATTTTTTTATGGTTTAGCATATTTGGAACTCATGTGAAAAAAAAACAATGTTAAGAAGAGACTTGCACATGAATACTCTCCCAAAACTATTCTGTGACCTCATGTATTACATTTATTTATCAGAGCTGTCTATTTAAATTAAATTGTGAATTAATGACAGTATGTTCATTTCTATTTTATCTAGCTAGCTGACCTACCTACTTTATAGAATATCTAGTACCATGTTACTGACTTACTGAACTATTGCCTTTCCTGTGTATAATCTTTACTCCCAGTGCTATTTAGCCAATTGGGTGCAGTAACTAAAAGCAACTGATATGACTGTACCTGTAAACTTCCTAAAATTTGTTTCAATCATTGTTCATCACAGCTTATTGACAAAATTATTACCCAAAGGACTTAAAAAAAATTAACAAGGAGCTATTTTCTAATTTAACAGGTAACACATATAGCAGCCTATAATAGTTCCCAGTACCAAACTAATAAGTGCCAAGTGGCAGGTTAGTTTGCTCATGCTGATTTAGTGCTCTTTCATATCCAGGGTTTCTATACCAAGAGTCAAAGAATGATCATGGAAAACAGGGTGGATATCACAGGGTTGATTTGCACACATCTGGCAAAGCAGATTGTGCTTAGAGAGAGAGATCACCTAGAGAGCATAGCAAATTTTGTTCCCTTCACTCCCAGCTGTGACACTGTCACAATTTGAACCTCTTCAAACAGTAGGGTTACTGATTTTCTCTTGCAGCACTCAGGGGCCCACAAAGCTATCTATATACCTTTATAACTAGTGTTAAGAAGATTGAAGAGTGAATAGCACGTTGTACTGTGAGGAAAAACCACTCAACCATGCTAGTGGTACATACAGCCACAGGTCCACAGCATAGCAAGAGATGTGGACTACACTGAAGAAGCAGCTAGGGAGAACATGAACTGGCAGGAAAATTATGTGTGAATGCCACAAGTTTGTAGAGAATGTTGAGTAATAGCCAATAAGGTGGAAGCTAATGGATACTATTGCATTTCATAGTGTTGCACCCTGATGCATCTGTCTGTAACCAAGGGATTAAATGTAATTGGGCCATCACACCAACCTCTAGTACTTGTCCACTGATGTATCGGCTGCAGGTCTCACACTTTATCCCAAACTGGGCATGGTAATCTGATTCACAGTATGGGATCCCATCTCTGAATAAAACAGCAAAGAAACATTAAATAATTACACACTCAAAAATTGACAAATATACCACAGTAAAACTGCCGATAATCAGAAATATTCCTTTAGCTTTCATACATTTGTCACCAGAGAGGTATGACTTCCAAATAAATAGCATAACATCACAAGGCTTCTTGTGTAAAACATCCCATTACAATCCCCAAACCACAGATCCTAACTGTACAAAACAATCATTGTATAATGAAAACATTAGCTTTATTCATGGGAAATGGTGCAATGAATGGTTACAAAATGAAATCTAAAAAACAGGTTTGATCTCAAATTTGAACACAAACACAATCACATTTGGAGTTGGGTTGAATATAAGTGAGGCATTTAAAATGAATCAGAATGGAAGAGATAATTGTGTGCTTACTTGCTTATGTACTCTCCAGTGAGCACAATACTGCAAGTTTGGCACTTAAAGCAGCTGACATGCCACTGTTTCTCCAATGCCAGGAGAGACTGGCCCTGTTTGATCTCCTCCTTACAGCCTGCACAGTCTAGAGAGAGAGAGAGAGAGAGAGAGAGAGAGAGAGAAAGAGGGAGAAAATGGGAATTTCAACAGTCTAGTGATTCATGGCATGGATCTGTGAAATATGGTGTTAATCATGAATGCTGAGATATGCACACACAGTCACACATTAGTAGCAGTAAGAAGTGGCTGTGGCGGCGCATAGAACATAGGTGTAAGCAGGCACTCAACTGAAAAGTCAGCTGATCGTTTGTTATCATTTGGATATTTGCAGCTATTTTTGGATGTAGAAACCCACCACAGTCTCTTCTACACACTCCAAAACATCAGTCACATTCATACAACAGCCTTACATTTCCTTAATATTCATCTCTTAATTCTATCACTTGCAGTCTAACTATATTTACTGCTAATATGAAGTTCATTGTGGCACTGAAATAAAGAATGAGAACAGAGCAGACTAAATTTACACAACTGCTCTAGCCTGCTCTAACAGAACAGAGATTAAGTCTTACCCTACCTCCTTTGATCTTGGTAAACAACTCTCTGACACACACACACACACACACACACACACACACACACACAGACAAACATAGACCTTAGACCTAACACCTGTTCCACTTTCCCCATAGAGACATGCAAGAGCCATATACTGTAAGCATTACAAACAATATAAATCCATACAAATGATAATGTTAGGCCCTGGAGTGGCATATCTGTAATACAATATACAACTTCACACAGGTAAAAAATAACATTCACTGCTAATACCAGTAAAGTAATTTGAAATATTGATCTAAGAAACATGTTAATTAGGCACCATGAATACTACCTTTTATTCGCAGCAACTGATATCTTGAAGTTAACAGATTATTCAATTAATCATTCAATTATAAAGTTAATCATTCAATTATATAGTTAATCATTCAATTACTCCCCAAACTGCAGCACACATGCACATATTTACACATGCAGTGGTTCAGTAGTGTGTGGGTTGGGGGGGGAATAATAAAATGATAATAATAACACCAAAAGAATAATTTATAAACTGCACTGGGATTTCTGAAGACACTTCATTCATAAACACTTTATTGTTTAGAGAGGGACTTACGACTGGGTCCATGAATCTTAATCGGCTCATTTGAAGCAACAAGCTTGTGGGAGCACTGTTGGCACACACACTCCTTACCACTGAATGTCACTCTGTCTCCAATTGGAAAGGGTTTTCTACAATGGATTGAAAGAGTGAAGACTTATGTCAGAACAGTTATACATAAATACATTTATAACACATAATCTGCATATGTTTAATGTACAAGAATGCCTACGTGCACATTACACACAGCTGTCAAGGAAAACTGCTTCTGAGTTTTGGTATTGTGTATCAATATTTATTTAGGTTTTTGTATTCAGTACCAATTGTATTAAGATAGATAATCATTTAACACCTGTGATTTAACATTTGTTGGGAATTACAGTTGTCTGAACCATACGGAGGTTTGGTAGGCTGAAAGGAGCCTCTGAAAGAGGAGCACTGGGGGTCAGATGACATTTCACTTCAAACAGATGAAACCTTACTCTATTTGAGCCATATAAATAGTCATATAAGTGACCTGCGCTGTTGACTAGCTTTGCTTAAACATTTTACTAGTTGCTTTTAACAGTTTTTGCAGCCTAAAAGTAGTTATGCACACTAAAACCAGTGGCTTGCCCAGAAAGAAAGATACGAGCAGTCCTGAACTTTTGGCAACCTGACCAAGTTTTGCTGCTTCTGGCCTCTGCCAAAAACAACAGCACAGAAAACATGGGTGTTTCAGATTTAGCCAGCAAAAGGTAACACACACACTGTTGTTTTATGGACTTGATAGAATTGTTACCAATCAGCTCAGCTATCCTCTTTCAGAGCAGTGCCTGTTTGTAATTAATAAGGCGATAATAATCTAGCACATCCACTTTCATCTACTTTGTAATCAGGCTGACTTGAAGATACTTCACCAGAGACAAATCCTATTAGGGGCATGCACTCCTACAGTGAGATTCAATTATATTTACTCTCAGTCATGACCCGAACATCAAGTCAATCACTGGGCAGAATTACTCTTGTTTGGTTTAAATGAAATGCCCAGAAATGTTGTCTGTAGTATTGTAATTATCCCTAATTCATACGTGTGACCACATGTGCACGTACAGGCCAAGCACATAATGTTATCTTATTACATAATGACTCTGTTGACAATATTGCTTAAAATGATTTGATTTGAGCATGAAAATAGTGGACCTGAAAACTAAACTGACTTGCACCTTAAGACACAAATCTGTGAAATATTCTTATTAGTTGTTTTAGTATTTCAATGGCACTGGAGCCAATCCCAAAGGTATAACATTGTAGACTGCAACCCTAATCCTCTTTTATACTTTCAGCAAATTTATTTGCTCTAACCACATTCTTCTACAGTAAATACTATATTCCACATCTATTCACGGACTTCCAGTACATATAGTGAGATTATCTTGGATTACACAAATGTGTGTTTTTGTGCACACTTGCATTTGGCCAAGCATATGGGTGAATGCTCTTTATGTGTGCCTACACATGAACACATTGGGTGACCTTGTCACTACCCGCTGTGTCAGTCTCCTCTCACATAAATGCTGCAATATCAGCTTTTTATTCATGTTAAATATTCATTATGTTTAAATATTTAATTAACATTGATTCTTTCTGTCCTGCCAAACTATTTTCAGTTTCTTATGACTGTGAACATGCAGCATCTCTCAATAAAAAAAATAATTTGGATATATAAGCAAATTAAAACATTACCCAGATGCACACAAAATTTATTTTTTATTTTTTTACATCTTTCCATCTAAACCCAGGACTGGATTTACTGGATTATTGGAGAAATACAGCTTGCTAAACGGCAGCTGTTTCTCATGATTTTGCGATCTGTCATGCTGCCTGTTATTTCATGGGCTGCCTGATAAAGGGTTTTTAGACTATTCCCAAAAGAAACACCCTGCTGAGCTATTTTGTGGCCACTGGCAGGGGATTCTGTGAAGCAATTCCAGTCTTACTTGGCAAATGGATTTTTTTTCTCTATGTACATTCATCAAATGCTAATTTGTCCCTCGTTGCTAAAGGGAAGAAAATGAAAGGGGGAAATAAGTGATTTAGAGTAACTAATTTCCTTCAAAAACTGGGCTATACAACAGGAAATAAGGAAGCAGGAAGAAACAATCGCGTTTCCATTTCTCCATGATTTCCATTCTGGATTTCTGAGAAAGCATAAAATATATTGTCACACCCCTCCTTTACTTGTTCCATTCAGGAAGCAGCTGCCTAGGTAGGTAACAGTTCTGGACAATAATTAATTCATAATTCATACAGTATTTAAGATCTCCTATAGTCATCTTGTGGTTGTTTAGCTAATGTAACATTACCTGCTAAGCACTGAATGAAAATAAATAAACAATCAGCACAGTTAGCACTATTCTCTCCCATTCTTCTACTTCACATCTATTAATGAACAAAAACAGAAACAAGAGATGGAAACACATAGAGAGAGAGAGAGAAAGAGAGAGAGAGAGAGAGAGAGAAAGAGAGAGAGAGAGAGAGAGAGAGAGAGAGAGAAGGAGAAGAGAGAGATGGGAGGGTGCATGCACTTAACTTATTTGTTAACAAAACAGGCTCCTTTTCTACCTCTGATTGAGAAACACAGGAACATGTGGACATTGACAGTGAGAGACAGCTAAGGCTACATTCACACTCGATAGGAGTGACAATAGGTTTTATCTTGATAGGTAGCACAAATTGATTTGCTGATTATGACACACGCATGCATACAAGTGCAGAGCATTTACTGTAATCAATAATTCAAAATGGTGAACCTGTCACAAACAATTCAGTTAGAAGAGTCAAATATAAGCAACAGGAGCAACAGAGATATTTCAGAGATAACAGAAATAAAATTTCTAAAATTACTAATTACATTAAAAGAGCAATAGTTTTGGTCTAGCAGTGCGAATTGAAACAAAATTAGTGACATTGTTAAATATCTTTGTTAATGAGGCACAGATGTAATAATTACTCATTAACCAATGTCTGATTAATGATTCAGATGGGAATGAGCACATGACACATTTACCATTGTAACTACAAAAGCCATGGTGACACTGACAATGGTGTAACTAAGTAAATCAGATAATTTTTTGTGGTTTTAATAAAGAATGAAACCAAAAAGCAGTACTTTGATAGTAACCTATTAACTTTTTATTTAACTTCTTGTCCTGAAAGGCCCACCTGCACACACTGCAAACGAAGCACTTTGGGTGATATGTGTGGCCCAGCGCTGATACCACCTCTCCTGTGATGAAGTCCCCACAGCTGTCACACTTTGTGCCATACAGACGCTGGTAGTCTGCTGTACATATGTACTCGCCCTTCTTCTGGAAGAATCCGGAACGGGCCAAGTTACAGCCACACACTGCCAGGAAGAAAGTGCAAGATTACAATAGAACAGCTACACAGAACTGAACAGGTTACTTTCCATCCCTCCCTGAAATATTCAGAATTTGGCAAATATTTTCTGGTTTTCAAGAGCCATATTAGTTATTTGATACGCACACACAATGAAGAATTCTTGGCAAGTTAGACTTTGGACACAAAACATAACGTAATTTGTTGTGATGTCAAGGTTCCTTTTTCCACACAGTAAGTTTTGGTTAGTAGCTAGGTTCAGAATTGCATATGATTGCTTGAGGATATTGATATTTACATATGTACTCTATAATTAGACTGCAACCTTTTGCTTGTCAAAATGCCAATATAAAACTGGAAACCTCTAGTCAGCTTCATACTTTTATAAGTTTAGTTATTAAACAGACATAAGCAATTGGCTTTGCTATATATAATGTAATTTTTCCAAATTGAAAATAAAGAGAATACAACAGCAGAAACAAGATAACCCTCTTGTAAGAGTTAACTACATAAAACTGTAAGACAGACATACAGTACTTATTTCGACTCAAAACACTCACTTCAACTCAAGAGGGGGATCTGAAGCCCTTTCTGGAAGAAATATGTTAATGCAGAAGAGCTCTTGATCAGTAAATGACTTCAGAGACCTGAACATCCATCTACACAAGCTGCAAGCTGCCTGATACTTGTGTAATTCAATCTAAAACATCTGTATGTTTCATTCTATCATAATCTCTACACCCTAACCCACAACCCACAGCTCCACTGCTTTCCACCCTTCCCCAATTCGTGCATGAAGCTACAGACACCCTTTGCCCTACATTACTCACTTCCCTTGATAGCTCATTTCTTCTGTCTCTCTCTCTCTCTCTCTCTCTCTCCAGATTACACAGGACCCTTCAAGCCCTAGCCCCCCCCTTTACCAATCTGGGAAGGTCAAGTGCATCATGTGCTTCCTCTGAGACATCTTCTCAAACTGCTGCTCATGTGGTGTCACAGGGAGGTGTAACACACTCTGAAAAAAGCACTATCCACACCCTTCTACATGCACTGTGTCACTGTGATTCATTGGGGAGAGTGAATGCTACCCCTCCCTCTCAGAGTCCACACCCAATATGCTATCTTGAACTTCCAGCCATGGATGGCTGTGGTATCATTGGGATTTGAACTTGCAATCCCCAGACTTTAGAGAGAGTTTTCTTCTGTTGCACCACTCAGGAACAGTTAAGTCCTGGCTTTCTGATGCTCTCTGAGGCCTGTGGGCTCCAACCAACCTCACTGAGACATTTATCTCTCCACCTCAACACACATATCTTACTACTGAGGCTATTGTTTAATCTTTGCATGACAAAACAAGAAGTAAGGTTTATGATGACATTGTCCTGGATTTAGTCCCTCAAATGTCTCACAAGCCATCTTTCCTATACTCATTCATGCATTTACTCCTACAAACACATCTACACTGATCAGCCATAACATTAAAACCACTTGCCTAATATTGTGTAGGTCCCACTTGTGCTGCCAAAACAGTTCTGACCCATTGAGGCTTGAACTCCACAAGCCCTCTGAAGGTATGCTGTGGTATCTATCACCAAGATGTTAGCAGCATATCCTTTAAGTCCTGTAAGTAGCAAGGTGAGGTCTCCATGGATCATACTTGTTTGTCCAGTACATCCCAGAGATTCTCAATCAGATTGAGATCTGGGGAATTTGGAGGCCAAGTGAACACCCTGAACTTTTTGTAACCATTCCTGAAGAATTGTTGTAGTGTGGAAGGATGCATTATCCTGCTGAAAGAGGCCGTTTCCATTAGAGAATACCCTTGCCAACAATGTTTAAGTAGATGGTACATGTCCAAGTAATACCCACATCAAAGACATGACACAAGGTTTCCCAGCACAACATTAGCCAGAGCATCACACAGCCTCTGCTGACTTGTCATCTTCCTATAGTGCATCCTGGTGCCATCACTTCCCCAGGTAAGTGACGCATATGACTGAAACATGATTCATCAGACCAGGCCACTTTCTTCCACTGCTCAGTCCACGAATTTAGATATGTAACATTGGATTATTTTCCTCAATAAATAAATGACCAAGTACAATATATTTGTCTCATTTGTTTGATTGGGTTATCTTTATCGACGTTTAGGATTTATGTGAAAATCTGATGATGTTTTATGTTATATTTATGCAGAAAATTCAATAGAAATAGAAAATTCGAAAGGGTTCACAAACTTTCAAGCACCACTATAACTGAAATTGTAAAAGTACATATTGAGAAGCATAACATCCAATGTTAACAAGCAGTTAGGGACCTACATTTTGGCATGCATATACTATTACCCTCTATGTAACCCAAATTTCATTTGCCAAGAGTGCATTATGAAAAAATCAAGGTTGTGTATAAGTTAAAGGGCAATGTTTATTGACAAATGTACATATAATGTTAACCACAGATATATAAATTTATAGAAGTACTGTAGAAACATATGAAGGCAACCCTGTTGGTACATGCCATTCGGGCTGCTAATAATACTACTGTAGAACCATTGCTTATGCCAGCTAAAATTCAAACTGCATTACATTTATATAGTATATTTATTTCTTTTCCCTTCAAACACTGCCCATTTCTATAAAAAAACTTAAACAAATTTCCTCTCATCCATCTTTTTTCAATTACCTGATAGATCCCAACAAGAATGGCTTCACAAAAATCCACACCACAGAGACTGTGCTGGAGATTGTAGTGGATACTACCCAATTAAGAAAAAAGATAAATTATGGTATCACTGTATAACCATTCATATCATCAGCCAACTGAATATCGTATCGCAATTTAGCAGAAGGATCAACTTTCCTCTGTTACATATATAGGGTGATATGGCAGGATGTATGTACAGGTGAAACTTTAGTTACAGTAATTACATACATCTTTATTGTATTATATGTGTTATAAATATATACACTATATTGCAAAAAGTATTCACTCATCCATTGAAATAATTAAATTCAGGTGTTGCAATCACTTCCATGGCCACAGGTGTATAACTTCAAGCACCTAGGCATGCAGACCCCGTTTACAAACATATGTGAAAGAATGGGTCGCTCTCAGGACCTCAGTGAATTCCAGCATGGTACCGTGATAGGATGCCACCTGTGCATCAAGTCCAGTTGTGAAATTTCCTCGCTACTAAATATTCCACAGTCAACTGTCAGTGGTATTATAACAAAGTGGAAGC
>JAQQZU010023585.1:0-14819 GCA_030068025.1 Parauchenoglanis punctatus | reverse complement strand
TTGGGGCACTCACGGACGATGAAAGTACAATCAAGGCTCAACACCTAGTCTGCCAAATATGAAACCCCTCCCAACCCCTTCCCAACAGAGTGACACAGTCTATTGTTAGATTGAATGATTTAGCCGAAACTAATTCAGATCACAACTAGCCTACTGCTATCTATCATGAGTATAAGTTGAAACTATGTATGGAGTGTCTAGTTTACAGTAAATTCATCAGAAATTTCAGATGAATAATTTCAGAAATAATTCAACATTATTCATTAATTTCTGGACATTCATAAAAAATACTACCTTTCAATAAGAACTTTAATAGTAAGTCAGCTAAAATTTTTCTATCTGTTGGATGATGAAAGGTCATCTGAATAGACCAAATGGCCCCTATATGCTGTGTTTGTGTGTGTGTGTGTGTGTGTGTGTGTGTGTGTGATTAGAAATAGGTGTACTGCATTATTAATCAGGCAAGAATGAATGAGTCAAAGTGTGAGGAGGCTGGGTGTTGTAGTAATGTAATGTAGCTAACAAGTACATGAAAGTCTATGTAACCCAAAATCTTTTTCGTATATATATTGTACATTTGCCTTAAATTACACAGAGTTCTTAAGTAATGTTTTGAAAGGTTTAATAATATCATAAATATTGTGGCCTGTGACAAAGAGCAGGCCAATATACCTGCAGCTGTTACCTTTCTATCTGGCATTATTCAGGTTTGTCTTGTGTGTGTGTGTGAGTGAGATTGTGTGTATAATGAACCAAAATTGAAATTCTTATCTATCTTCTGGGATATGTAGTAATGAACTGTTCTAACACCACTATCTCAAAGACACTTTCTGTGTTATGCTTCTCAGCCAACAGAACACATTAAACAGCTGAATGAAGTTGAACGGATGGCCGTACTCAGTGATCTTCAGGGCCGGACTGTGTTTTTTCTGGGGGTGCAGCCTGCTGCACGACCACCTTCTTTAAACTCTGATACACCAGCAGCATCTGTGATGACAACTGCAGGACGATGGACTGGGCTTCACCCAACAGCAAGGTGAGGAGGAGTAAAGCCCACTCATCCCAGATACTTTGTGCCCAAACAGCTCCAGGTTCTCCAGGATGTTGACAAGCAACTTTATTATTCTGCTAAGCAGGGAAGTTTCCATGGTAGCTTCTTGAACCTCCTCCCAGGTTTCAGCACCACTGTAGAACATGGTGTGTGGGTGTATAAATAGGACTCTGGAGACAGGCATCTTTTACGGAGATTTATGCTTTTTTTGCTTCTCTGTATATCTCTGGCTCACAGCCTCTACTGAAAGAAAAAATACACATTTAGATAGGCAGTTTATATTAAGACACAGGCGAGTACACATTACCTGCTGGTCCAACCTTCCTCCTCTCTCCATCCATAGCTGAAGCATGACCACAGCTGAACCTTGGAAAATCTCAAACCACAGTAGCTGAACCGACAGTGGATAAGTTGTGATCAGAACAGAGGAAAAGTGGTATTGTAATAGGTAGTATCAGAAGTGAAGATTTCCCATCCAGTTAAACACTTCTTTGGGTTTGCTGTGAGTCCCACCCATCTCAAATGTATGTTGCACGTGTCCCATGTGCTGTAGATGCTACTGGCCATCATTACTATAAATGATTATATTCTCTAAATTTGCAGTGGCGTATGTGTCATTCAGGGAGAATTTTATCTGCAAGACGTTGAAAGTTGGCTGGGGCAGCAAACTCACCAAAATGGTGACAAATTTGGTAGCCCAAATAGAGTGGGAAAGGCCATTTTGTCACTGGGCATTGGAGTCAAGGGAATCTGCCGATACCCCTTGGTTAAATCCTGTGCCAAATAAAAGTCATCTGCCTAACTGACTGGGCAGTTCATCAATGCACGGCATTGTGTACACATCAAATTTTGACACTGGGTTGACTATTAGTTGACTCTGTTTGCACAAAATCAGATTTCTTGATTACTCCCATGTTGAGCATAGCTTTGAGTTCACCCCAAACTACATTTTCTTGCACTTGGGTAAACAGTATGGGTGGCTGCATACATTCACACAAATGCAAATCAATTGCTTTTGCTATGCTACAAAGTGATATCCTTATGTGCTCCTCTCTAATGGCCTGAAGAGGTCCATGCCAATTCTTTTGAAAGGGACCTTGATTAAAGTTGGCAAAGGACTTAATTATCTCTTTGCGCCGAGAGGTTTCCATGGCAGTGTCTTATACATCCTCATGGGATTTGGCATGACTGTAGAGATTTGTGTTTCTTTTATTTTCATGCCTTTTTTTATATTTTCTAGTGTGCACACTTTCCTTCCACTTCTCTTCCACTTACTGGACAAAAAAACCCTCTAACACTAAGCTGTTTGTGGCTTGTCAAGTTCCAACTAAGTTTAAGTTCATGTTCAAAGGAGTAAGTTGTGTCAACTTTGCCAACTTTGTTTCTCAATGGATCACTGCCTCTGATGAAAGAAGAAAACACACAGAAATAGGCATGTGTCCTCTCCCATTCAAATGTCTGACTGCTGCTTTAAATCCTTACAGTACTACTGCAATCTGTTCAGTGGGGTTGAGGTTAATGATCTTTGTGCACAGGGGCACTGTCAAGCTGAAAGAGGTTTGGGCCCCTTAGTTCCAGTGAAGGGAATTTGTCATTCTCCAGCATGACATTCCATACAATTGTGTGCTTCCATCTTTGTGCCAACAATTTGTAAGGGTGTGATGGTGTCCACATACTTTTGGCCATAAAGTGTATTTAAATTCGGCCTGTCCACCCACCAAAGAAATCTGATGTACCAACTTTTCAATTTAATTATGCCAACCAATATAACTGGCATGATCAAGCGTAAGGATGGCTAAGCTCTCCCCGACCTTTCAGTTTGGAAGCAACAAGGAATTCAAAGGTTGTTAAGCCACTTGGATTGTAAGTAAGTGAACAGGTATTGTCTGGTTTCACACCATTGGTCTCTCTAAATCTGGGCTTAACTCAGCACATATTTTCAGCTCATTAGCTAGTCATCGTCATTGGCAAGAAGATCTTTGTGGTCTCGAAAAACATGTTCTTCCTTTATTCCTCAGTTGGCATTATCTTCTAATAACGTCAAAATGCACTGCGCTGTAGACAACACATCATTCAGTGTAGCCTAATTATAGGTCTGCAAATGTGTGCAATTGCTTCACAGCTGTTTGCAGACTGTAATTACCCACAATTAGTCCTAACCTATGACAAGATACTAATTTGTTTGTGAGGGAAATAAACATTGCACAATTTTTGGAACAATACATATTAATACATAGAAACAGGCTAAGTGATCACTCTACAGAACTAAATAAATAAATTCATTAAGAAAATAGCATTTAGGTTTTACCACTTTTCAAGTTGCCTATTTGGTATTATTATGGAGCTTCATAATTTGATGACAAACAATGTGTGTGATTTGCATATTTAGCTGTAATTACCTACATGTCCACAGGGTGTCATCATTGCCCACTCTCGTGTTGCGTATGGCTGTGTGCATGGGTCAAAGGTTCTGTCAAAATATATATTATGCCCAAGTTTTCATTAAGTATTTATTTTCTGTGTGGGAAGTTGTGTACACACATTCTAGACCCATTTTTGACATGTCTTCAATGTCTGCAATATTAGTATTACATTATTAATAGTCTCCCCCTGCTACTGTTAGCGTTGGGGCTGTGCAACTTGATTGGTGGGATTTTCCAGTGCTTAACCACCAGCTCCTAATTATCTCATTGCGTGATGCAGGTTAACACCAGGGGAAAGACTCAGGTGAGATTACTGTATAAATTATTAAATGAAACTCCATCCATCCATCCATCCATCCACTTGTGGTCTTGCTGAAGCTCAGAAAACTTTTTGAAGATCTGCCAAAGGTACCCAGAATGTGAGGCATTACAAGGATAAAGTGTGTGTGTTCTTTATTTTGAATATATTCTACATTGTAGAACAATACTGAAGACATCAAAACTATAAAAAAAAAACATGTATGGCACATATAGATTCATGTGGTAAACAATAAAGTCTTAAACAAAATATGTTTCATATTTTAGATCCTTCAAAGTAGCCAGCGTTTACCTTGATGTTAGTATTGCACACTCTTGGCATTATCTTAACCAGCTTCATGAGGTAGTCACCTGGAATGCTTTTCAGTTAACAAGTGTGCCTCGTCAAATGTTCATTAGTAGAATTTCTCACCTTTTTAATGCATTTGAGACTCTCAAACAGTAAAAAGTACATAATACAAATACAATAATCACCTGTAGTAATCCATATTATGTCAAGAACTGCTCAACCAAGTAAATAGAAATGACAGTGCATTATTAGTTTAAGATATGAAGTGTATTTTAAGTAATAAAAGTAATGAAAAACCTGTGAATGAGTAGGTGCGCCCAAGCTTTTGACTGGCACTGTATATTGGTAGTTTGATTGTTCTATTACAGGAAGTATGATAAAGGTTTGTGCGTGTATGTGTGTGTGTAGGCAGTATTGTCTGGTATCTGTAGATCTGCATGGCATGATGAGAAATTCCAAGACTGTGGAGGAGAGACAGAGTGGACATGGTAAGAGGAAGAGAGAGACATGTCAATAATTAAAGTTCAATTCATTTCTTTCAGAAAAAAACATCAAAAGGTGCTCTACAGTAATCCTGATCTACTGTGGATCCCTGAGACAAGGAGGAAACCTTGAAAGGAACCAGACTTAAAAGGGAACATGTCCTCTTCAGGTCAACAACAGATTTACAGGAATTACAGATCATTACAGTATACAGGTGTAGAAGAGTCAAGGGAAACAGTACAGGACAGGCTTTGTGATTACAGCAGCAGTTCTTAGCAAGCTCTTACAAAATGCAAGACTGCTTGAAATCCAGATGAGATTAGCCACAACAGCAGGGGATCAGTAATCAATATAGACTTCTATTACATTTTTTCGTCATCTGGAGATGGTAGGAGCTTTGTTAGTTATTTTACTCATTTAAAAAGGAACAGCTTAGTGATTTCAGTCTGTTGACAGAAGCTATACTATTATGAGATTGTTTACTGTGCTGTCCATCAGTAGCTGGTTTGGGTGATGACATTTATTATGACTGAACTGTTATATCCTGATCTTGGTTAGGCTGCATCCATCCAGGACACAGCTGTGAGTTCGACTATTCACAGTTATATGCATCTCAGTTAAACCTTATATCAAACCTTTAGCAATAACATATTTCATTGTCTTTCTTTCAGTCCAAGGTATTCTCTCCTTGGTCAGATTCCAGGCACTGACATATAAAACCCACAGAGTACTATAACCAGATACAGAAAAGTGGTGTTTAAGTTTTTGGCAGACTCTAGGTAGTGACATAGTGTAGTGTAGTGGAGATTTCATCATGCAGACTTTTCCCACATCTATTCATCCCCCTTACTATTTTCTGAGCATCTTATTATATGATGCTGCTTAAGCTCACATAAACTCCAGTCACATAAACTTAATTTGCACTTACTCAATCAAAATATTTATTCAAATATATCATTCCAAAAGCTGAATATTAATTATAAATTCATAGAAAAATCTAATCCAGACAACAAAATGCCACATTAATGCAAAGGGTTTCTTATACAATGCTATTTGTATTTTGTCTAGTCAAGCAGGCATCTCCTATCACAATCTGCTCCAAGAATGCCATCATTTAGGGTCACAAGAGAGCATGCCAATTCTGGAGAGAGAACTTGAACCCATGCGCTTATGACATACTCAACTTATTCCAGCAGAGCGCAGGTCATGCAAGGAGGGCGGCTTGTGTTTCTACTGCAATGCAGCTACATACACCATTGCCAAGTGTCCTACTTTCCCCTCCATTGGTACACCTCATCCAACTGAGTTGCACATGGGAGATAAACAGTCCTTTAAAAACTTTATCAAGACAGAGTATTCATTATAAGGGCTGTGCTACAATATTCAGACACACAATATGTTGTTTCAGCATTACTCAATCTGGAATTTGATGGACCATATATGAGGCCAAATGCGTCTCGGAAACACATTGTGATCTGACCATTCAAACAATATTGAGAGGTGGTCTGGGATGCGTATGGACACATCATATTAGTTTGAATGCGAATGAGTCTTGAAGAAATGAGCAATGAATGCGTTTTGCCCAAACTCCATTTCCCATCAGCACAATGGAATACAAACCCAATTATAAACCAATTGATCCACTTTTCAGATTGCCAGTTTCTATTCTGGTATTGACAGTGTTTGTTTTTGCATACTTTTGATTCTTGTTTTGCCCAGATTCAATCTGTTTGCCAGTTGCCTGAATTTTTGTATGTTTTTGACCATGTTTTTTTTTAATTTGCTCTCTGGATTGTTTGCTGTTTATTGTTCATGAAAAAATGTGCTTTCATTCAACACAAGCCTCATTTCTGATGGCAGTATAATGCAAAATGCAAGCAATATGATAAGATAAATGAAAATGAGTAATTAATAACAGAAAAAAATAATGCTGTTTAAATGGGAAGACAGACCATTTTACCTTGTTTGTGTGTGTGTGTGTGTGTGTGTGTGTGTGTGTGTGTGTGGGTGTGGATGTATGTGTGTGTGGCCTTTCTGTGCTACAGGTTACACAGATTCCTGGTCTTGTGATTTTCTGATGCTCTGCTCTGCTGTACTTTGCAAATGTATACGTACACAGCACACTTCTATGAGAAGGTGATCTTACACACAATGATTGTCACTCATAAACTGTCCCACTATGAAATACTAATACATGTTGATGCCTTAAATAATGAATAGAACATAAATAATAATAAAAAATAATCAGCGATGGGTGGGGTGGTGTGGCTTGATGCAAAGCAGTGTTATGGTTACCACCTTAAAGTTTGGCGTGTTTGGCGTGTTCTTCATTTCATTTTCCTTTTAGCACTGACGTAAGTCCCTCATATGAATCACCAGTAGAAGCTGGCAAACCTAATAAACTGTTGTAGCTGCTTCATGGTTTTAATTTGGGGCCAATATGTCACCACTTCCACCTATGACTGGTCAGTTTCCAACCCATGTTTGTTGAGCATAGAGCCTGTAACTTGATGTTGACTGATGTTTTGTGGCTCTTGTGAGATTGACATTTCTATAATAGGTGATTCTCTGGAGTACCAGGCATAAATGCTGAATATGCTTTTATCACTGATCCTCACTGACAAAGGCCTGAAAGACTAAAGGTGCATTAAAAAGCCCATAGGACATTACAAGATATTCATAGTGCCCAAATGTGGTAATGGTCTTCTACCCGTCTCCTTCTCTAATACAAACCAGATTTGTATGCTCTCCGTAGATCCAGTTTTGTGAAAACCTTGTCTCCTCTGACTTGTTTAAGTGTTGAAGTAAGAAGAGGAAGATTATACCTGTAGTTGACAATGATGATGTTCAAAACCTTGGTAACTGATGAAAGGTCAAAGACCTCAAACTTTTTTCAATAAAAAAACAACAACTCCTGCCATTGATGGACTTGGTCTCTGGAACTGACATGGGATTATCTCTGCTTCAGGGTAGTGAGAGCCTGGAATGCGGTTGTTAACACAGTCCCATGGACCGTAAGGGGGCAAGGGGCATGCTTTTGCTTTGCTGAATACTTTGGCCAAGTCCAAACATGGTTGTGGATTCTGTACACCTCCACCTCATTTCAATTCTGTACATTTCCACCTCAGAGCTTTCAATCTGTGTTGTGCAACGAGAAAGAGATACACAAGAAGGCAGACAGTCTTTACTCCATGGGGATTTTACCTCTTCTCCAGGAAATGGATGGGTTATTGGCAGTTAGCCAGAGGGAGCAGAGCACAATAGGGTTTTGTGGAAGCTTGATCATGAATGACAGGATTTTAGTATGAAGAACTCTGGTGTGCATTGTGAGTTGAATGTTACGTTTATTGATTCACACTTTACCTAAGGGACTGGTATGCAGAGTGTAAATGGTGAGGGATCTGTCCATGAAGTTCCTGTGGCATCAGAGTCAATGAGAACTCTCTACCATTAAAGAGATTGAGGTACAGGTTGGCTAACCTAAGAAGAAAGCTGTCCTTTATGCAGAACTGCAATGGGGTTCTGAATTGTTCTTTTTGTCAAAAATATAGACACAAACCTCTACATTGACTCAAATCCTTTTTACTCACTCCTGAAATGGTCATATAATTGTAACATCATTTCTTCACCTCATTAAAACCTCATGCATTTTCCTGGAGAATGGTCATATTTGTCTGGATGTGTGATACATAGTCGCAACTGGAATACTTTCAGGTATGATGTTCATTTTTGGCTACTCATCCTATCACAAGAAAATGAGTGGTCTGACAGCAAGCAGTCTTTCCTGTTGGGAGGCCTAGATGAGCTCCTCTACACTGGAGGAAAGCCCGGTAACTGACCTTGTGAAGAGATAACCATATGCAGATACTGAACTTTCAGCAGAGGCTCAAAAGATCGTTTACACTTCATGTGTAGGAGGTTTTGATATCAAAATCCAATACAACATCCAAAACTCAGAAACATGACACAAGCATGTATTGAAATAACAATAAGTCAAGGGTAAAGAATGATCAAGAATGAGGTCATGTTCATATATACATGCATTTATAGCACTTGAAAGCACCTACAATTGAAAATCTCATCAGTATATGTGTATAGAGTGGAGTATAGATATGCCTAAACTCCTTTCACACAAGAAGAAGCTAGAGGCAAAGAGAAAAAGCAAAATGAGCATAGAAACAAGCAAATGTAAGAATATAAACCATGGTTCTGTGTGTTGAAGGTGCATGTGTATGTCTGAGACTGAATTCTCTGCATTGTCCAGAAATGTCAGACATGGAGGAAAAACATGAGGCTGCAGTGGTTATATTTCCAGAACACAACCAGAGCCCTGACCTCACTATGCCCGAGGCATCATCCTCAATCTGAGTCCAGTGAACTTCCTGGACACAGTGGGAGAGAATACATTACACAATGTGAGAACGCTAACCATCCAAGCTCACAGCTATATTTAAGCAATCAAGAGGACTGTTGTATTGAATATTAGCCCCAGGAAGAGTGGTATTGTAATATAAAAAGAAAAAAGACTATTGCAAGAATTGAAATTTTATGTAGATAACACTGCCAAGCAGAGTGATACAAACAGTGAAACGTATCAGTACTGTTTTACTAAATATCAGCATTCCTGGAACATCATTTGTCCAATCAAATGAGTGAACCAGAACTAACTGTTGTATAATAGTGTTAATAAATAGTGATATAAACAAAATATTAGATATTGTTTAATGCACAATAAGCTACCATCTCTCTTTTTCAGATCCATAAGGACTTGGGAGTGCTGGAATTAAAGTGTTCTTATCAGGCTGTCTATGTGAGTGATGAACACTAACACTGGGTGTGTTCATGTGTAAGACCCATGCAAGTGACATAGCAACAATTTCAACAACAAGCAACACTGAATGGAATTTCTTAATGTATGAACAAAAGCAAGCCACACCTAACTCATCAAGCACTTCATCAATATGGGCCATTTGGTACGCATCAAGCTTGTGCACCACGTTGACATTTTTAGTCCAGAACAAAATGGACCGACCCCTCTGCCTTGGGAACCATATGGCTGTTCCAGTTACTGTGGGATATCTTGAGTTCAGAGAATTTGGAAACTACATTTTAATTGTTCTTGGGTAAATGATAATTGCAGCTGTGCACTACTGTGCCTGGAGGACTGGGACATCTCTGGTCTCAGCTCCACCCTCTCAGGTGCTACCAATGGCAAATCCACTAGGACCACTTCTCACCATAGTTTAAGGAGGTTGAAGTGTGTGTGAAGTGCATCACCTGTATACATTCTCTTAACCCCATAGTGTGTATTGGTATAGCTAAGTACCCCTGTCATACAGTCAGGACTTTCTGTCCTGGGCATGATACAAATTCTCTTGAGTAAGTTGGCCAAAATTGTGGAGATTTGCTCTCAGAACCATGTACTGAATTTCATTGTTACTGGTTGAAAGTCCCTTCTCCTGATTTTCCTGAATGATGTCTAAGTGGAGGCTTGTGGAACCTCTCATGCTGCAGATAACATGGGTACGAGCTACTTATCCCAATTCTGACCTTTCTGTGATCAAAATAAAAAAATTGTGTTTTTTAATGTCTGATTAACTCAATCAGGCCATCAGTTGAGCCCCAGCACAACCTCCTCAGCCAGAGTTGCTCACACCCCACACCTCTCAGGATCCATCCAACATCATAGTTTTATTATTTTGAACTCTGGCCAGTTTGATCACCCACCACAATTCTATGCATTTGACCCCAGAAATTTATTGACACTGGCACCAGTGGAGGTTTATGAACATCCCTGTGTAAACAACTCACCTTCTCGAATCATGTGTTTAACAATGACCAGCCTTCATTGAAGTCAAACCAAAGAAAGATATGTACTGTTTTGGACACTCACTAGTATGCACTACATTTCAGCTCAATCAGGGAGAAACCCAGGTCCAGATGCTGGTTTCCAGGCCCTAGCACTTTGGTTCCAAGACTTGCTGGGTGGTCTTCCAGCAGCTGGATGGCTTTTTCAAGCAATGCTAGCTGGTTGCACTAGATGCACTCCATTAATATTTCCTGCAATTGAGTGACAAACTACTTCAGCACCAGCATCTCAAGGATGCCCTTAGTGTCCTGCACTGGACTGAGAATAGGGAACTAAAACTGCACTGGGAAAATGAAACCGACTGATGACCCACTCATCACTGTCAGCAAAGTGTCCTGAACTCCTTAAACACATTGAGTGTGCAAAGATGTGTGAGCCAGTTCTTTAAAAAAAGTTCATTTCTTAAACTAGCCCAATCAATCTTTAAATGTGCTTTATATATGATTTTACTTTAGACTTCATTTGACATCTGTCTGCACTTTATAAACAGTAATACAACATTATAGCCACCTCATTATATCTCTCTCTCTCTTTCTCTCTCTCTCTTTCTCTCTCTCTCTCTCTCTCTCTCTCAGGATGTTATTGACAGATCGGAGAAGGGAAATTTCTTTTACAACAGTCAACAAATTCTCTTTTCCACTTTGCATGATGCTGTTCTTCACTGCCAAGGAAAAAAACATACAAGAGGTCAGACATCAACACACACTTTCTGCTTAATTAGTGCTATACTAATGAGGAAATTGCATGCTGTAGCTGGTTTTGCACAGAGAAATACTTTAATGGCTTCTCTTACAACATCCACACACACATACTGGGATTATGCTTAATTAGAGCACTGGCAATGTGGAAATGCAACAGTACTTATGGGTTTCCATAGTAGCACTTTAATAAGCCTTGTGATGACTACACACACCACAGGTACATATTAGATCCATTAGCACACATCCATACACATATTAGATCCATTATCACTCTTCCTCCAACAGAGCAAATGTAAGCATGCATAGGCCAATGCCAAGCAAATGCATGATTACGTTAGATGCTTTATAAGATTTTCCACATTGATCGACCATGTACTCCAAACCATTGGTATTTACAACAGTGAATGCATCCACAGTAATTTATTGGATTGATTTTCAGGTTACCCTGAAACTGTGAAATGTGTTTGTTATTGAAACCTTATATGGAAATTAATTTAAGTACTGCATTGCTTTGGTTATGGTTAAAAACCAGGAGGAGATTAAAATATCATTGGAAAATGAATGTGTTAGAAACATTACAAACATGTGTTATGTTGTTATAAAATACAAAAGCCTATTATTTTCCAGCATGTATATATATATATGAATTATTCAGTGTTTGCTGGAAGCAGTGTTTGCTGGAAGCAGTGTTTGCTGGTGCTGGCTAACTTGGGTTTGAGAACCCAAATTTTGAAAAATGGAGGATCATAGTTATTATTTAGCATGATAAATAGTAAGGGAATGTAGGAACTCAGAAGTATGTTATGGGGCCCTGACGGCCATTGTACATTCTAATACACACTTGTAAAGGGAGGGGAATTCAGTTGTTGCAATCAAATGAATCCTACATAGTGGATCTTTAACGTTATTCCCAAAAAACTGTACTAGCTCACTAGGAACTGCCACGTTAAGCAAAAGTGTAAAATTGGATTTCTTGATCAATCTAAAAGTTTCTGTAGGGTAACACAGACATTTTATATTGATTCATCCCTAATACTCGGTGAATAATTTTCAATAACCTCTAAGAATTATTGTGTAGTTACAATAGCAAGGATTGTAAGTCTGGACCTGTTGATGGGTTTTGTAACACTGTGTCTATAAAGTATCAGCTGTTATAACGTACCATTAGTAGAGGAAAAAGTGGAGTTTTGCTTCAAAACTGCATGTGATAGCACAAATATGCACATACAAGTATCAACTGTGTTATCTCCTTTTTTTCTGCAGCTTGGCTACATATTTCTGAACCTGAATCCATCTCATACTTGGAGCATTCCATATCAAGAAAGAAATACTTCATTACTCTAGAAAATAACACCCTTTAAAACCTGTTACAAATCATTTGTTTCTTTATAGTTTTACATAGTAAAGTTAGCCACTATGTAATGAACAATGATTGTGATGTAAATTGTTTTAGCAAGTGCAGTCTTTGGTCTATCGAAGTAAAAACATCCACAGCCACCATGCACAACAATCTCATGACTAAGTTGTATGCTAGCCATGTGCTAGCCATATCCTCAGCAACAGCAACTGATTCTCCTATGAAGGGGCTCCAAGCAGAAGTAGAGCATCAGGATGGATTAGGCAGATCCAGAAGGGATGTTATAAACATAGCAGTGGCTATAAGCTAATACCTCAAATGACTGTACCCAGAGGGAGCATAAACAGAGAAAAGAACAGTAGGCCTAAAACAGATTTGGTTTGTACTTCAATACAGACCAAGTGCTACTTGAAATTTCGTAATTTTTTAGCCAAAAGTAATACTCCAGAAAAATATGTCTGCTGATGTCACTAACACTACTGTAGTAACCTTTTCGAACTAGGATGCAGAACTGTATGCGGTGAACACAGACAGGCAGATTGATACACACGGTGAAATGTCCCAGTGCGGTTAGAGTAAACAAGCATTCTTGGAACGGCACCCAGCCAAACAAATTAGCGGACTGAAATCTGTTGTTTAATTACTCTTTAATTAACTTCATCAAATATATAGTAACTGTGCATTACTTGTGCAAAAAATAGCTTGTTGCAGAAGTAGTGTTTACTGCTTTTCACTTTAAAAATTTTTTTTAAATGTGTTCAAAAATTTATAAACAAGTGCTTGGTCTTGTTAACTCAAAAGTATGTGACCATCTGAAAATCACACCCCTGTATGGATCTTCCACAATCTGTTTCCACAAAATTGAAAGCACACAATTATTTGGAATGTCTTTGTATGCTTCAGCTTTAAGATTTCTCTTTACTGCATTTAAGGGCCCAAAACCTGCTCCAGCATGACAATGCCCCTGTGCACAATGCGAGCTCCATAAAGACATGATTTGCCTATGCTGGTGTGGAAGAACTCGGGTGACCTGCACAGAGCCCTGACCTCAACCCCGGTGAACACACTTGGGATGAAATGGAACTCTGGTTGTGCACTAAGCCTGCTCACCTGATATTAGTTCCCAACCTTACTAATGCTCTTTGTGGATGAATGGGCAGAAAATCCCCAAAGCAATGTTCCAAACTTGAAGGACATGATTATTGGGTGTGATTAATGATAGTGAAATCACACCTTGTCCTCAAATCTACCCTGATAGAAATACACACATAAATATGCAAATACAAATTGATAAATAGTTGATAAACTAAATATCAAATAGTTATCAAACTATTATACTATATTATTGAATAGTTGATAAACACCACTATTTGTGAGTTATAAATGAATGTGTCTGAGTTGTGAACAAAATCATGCTAATGACAATAATTTCCAGCTTCCAATTTACTTCACTTTAATCCACATGAACAGGTAACACCACTGGAGTCTAACTGTTGAGGATAGATTATAAAGGTTAATTTTATAAAACACTGAAATTACATTACATTATCCAGCATAATGATCATTTTTGAAAATCAAGTGTTAAGATCATGAGTGAAATTCAGCGCATGTTTGGAGAGCTAAAAGAATGAAATAGTTTGCATTGTACTTACCTGTGGCCTGTTAAAATTGATATTAATCAGTCAATCAACAAGAAGACTCATTAATCATATCTCCAATTTTAAGTGAATTATTATTTAATCATGTTTTCAAAAATGTGTGATGTCCTGGAAAAAAACCCTGCTGGATATTGCTGCAGCTAAATTCTGGCAAAAAGGTCAAAAATGGCCAGAATCAGAGTCTGAATAACACTGGGTTTTTCTGCCTATAATATGCTTTGATGCATCAACTTTTATGAAACATATATGCGACATCTGTATATTGTGACATCGGGTGAAGTGGGACAATTAAACTTAGCAGCTTTTCAGCTGCCTGATAAGTGGATGTCAAAACCTTTGCTATTATGCCCTTGTAATGGAACTGCCTGATAGAAATAAAATGATTTCATTCATGTGATATTATATAAGGGGTTGTGGTCAGCAAGGAGACGGGAAGTGACCCAACTTTCAGGATTACTTTAACTGAAACTGTGGCTGCATCTGCAATAATCCTAATCATAATCATCCATCCATCCATCCATTATACCACTTCATCCATCTGGGTCGCGGGGAAGCTGGAGCCAATCCCAGCACCTCACCCTCGGGTGAGAGGTAGGGTACACCCTGGGCAGGTCGCCAGTCCACCACAGGGCCAACACAGACAAACAACCACACACGCTCGCATTCACAC
>JAQQZU010023584.1:0-14820 GCA_030068025.1 Parauchenoglanis punctatus | reverse complement strand
TGTGGGAGGAAACCGGAGCACCCGGAGGAAACCCACGCATGCACGGGGAGAACATGCAAACTCCACACAGAAAGGCGGGGTTCCAGGGATCGAACCCAGGACCTTCTTGCTGTGAGGCGACAGTGCTAACCACCACACCCACCTAGCCCTGATGGTTTTAGGTCCTAGCCCTGATGGTTGTTGTATTCAATTATGTAATACATTAAATACTCGTATCACTTGGTTCTATATTGTATTGTATTTCCCAACAGTTTGCATGTGCCTTAGCTAACAGGACAGAGTACAGGCAGGTTAGTCTAGATCACATGTCTGCTCTTGACATTGTGTCATTAGTGGTTTTACCAGATTCTGGTTCTACCTGTCTACTGTATGCATTTCTACCTCTTCCGCTAATTCTGCACAGAATTCAGCAATCTGACCACAGAGCTTTGCTTTTGTGGCCTCAAAGTGAACCATGAGGCCTTGGTTTCAACTTCTGCTCAGACTAATTGAAAGGTCTTGGCAGCTTCCTCCCCAAATAGATCTGGTGTCTCAAATGGTCAGAATGACTCGACACCTTTGGTCTGGTTACCTTTACCTGCAGGTCCTTGAGAGTGACACGCAGGTTAAGGATTATGACTCAGGAGTCAATGAGACACTCTTGAACTCGAGACCTTAGTGCACATGCCTTGTATGCTCTCAGGTGGAAACGTTTCTGTGAGTGATGTGAGGATCTAGTGCACAAACCCAGTCGATGGATTACTAGCCTTGCTACTAAGACTGCTAGAGAGTGGAAACTCTGACTGTTGTAGATCGTGGAAACACCAGGTGTTGCAGTGCATCAGAGTACCATAATGTTTTGCTGGAGCTCATAAATTTGCCCCAGCCTCTCTGAATGGATTCAGGTGCCTTTTTCTGCCGTACTCCAAGAGCCAGGCATGGTATCTCCCCCCTGTACAGGAATCCATTAAGACCTACTACTATAAGTTTGAGCAGGATGTTGAACTGAAATGAGTCTGGCGCACTGAGTTGAGGATGGCATCACCACGGTCTACAGGTGGCACCCAGGCCTCGCTGTGGTTCTGTGAAGACCAGATTATGTCCAGGATTCCCAGTCATTCATAACGAATACCAAAGAGACAGGTTGGGAGTAATTTTTGCAGTTGGCAGTATTCTGTAAGCCGTAGCAATCAGTTAGCACACTGTTGCCTTACAATATTGGCAATTCAGTGCAGCTTAACAGTACAACATTTACAGAAAGTTGTTTTCAAACTCCGCGTTCCACAACTCCACGCATTTCACATTACCATACGTTTTCTGTGTTAAGTCAATTCGGATATCTACTTTCTTGCCATAAGAGGTCATTCCCGAATAATAGCTAAGAGACAGACTTTTTTCAGCTTTTATTTACTGTAGCAGATTTTAAGTGGGTTAACAGTTTACATACACGTTTGTATTATTTGGTGTTTTAATTGCTTGAACTTGAATCAAAGGCTTCCACAAGCTTCTCACAATAATTGGTCAGAATCTTTCCCATTCCTCGCGACAGAACTGGTTTAACTCCGTCAGGATTGTGGGCGTCCTTGCTTGAATTTGCTTCCACAAATTTTCTATAGGATTCAGGCTTTTTGCTGACACTCCTGTCTTTGAGCCATTTCGTTGCAACTTTGGAGGTATGTTAGGATTGTTGTCCTGCTGGAAGACCAGGTGGTTACCAAATGTAAACCTTCTGGCTGATGTCTGATCTATTTTCTGAAGTGCGCCAGTTTCGTTTCTTGCAGCAACATGATGCTGACTCCCCCATGCTTCACGTGGATGGAGTTTTTTAGTTTAAAAGCCTCCCCCTTCTTCCTACATATGTGCTAATCATTACAGTTACATTTTTGTTTCATCTGACCAAAGAACCCCTACAAAAGGCTCGTGATCACCTGCAATCATCCATCTGGCTTTTTGTTTATGCTGGTCATGGAGCAGGGGTTTCTTCCTTGTGTGCAAGCCTTTCAAGCAATCTCACTGTAATAGTGTTTAATGGTAGTACCTTGGTTCCATGAACTCCTTCATCAGTTCTGTGGTTCTTGTCCTGGGGTTCAGTTGAACATTTAGGACCAGTGAACTTACTGAAGGATGGCCATATAAGATTTTTATATTTGTATGCACAAATGCTTCAGTAGTTTGGAAATCGCTCTTGGCGTAAGAAATGTGTGTGACTATCTTTAGCCCAGGTTTATGTAAACTTTTGGCCTGTTACCAAACCATGTATAGATTATTGACCGATGTAAAGATTACATGAGGTTTAATGTTACAGGTTATAACAGATCCTTAACTTTTCTTTTGTTGTTTAAATGAAACTTTCTTGCTGGTAAGCTCCACGGTTCTGATGCCATATTCAATATATTGTTGAACTCTTTATGACTTCAAATGCATTGTGCTTACTTTTATTTCAGGCTGTTGCCATCATGAATGTTGCATTCGGAAAAGACCATCATTACATTGATGAGATAAAGAAGGAAATGGAAGAGCATAAGTAAATGAGAGGACCGCTGTAAATTCAAGAATGGTGTATGGCATGCAACTAATACCTCTGCTTGCGTACAAAGTAACGTCTGTTCCCCTTCGATGTCATTTTAAGTTTTTGTTTGTTTGTTTGTTTGTTTGTTTTACAAGTGATTGCTGATCTGGGTCCTTGGTTTTGAGGTGCTGGTTCTGTTAGCTGTCTGTACTCTGAATACATATGCACTGTTTGTTTGAGCAAGGGCTAATAATTAAGTATTAAATATAACTGTCCTAAAGATTGTCTTAAAGATACTTCTGTAACTTCTTTGCCATGTCATGCATCAACCACACTGTAAAAACGACTGTTTGCTTGGCCACAGCATTTACTATGGAGTCAGTAATACCACATTTGGATGAGTATTTAACATGACTACAGACACGTATTCCTGATTCTACATATACATTTTCTAGATTGTGTGTAATGAGAGATTGACTTTGTTTCACGCCAAAGCTCTATAGTACCTATAATGCCTACGCTAGGCCTTTTAACTACACTGCAGTTTTTGGCACCACCAAAAAAAAAAAAAAAAAAGCCATCGGTTTTCTAACATTCTGTGGGGAAATGTTAACGCTTAGATTTATGAATATAATGTTATGATTTGTATGAAGTAGATTACTCCGAAAACAGTAACAGCATGTTTGTCATTGGGTTAGTGCTCAGTAACACAGTGACAGACATTAAAAAATAATTGTTTACAAAAATAACAGATCAGGTATACAATGGGGTCCGAATGCCTGAGAGCGCTAGTGAAAATGCATCTGTTTTACATTCTTCTCTAATTAAAAAGAAAATCATTGCAAACCATATTATAAGCAACAACTTGAAATGTAAAAATCATCGGATTTTTACTCTTACTTTTGGACAGCAGTAAAACTGATTGTAATATGTCCGAACACTGATATTTGCATTACGTACGTACTTGAAGCAAAAGTACTGTAAATGCTTGAAACACAACAAGCTGACACTGACACTGTCCTGATTCTGTCCTGGACGAGCGACTTTAGCATTAGCATCATTCGGACTGTTCGGTTAAATATGGCCGGATGGAAATAGGTCGCAAAGAGGTTACGTTCACTTTCTAGCCCGATGGTTAGCTGGCTAGCTAGGTCACATTGATTTGACATTGACATTGACCGCTCCCAGTGAAATTGGCGTCCCGTCTTCCTTTCCATCGTCACCTGATGAGCTTTCATATTTTAAGTCAAAAGTTATATTCATGAAAAAATGTCTTGATGTCATTAGCACTACTTTAGTAACCGCTTCGAATTAGGAAGTGAAATTTTATACGGTGAACACAGACAAGGGTAGAGTGATACAAATAGTGAAACGATCTAGTGCGGTTAAACTAATTATAAGTACTTTTGGAAGAGACACTTCTCATTTACTGACATCGTGTGTTGCCAAACTGCGTTGCGCTTCCTTATGCTTGCGCTGTTGTAGTAGAATTGTAGAAAAGTTCAGCTTAAAAAAAAAAGTTCGGCAGTGTAGGGGCCAGCCAATCAAATCTGGTTTATGCAAATGTTCCAGTGCAGGCGCTAGCCAATCAAATGCTATATCTCAAGAGAGCTCTCCACTGGAAAAGCAAACCAAAATGACAGGCCAAACTGTGTAGACATAGCTGTTTTGGTATAAAATATAAATTGTTTAAAAGATTTTTTAAAAGTTCAACCTGGCAACCCCATTACTACAATCAAAAAATATATCTGAGAGACTTTGTGAGGCGTATTTCAGCCAATTACCTACAAAGTAAACTTAGTCAGACCTGTCAGTCTTGCTATTACTTCTGTGTTAGCAAACGCTTCATCAACACACCCCCAAAGGTCAGGTAAGCCCGCCGTCTCGCGTCATCTCTAACGTATGTGTGAGTGCAGCCTTAGAGGACTGACTTAGTACTGTTGTATAAGTATAAAAATTGAATATTAAAGATGTTAAACATTTTCCTTTCTTCGTTTTAAATTTTCCAGAATGATAAAACTTTGTTTATTTCCAGTTTTAAATCTGGTCTCTCACTTTTGAACCCCAGTGTACAACTTGCCTGTTTAAGTTGTCTGATCTGATATTTTAGTAGTCAGTGTTTTTTTTATTATTATTATTATTTTCGGACACACGAGGAGCGGGGTGGTGTGAAATCTACAGCATGTGTACTAATCTTTCTGTCGCTAGTACTCTAACATCGGGATGCACACTTCTATGCGCTGTCAGAATGGCTACTATGCTACACTTTTATAAGAAAAACTATTACCAATGATGGCAGAAGAATAACTAAAGATCTTACACTTAACTGAAGATATTGAATAAAGTCAGTGGTGGCCATGCCAAAATATTGAGGGTGTTATTTAGGTTTATATGTGCTCCGTGGTGTAGGAGTTTGGGTAGATGCAAAAAGTCTGAATATAATAATCTTTTAAATTCTTTAAAAAACAATGTAGCAGCAGATGGGAAAAAAAGGACAGAAGGTGCAATAGTGAATATAAAGAAAAACATGGAACTTCTCAGTAGCAGAAAAGTTTAGAAACTCCAAAGTTCATCATTATAATGAACGAGCCATTCTGTAGGCAACCTACCGTGACAGGATTGTTACACCCTTGGGCTTTTTACCTTCAGATGGACAACAGTAAGCTGTAAAGATGGGACTGGAAACTGAATAAGCTGTGCATTTAACATACCCAAAAACAAATGATGTTTGATTAGGTGATGACTAAGAAAAGTAAAGCATGTATTTGTCATCTCCATTTGCAGTAAATAAAGAAACCTTAAAGAAAAAATAAATGTCTCTTTTTCTTTTAAAGAAACAGTGTGTTTGAAGTGTTGCCTGACATTTGAAAGGTCAGGACCTTAGTACTGTAATGCCGCATACATGTAATGGTGTGACCCAGGTGCAGACCGCCGGGGCGGTTACACCAGGGCCCCCGGCCTCTTCCCAAATGTTAATGCGAGTTATGAACATATCTTATGCCTAGTGCGTTCTTAATTCAGTTCAAATGTGTTATTAATAGTGTCTGCTGTGTGCGTGAGAGTGAGAGAGCGAGCTAGAGCATTCAGCATCAGCATGACACAGGATGTGCAACTCAAACCACACAAGTGCTCTTCACTGAAAGCATTCCGAATTCATGTTGCGTGTGTGTGTGTGTGATCATTCAGCATTGTTGCGCAAGCCGGACAACAGCAATTTGAAATTGCACACAATGGAAAGCAGTACTGAGGTGCCTTGTCTGTGAACTTGAAAGCACAGCACTCCGCAAAACAAAATTGTGATCATTATCTGTTAAAAAAAAAAAAACACTCCAAAACACCTACCTAGCATCTGGAGTAAAGATTATTGTATGAAACGTTAAATACAAGTGTAGACTAGCCTACTGTGGCCATGGTAAAGGTTACGGCTAATGCGCTAGATTAGGCTAAGAAGAGTTTCATGTGTAATATACATTTAATATGCGTTATACTGGAACGTGAAACGCCTTGTGCAATGTTTTTGCACAATGTAGTTTCCTGAAATATCCATGAATCACGGACAGAGCCTGGTCATTTACCATCAACATTTGATGCTAGTGAAGAGTAGCTTCCTGTGTTGCACTATACTGTGATACATCGAACAATATTCAATTGAATCTCTAAGCAGTCACAGGAAACTGGGTTCACCTTATCCCCTAAGAAAGCCACGATTCTGTGGAGGATTATCTTTATTTGGATGGAGTTGTTCCAATGTGTGTATAAGTAGTTAAGTTCTATATTGTGATTAATATATTTTTTTGAGTGAATTATGATAAATGAGGACTATTGCCATTTAAAGGGAGGACGGGGGGTCATTTTGCTAAAACATTTGACCAGACAATGAGATTTCTGCTTTTCAGCGATATTCAGCTAGTCCATAAAAAGCATGTTTAGAAATATTATATAGAATTGGTGGAACATTGGGAAGTTGTAATAATGATAAAAAGCAGGGCATACCTTCTAATCACTTAAAACAATAAACACAGAGTAGCGCACCATTTCCTCCTATTAATGCATGGAATGCAGAATGGTCCATGTCAGCATCAAGGTTCAAGACACGTCTCAACTTCTTTCGAGTACACACTTCTTGTGAGAAAAGTCCCGGTTTCCAAAAAAAAAAAAGATCTGGAAAAGCTTGCCTGACGGGTTTTTGTTTTGGCACCGTGTGCGACTAGGTGAAACGGAATTGGTGATTTTTTTACATGATATGATAAATAATGCAAATAAGATAATCACTCTTTGATTTAGGATGTAAAAGGTGATCAGTAATTGAAATTAAACCTTCTGGATTAAGTTGACTTTTTTTAATGAGCTCAAATTTAGAGAAATAATTCTGATTATTCATTCAGCTTTGCATCAGTCCTTGTTTAAACAAATTTTAACTTCAAGTTAACTCTTTTTGAACAATGAAACAATATAGAAACAATGCTTGTCATTTTTGAAGGGAAAATAAAAGGTGCATATCATCCCAAGATCATCATACTCCGTGAAGTACACTGTGACATGGGGCTGCTTCTCTGCAATATTGGGGCATTACACGTCATCAAAGGAAACATAAATGGAGCAAAGTACTCGGACATATACTGTATAACCAAACAGATGTGGATACCTGACCATCACAGTTAAGTGTGGGCTTTCCCCAAACTGTTGCCACTAATGTGGAAGCAAGCAATTGTCTAGAATGCAGCCTACACCGAGCCCTGACCACAACCACACTGAACACATTTGGGATGAAGTGGAATGCAGACTGTGCACCAAGCCTTAACAACTGATATCCATGCTTGGCCTTGCTAATGCTCTTGTGGCTTAATGGGGACAAATCCAACAATGCAAAATCTAGTGGAAAGCCTTCTCAGAGCAGTGGAGGCTGTTATAGTAGCAAAGGAGAGACCAAGTCCATTTTAATGCCCACAGGTTTGGAAAGAACTTCAACAAGTACTCATGGGTGTGATGGTCAGACATACACTATGTGGCCAAAAGTATGTCTATGTGTCCTGTGTGGTTTTTTTGGCTGGATACTTCACTTTTAATTATGTTTGCCAAGAGTTTGGGGCTTTAGCTCTACTCCCATTTTGTCCACCCCTGCAAAAAAGGATAATCGATCCCCTCTAACATTAGCTGCAGTAGATACAACTTGCTATGCTACATCTGCAGGCTATGCAAAAGGGTTGCATGCGAGGCCTAGAGGTTGAGTCCATCCATACATTATCTGAATCGCTTATCCATTCAGGCCCACAGGGAATCTGCAGCCAATCCCAGCTTACTCCAGGCAATAAGCAGGGTTCTGTCCTGGAGAACTTTTCCCTTCTTCCACATAGGTTTGAGGATAAGCAAGGAACACCAAAACTTCTTGAACACTGAAGAATGACCCCAGTGCAGGATCTTAAAAACCCCCAAGGCAGGACATTTTGGCCTGCTGTAATTGGTTAATCTTACGTTCTCTCTCACGCTCTAATTCCCTTTACTACCACTAGATGTCCACCTAATTCTGTAAATCACCCATTAACCCCCCCCCAAGGTCACGGAGATCACACTGGGTCAGTCCTGGTCTTAAGGTATGACAGAATCTCCCTCAATCTTTTCTATGATGCAAATGACTCTGTACCGTCTACTCTCCGTCCTATCAAGGTCTAACTTTCCTTCTTAAGCAATTCCCTGCATATTCCGGTAAAAACTGGACTCAACAGTCCTAGATGTAAACCCATGTTCAACCCAGTACGTCATACTGCTCTCTGCATTAAGGCCCGACTAGAGCACCCAGCAGAAACCACGCAAGCACAGGGAGAACCCAGTCAGCATTCAGGTTTGAACCCAGGACCTTCTTGCAGTGAGGCGACAGTGCGAACCAGAGTCAAGCAGACAAATGCGTTTCACTGCCCATTGACATTTCAAGTTGTTTTTAGGAACCCTGTATAGAATACATTAACTACAACTGCTTGTGGCGCTGATGTATCTGAACTTAATGCACCGCCACATGCTTGTACTACAGTCTTTAGTTCTTCATTCCAAGAATATTTTAGCAATATTATTCAAAATGTTCAGAAGTTTAATATTTGGGAGGACATGACCAACATGTGACTTACAAAAATACAGCAACAGCCCATAAAGTTCTCTCTCTCTCTTTATTCTGCACAACCTTTATCAGGTGGATTTTTGAAGTAAGTCATGTTACATTAATTCTTTCACAGATAAAACAAACTGGATACATAAAACTCTCTTGTCACAATTTGTTTCGACACAGGATTTGACATTTTATTTGAAACATCTGCACTTATTTAAAAACAAATACATTGTTATAAAATCAAGACAAAGTCAATTTTTTAATTCAGAAACTAAAGCATAATCTGCAAAAAAAACAAACAAACTGAAAAACAAATCAAAATGGTCTTAAAAAGAGATTTTGAAATGCTAAAATGCTGCAATTTCTCACCAAAAAAAAAACCCTAAAAGAATCTTTAGTTCTATAACACCATATTTTCATTGTCAACTTGCGTTCCACCTGCATAGGCGCTACTTGGGGATACCGGCTACAATCTCCGACTCTATGCCACAGTGGTCCTCACCTCTCAGGATCTTGAAATAACCTAAAACAGGAATACAAAAAGCAATATAATGGTCACTGATTTATGTTACATATTTTTGGTGATTCACAACCCATCCTGTGCGTCCTTTTAGTTTATGGTTCACCTACATAGCTCAAGTTAAATCATCAAACTTGAGTCTTATCAAGTGTTTTGAACAGGCAAAAATGTGTCACAATCGCTGAATGACTGTGACAAGGCCAGTGCTCTACATAGAAGTTAGCAAGACAACCTCCGCGAAAAAAAAAATGGATATCCTTGTTAACTGGCTTTAAAAGACGGGCCTACTTTACA
Source organism: Parauchenoglanis punctatus (assembly GCA_030068025.1). Lineage (NCBI taxonomy): Eukaryota > Metazoa > Chordata > Actinopteri > Siluriformes > Auchenoglanididae > Parauchenoglanis > Parauchenoglanis punctatus. The sequence goes on along the minus strand of JAQQZU010023584.1, from coordinate 5,421 downwards.
GTTTCAAAGTAAAGGCTTGGGGCAGGGGGACACGGATTCCCTGTTTTTACAAAATAAAAAAAGTTTTGGAATCAACGATTTACTGAAACGCAACCTCTGATCCTACTACTTTCCTTTGTAGATGCCTTCGAATGGAACTCGTGAGCTCGTAATTGCGACATGAAATGTTTGATCTGAAATGATGCTTGATCAAAATGAACAGAGGAGGCTGTTGGGAATATCAACAATTTCCACAGACGTATTACAAAATTACGAAAAAAAACCTAAAATTACAATGTTAACATACCATCGACCGAAAAACCTCCATGACCTCCGCTATTTGTGAAAACGTCAGCAAATGGGTCACGCCACGTGAACTCGAAGCTTTACAAAATTGTGATTACCACATGGGGGGGGCCTTCATATGGACTTCTCATGAACGTGGCAAACATGACCCCATTTGAAGGCTGCATACTAGCCTGAGAAGTACCCAGACAAGGTTGGAGCATTTCATTTGAGCTACAATTCCAGACACCAGAGAGTCCTCGGTGTCAGGCAAAGAGAATGAGCCCCCACCTCCAACAATGCTGAAAGCACTAATATTAACTAGGCCTTTAGATGTACCAGCAACTATAATTAGCTGTATTTACATTTTTCCACTCATGCACTTTTGACCAGTTCACATTTTGTTAAATCTCACCCAAGCATCACAAATAATTTTTGTATACATTATGAAATTGCTTTTACCATTATCGCCCCAATCAGTGTTCCACGAGTTGGCAGCCAGCCAGTAGGGGGTACCATTTTCCTCTCCCCAGCCTAGGATCTTGATGGCATGACCTCCTACTGCAGAACCAGTAAGGTGCTTATAAACACCTGGAATGTGGAGCATAAGAGAGAATGAACACCATACCTTGAAGGGCTGTTCAGTGGAACGTCTTACTATTCAAACATTCAATCAGTGCTGAGATCAGCTTCTAAAATCAGTTCGTGATCTTGCTCATCTACCCAGCGTTTAACATCAAGTGGTTGAGCTGCATTTTTTTATGGCAGATAATACAAAGACCCTTCACTCACAGATTGCAGTTCTATCCAATATACAATTCTATACCACTAGGCCTCAGAATCATTTACACCCACACACACTACTACAGTATTTATTTCAGATGGGATTCATGCCTCACCTGACTTGTACAAAAGAAAGTCCTCATAGACGATGAAAGCTCCCTCCACTGGGCCGTTCTTGTAGAGCTCTTGCATTATCTGCTTCTCATCAGAAGGAACGCTGTAGGCTTGTTTTCCTACAACAGAAGGCCCATAATCTGCCTCAGTATTCATAAAGCAATGTGGAATTGTCAAAGGAGAAAGTAACCTTGGTCAAGTTTCAAAGGAACACCCTTAGCTGTTCACACTGACAATCAGGCCTATCGAACTAGTCGCTTACCAAAGTGCTTGTCCTTCAAGTAAGTGAGACTGTAACCAGGTTCACACGTTTTCTCACAGCTCGGAGTGTCTCCACCCTCCCCTGTGCAAGGGGGACGAGAGCCATTTACGTGGTGCTCACAGGGCTCAAGCGTGTATGGTTGACAGCCTGAAAAACACAAAAGATTCATTTAAAAAAAGAAAAAAAAAAAGGGCACTAAAATTTTAACCATGTTGCGGAGCATACACGTACCTATATGGGAGTTATAGAGTCCACCTGTCACTAGACCTTGATCAGCCCAGAAATTCCAAGCAGCGGATGGGTACCCACCATTACATCTGAAGTGGGAATAGAACAAAAACAATTAGGTTTTTTTGGTCTCAATTTGTCAAAAGACAAGCCATTAATTTCGTTATTAACATATATGGGAACCAAAAAGGCTCTTACTCGAGCAGTACATTTACATTGGTCAGGGGGAAAAAAAAAAAAAAAACCTCCTCCAACAGGGTTTTAATTTGATTGTACCCTGATCTAGTGAACCAGCACGAAGAAATGTGTTTGAGAGACCATTTTCTATTTACATATTACTGTACCATTCCAGGTTTAAAGCAAACACTTTAATCAGCATATTTCAGATAAAGTTCGACCAACTTCTCAATCCTGTTAAAAAAAAACATTGCATATAAAGTATGATCTAGCCCTCAAAGTGTCAGAATAAATTTTATTATATGCATTAAGATGTTTTTTTAAGGGTATGCACTAATTAGTACAAGTGAAATGAATTTGCAAGTTATATAGTTAGAGAAATAGCAGCCTGTGATGATCAATTCCTTCTGTAAAACTAGTTTCCCCAAAACCAACAAAAAAAAAAAAACAAACAGTTCATGTGTTCCTTCAGCTAAAGTTACCTCAAGGTTAAATGCCACTGTTTAACTTGTTTCGCATAGATTATTTGTACTGGAACGTGGTTGCAACATGAAACTCCTGACTACTGCAAATTTCACTGAAAAAACTGGAAGTTTGATTGCAAAATTTTGCTGACAAAAAGGTGGTGTGACTAGATCTTTGAGTCACAGATTAGTAATTCAGATGTTTCAAAAGTTGGGTGGATAGAATTTTACACAGTCAAAAAACTAAACAGACGCCAATATTTAGCTAAACAGGACCATCAAATTCTCAAAAAGTAGCATTAGATGATCACAAGCGCAACTGTAGAACAAGAACTAATTTAAAAATGAACCCAATTTCTCCAAAGTGTCTCCAAAGATAAATATGTTTTAGAACACCTCATAATCCAGCATGGTGACTGAACTAAGCAAATTGTGTAGATTTACAGGTTTGCCCACTCACCCCATCCCACAATCAGAGCAACAGGTCAGCAGGTCCTGAGAGGAGATCTCCAAGCTCAGTTTGCCATCACTATGGATACAGATTCTGTCAGAGATTGCTTCAGCTGCTCCAAAAGCCTGCAAGTTAGGCGGACAGTTACTACTAAATCAAGCAGGATGCAGATGGTCATGGATTATTCGAAATCGCGAATACTTTTTAAATCGTAGAAAAGCCATACCCAGCATGAGCCGCATGAACCCTGGTCTCGGATTTCTTTTAGAGTTGGACAGTTCGGCCACTGCTCTCTTGGATCAAAGTTTGTTGGAAGCTTCATGTCTCCAGCATACTGAACCCTATATAGACACCAAAACGGAGGCACTTAACCCTTTGAAGAAGGCAAAATTCAAGACTATCCATTTCAGATATTCATCTAAAATAGAGACATACAGCAAACGAAGGAGACAAAATAAATGGCATCTTTGTTTCAATAGGTTCAAGTGTCGTATACAGGGATCTCTGTACAAAATGTACAAGGTAGAGGTGGATGAAATGCTGCATCATGATATACAGGCTTACTAACAAATAGGCAGGAAAACAGCTGCGCTACAAATAAACCTTTGAAAATCTGAGTGATGACGGACATTATATAAATGACAGGAAAAATTATTCTGTAAAAAAGAAAATGTTACAAATTTAAAAACAGAAGACTTTCAGTTCATCTGCTCCCAATCAGTTTGCAATAACTTTGTAAAAATAAATAAATAAATAAATAATAAAAAGCTAGAGATAGTGATGCCCATTTTCACTGCTGATCTACAGCAGCTCAAACTGTCTAAACCAAGACAAGAAGCAAAGGAAACGGTGCTTTCTGATTTTCATTAACATTAGAATTTTAAACGTTGTAAGAATATTTCGTTTTTTCCCCCCGATCAAAATTTTCTGCACATTCTTTTATGCCAGTTTGACCATTTTCAGGCAAAAATACTTTATATGTGCTACAACAAAAGGTAGCTTTAGTCTAAAAACTAAAGTTTCAGTTAGTCCATCTAACTGAAAAGGGGAAACAAGACCTATGATTCATCACAAGGGTCATGTAATGTGTGTGACCCAAAAAAAAAAAAAAAAAAAAAAAAAATTTCACTTGCATGACATTATTTTTCCCTGAATATCAGCATCTGACTTGGACCAATCTCTCCTGTGCTGGCAAAGACATGTTCAAACAATCTGAGCTGCAGAAGATTAACAGTTAAATATATTAGCCACGTGGAATGTTTTCAGGGAATCGCTCACAGAAATGATAAACGATAAATGAAAACTTTAAATTCTGTAGAGCCAGTTTAACCGAGATACAACACGGTGTTACAAAGTGCATAGACACACTATGTTCTAGCCTGGTACCATTTGGTAAATAGTAGTTTGGTCTTGAATTTTCATCTAACTGATAAGAGGAAGGACATGTGATTCATCACAAGGGTTATGTAATGTGCGTGACCCAAAAAAAAGAAATAAAATTTAAACCACCGCATTTCCTCATTTTTCCTCAATATCAGCAACTCCAAACTGACCTACACATCATTCTTATGCAACTTACATAGACACAGACATGATGTATACAAAGACAGCTTAATGAAATTTCTTGCATACGTTCAGTTTACCTTTCATAAAAATATACTCACATGACTGGGAGTTTTGGTCCTTTTAGCAGCGTTCCACACAGTCGCTTCACATAGCTGTAATCTGCATTACCAAAATTATGCCCAGCCTATAAAGAAAATCAGACACAATTCAAAGTTGAAAACTGATCTTCTGAAGCATTGATTGCCTTAACTTAATCCTGTTGATTGCATTGATTGCCTTAACTTAATCCTGTTGATTGCATTGATTGCCTTAACTTAATTCTTAGGCTAAACTTCAAGATAATTTCTACTTGCTTTGCTGAAATACCACCATCCTTTTACATAAGCAAACCATTTGAGTAGCAGTACTTACTGTCCATGTACTGTTAGCTTTGTTGATGTAGTTGACCATCTCGTGAGAGAGCGGATGCGGACGAGCCCAGCACACAGCCAGTGCTGAGGCTAGGTACAGCAAAGCCAGGCACCTCATTCTAAAACACAAAAATTTGAAGCTCACATTTAACGCGTGTAGCTAACCACCTCTAGAAAGTAACTCCTGACTGTCTCGTACTAATTCCACTTAAGAAGTCAAGTTAATGGGACTTGAGGTTGCACATTAAAGGTTTCCATTTAGGTTGCAGTCATGCAGAGAAGTATTCTGTGCCTCACTTCGCACGACAGGCTTGAAGGATTGAAGCCAAATATAACAGGCTTTACGAAGACAAGTCGGTTAATGGAAAGTGTATCGTGGGTCAAAATGACTAAGCAACATTTACCACCAAATGTGGTTTGATGCCTGAGAAATTCGAATGCTTCGCCATTATGCCTAAGATGTTGTTTCTGGTCCATATTGTTGCGGAAATATAGTCTTTTAAAGACTGAGTTGAGGCCATGTTATCAGTTCATTGCCTTCATTTCACATTGAGATGAAGGCCAAAAAAAAAAGTTAATTGCAGGCTAGCTGAGTCATCTTGCGCCTAAATGTTCATATGACATATTACACAATGTACACCTATTCCACATCCTCAATTGATCAGGGTGGGGAACTGCAGAAGGAAGTTAAGTTTCATAAAA
>JAQQZU010023583.1:0-14820 GCA_030068025.1 Parauchenoglanis punctatus | reverse complement strand
CCTCTCTCATCTTTTTAAGTGGGAGAACTTGCACAATTGGTGGCTGACTAAATACTTTTTTGCCCCACTGTATATGCACGGTAAGTGACTAAAAACCAAAGGAATATTCCTTGCACTTAGTGGGAAGAGTTGTGTTGTTATAGGAAACAGATATGGCCTGACCAGAAGCAAACCCGAGTCTGGTTGGTGCATGATTTTGTGAGTGCATGTAGAAGCCTTGGCTTCATGAGCAGCATGCTCAATTTTAAGTCTGTGCTTTGACTCAGCCATTTCAAAACACAAACCTTCTTGTTTTCAAGCCATTCATTAATAGGTTTTGCCCTGTTCTTTGAATGATTGTCCTGTTGGGACATTATTTTTTGGCGCAGAGTTCTGGCTGACTGGAATAGGTTGACACACCAAGAATTTGCATGTCTTGAATTCGCCCTTGATACCAACAGGATTTCCAGTTCCTTCTGCTGAAAAGTAAGACCGGAGAATAATGCTACTACCACCATCATTAATGGTAGGAATGGTGTTACATGGGTGTTGAGCTATATTTTGTCTGTGCCAAATAGACTTTTCCAAAAGCTCTCATATTTTGTCACATGCCTTTTAACAAACTCCAGGTGTACCTTTATGTTCGCCTTTCTCAGAAATGACTTCCTTGTGGCCATTCTCCCATAGAGGCTGGATCTGAAGAGCTGATCATATTGAGCACTTGCAGACATGCACTGCAACACTGAACTTATCTAGACATTACTTGGAGGAAGTGTATGCGAGAATGCAAATGTCCGAATCAGTTGGCCAGCTCACAGAGTACAGAGTGCATGTAATGTCTGACTGAGTCAGTGTGCGAAAAGAGCAGATCACTGATCTTCCAGAGAATTCGCAGTTTGCAAGTGGGCATGTTAATGATGTTTCTATCATGCAACTGGCACAAAACCAGAAGAATGCAAACATCCAAGGGTGAAGAAGGAGGGACATTTACACAAAGACGGCAACAAAATGTCTAACTGGTGAGACGATGAGATTCAGGAATTTCTGTTGATAAGGGTCGATGCTCAAAACAAAACATTGTGATTTCTGCGCTGCACTTGTTGCATCATGTCCTGCTTCCTGCATGCTCTATCCAGATGCCACCTCTCGCCTAAACTAAATACACTATTTTCAGGAGACTAGAACTTGTTTTCCACTGACAAGCTGCTGCTGCATGCTACATGTGTGAAAGGGCAGCTCCAGACAATGTCCGCACCTGATTCTCTGGACATGGAAGGTTTTTTTTATAACCATCTCTATCTTTGTTCCTTGTAACAACTTCATCTCAAAGCTTCTTGGCCAGTTTCCTGATCCTCATGACAGCAGAACCGATTTAATCTGCCGCTGTAGCTGTGAAACCTCCTAAAGTCAGTGCATGCACATGTTTGGATACAGATGGATTTGAAATGAACATAGGTATACTTTGTTGAACATATTTGGTGTGTTTGCTCAAGAAAATTAAACCCTAGTTTGAATTTAGACTGTTAAAAGTAAACGGGGTGAATGAAGCAGTTTTTAGATAAAAAGAAATATGAGTACAGCTACATCATGTATTTAAAATCGATTGTCAAATGCAAAGTTTGGTGCAATAAAGCAAAAGATAATCACAAGGAGTTGAATATTTTATGGAGGCGCTGTATATCCTGTCTTTTTACTAATAAATGTGTAGAGATGCGCCTAGATGAATCTTAGCAATTTATTGAGGTTTAAAATCTATTAACCAGTGTATTGTTCAGTGTTGAATATTTTAAATGGTTTAGGGCTACTTCAAGTGAGCTTGAAGCACTATTGCGAACAAAGGAGTGTCTGTTCAACCTTATGGTGCCCTTCATCAGCATGCAGCTCTTAAACCCAGCTGATTTGCTAGTGCTAAACTACGCTTCTCTAATTAAAGCATGCATGAAAAAGCCAGAGTGCAGACCGAGTAGGTTACCTGTGAGTGGGCACTTCTGCAGTGCTTTCTGTTTGCAGGTAATTGCCCAGGTTTCAACCTAATTACCTTAAATTAGCCAGTAGACTCAAGCGGTAATTATGCACAAAGTCGCTTCCACAAAAATAGTAGTTATACATAAAGAATATATCTACAGTAGATTGATACTCCAACAGAGATGATTAAGGCCTAACTGGTAGAATTTCTAACCTCTACAATTTAATTTGACCATTTGGTTTCTGTTGCCATGTTTGATTAGTTTTTGAGCCCAACATATCAGTCATATGTTTTCAATGAAAGGGATATAATATTTACCATGTGAAATGGTTAGTCATTTTTTGTAACAGTATATTCAAGATTTTAGAGAGCAGCAGAAAAAATTGTCTTGATATGCATTTGAAGGCTGCATCCATAACATGGAGACGCTGTAGAGAACAACAAAAAAAGACACCGATGTTACAGACTCAAAACATGTCATGTCGCTAATGTATTTGGCTCCTCTGGCTTACGATCCCCTTCCTACTTTGTGCCAAACTGGGTTGCCAGAAGAAAATGCATGTAGGAAGGAGAGGCTGTCCATATTTCTTGTGCTGTGTTCTCAACTGGGGCTTGTCCCAGAAAGCAACAATTTGAAATGCCAGAAATCACCTGCTGATGCATAGTGATCTATTTTGGCTATCCACTACGGACAGGCCTCTCTGTGAGGCATTACTCAAAGTTCTCCATGGCCTACTTGATTGACCAGGCCTCTATGTCCACTGCCGCATAATTTCACTCTTTAGTGAGAGTTTACAGCTAAGGGATATTTACATTTAATCTTTTGGCAGTGAGTGGTCTTCACTACTGAACATAAAGAATGTTACCCCACCTTGTTCCTGATGCATCTGCCTGCAGTTTGAATGCTCTGAATTAACAAGAACTGGGCCTGATATCAGCATCTGAGCACGTTTCAGCATCTGAGTTCAACTTTTCTCTTTATTCTCTGGTTTTACCCTTCCTTGTGAGATCCGGCAAGTTTCAGTCAATCCAGTAGCTCTGGTACTGTGCGTCAGCCATGACATATTCTTGGATTTGCAAAGGCCTAGCTGTCTACGTGGATCATGACACCATCCAATATGCTTTGACGTAGCAGTAGTGTGGCCTTGTTAAGGACATGAGTGCAATTCAAGTAGTTTTGGGGTGGAATTCTCTACACAGTGGTGCCTGCCAAGTACCCCTATGCCAAGGAACGTAACGGGTTTCTCCATGCAACTAGGATAGTCCCCATAGCCCAAAAGGTCCTGGCAGCATCAATGGAAGAAACAGACTGACTGCACTGAGTCCACCAGATCTCAAACACTCATACCAGTATGAATAACCTCGAACTCTTATCTACCTCCATGCACACTTCATTACCCCAGCAGTGGTCATCCTGTTATGCCCCAGGTCAGGGCATTGGTTTGGTCTGTGGGCTGGGTGCAGAGGCATGGTATACTGGCTGTGTGGCACTCTCACATCATTGCTGATCCAATGAGTTGGGTATTCCCTCTGGGACCAGGGAGCAGTGGCTGTTTTGAGCCCATGAGAATTGTGGCATCTGTGTGTTTTTTAGGTCAGCAACTCTTTTCAACTCGCAGTGCTGGCTTGCTACGATCTTAGCATAGTATACTGAGGAAATGATCCATAGTCATTCTCTCTCCATCAGTCTTGGTAACAGGGCCTGTGCAGCCGCCAGCGGATCCTGTATTGCTTCCTAAAACACCTGAGAGCTTGTGTTAATGAATTCAAATATACTTGCGGTTTGTGAATGGCCGGATGTTGTTGGAAAGATGCCCCGAGCTGGTGTTGAGTCAGTGCAGTACACAAGTGACAAATAAAATAGAGAAAAAGAGAGAAAAACAAGACAGATGATTCTGATAGCTCACTGCATTAAACAACTGTGTAAGCATTAATTCATTCACAAGCAGTGTAATAAAGTTCATTTTGAGAATTTGCCACACTGTGCCCTGGAGGAGCATTTTGTATTTATGCAGTAAAAAGAGTGAGAATAAAGAAATATGAGAGTTTCAGACTGAGCCACCGTGATTTTTTTTTTTTTTCATGGTTCTCAGAATGCTTTTTTTACTTTGAAATGGGTTCTGAGGGATCTTGAACACCTACTTACCTGGAGAGATCATTTGAGATCATTTGATTAATGATCAAATTGTATCATTTTAAAATATTAACAGAAATCAACACATGATTGTATAGATTGTGTTGATTTCTGTTAATATTTTAAAATGATACAATTAAAACAATTGACTTTTATTCTTCCAACTGGGTATTGTTAGGCATTTATGCATAAATGGAGATGACAGCTTATTTACTCTGGTAGCTGAAGTTATCACGCTACTTTACTGGGACTGACAGGCAGAAAGACCATGTCTCCTTCACTAGGACCAACAACAACAGATAACATGCCTCCTGCACTTGGACAGGAGATCATACCTCCTTCACTGCCCATAACCCTAGGTGCACAGAATAGATCTCTTTTAGAGGGTTTTGTGAACAAGGAGACCATACCACCTTTACTCGGAATGCATATCCTTCATTTGGACTGACAGGCAATGAACCCGGTGATTGATAGGTACAAGGGCTATACCTGTTTACTGGGATTTTTAACAGAGCGATCACAACTCCTTCGCTAGGACTGACAGGCAGTGAAGTTGCATCTCCTTTTCTGTGGCTGACAGGCACCGAGACCACACATCCTTTGCTAGGACTGACGAGATATCATGCCTAGGCACCGAGATCACCTATCTTTTGTTTAGACTGACAAGTAAAACAACCATACCTCTGTTACTGGTTACTGACAGGTACAGGGGCTACACCTATGTTACTGGGGCTGTTAAACACAAAGACCAAAATTCCTCTACTGAGACTGACAAGCATTGAGGACACACTTTATTTACTGTGGCTGACACGTGCATAAAACACACCACTTTCACTTGACTGAAATGCAGAGAGACCACACCTTCTTTACTGAACTGGACTAGTAGGCCCAGGTGACAAGCCTCCTTCACTAGACCTGACAGCACCTGCTTCGTGCTGACTGACAAGGCGGGGAAATTACACCTCCTTCACTGGAACTTACAGGCTTAGAGGCTCTATACCTCTTTTACCTGGACTGACAGGCAGAGAGACCAGGCCTCCTTCAAGGGACTGACATGTACATGGACTACACCTCATTTACTTGGACTGACAGGAACAGAGATCACACCCCCTTCACTGGACTGGCATGCACAGAAACCATGCCTCCTTCTGTGGGACTGACAGGCACAGAGACTAAACCTCTTTTTCTTTGGCTGACAGGCAGAAAGACCATGCCTCCTTCACTGTCCTGACAGGCACAGAGATTACACCTCCTTCGATCTGACTAACAGGCAGAAAGACCATGCTCCTCCTCCTGGACTGACAGGTCATAACCTGTGTGCACTCGTTACCTTTTTAGCAGTTATAATAAATCTTAGTACTCCGTTCACTCTAGCCAGCTAATGGCTTCTGTCACATTTGCATAATAAATTCCTGCCTGGCTTATACTGAAAGCGTGTTCAAGAGATGTGTGTGTTGTCATTGTAACCGAAGCATTTGGCTTCAGCTGCAGTATGAATCTCTATGCAGGTGAATAAATAATTTTACATACATACACAGACTGTCAGCCCCATGACACTTCATTTTTCATAGTTATTATATTAACTCATCGCTAGCAGTATATTTGATTACCCAGATACGCACACACAAAGCAGACACACACACACACACACACACACACACAGAGGCAAACATTAAAGCAGATAGGATATCAAGGACACGTTTACTGCAGCATTGAAGCTGGCAAAAAACTACACGCGCAGCATACAGTTTTTTTATAACATTTTTATAATGATAATATATTTATTATAATGTGTAATGATATATTTATGTCCAGTGTTTTATTTCCAAGGGTGTTAAATATTATATTTCTATCCATAACAATGTAAAAGTCTAAGCGCAACTGTATAATGGAAATGTGTGGAAGTTGTCTGACTGTCACAGTCAGAGTCGTGCGTTATAGTGAGAGGGAGTGTATGGTGATCAGGCAAAGTGTCCGACGATGAAAGGGAGTGTTTGATGATCAGAGGCAGGGTGTAATGGCTGTGATTGGGTCGCAGAGGACTCAAACTGGTTGATGGCTTTGCCGTTACACACCACTCGTGACTAAAGTAGCCACATTCTGATTGGTGGATACAGATACAGACAAGGCGTTTGTAAAATTGGCAACAAAAAAACCCTGTATTTTAGTGCACTTAGTATTTTAGCTGCAGCTGCCAATGTTGGACCATATTCAGAATTGGTGATTTAAGTCTAAACGTTATGTCAGTATTAATGTGTGGAAAGTTACACATATTCAGAGACAAGTTAAGCACCTTTTTTTTGGGTGTGCCACTGAGATTATGCAAATTGCCTTCTTGTAGTTCATCTCAGAGGTTGCCAGATTTTTTAAAAATAGCATTTTTTCTATTTTTAAAATGATATATAGTGGTTCCAGCTACTCTAAATTTCCCATAGGTGTGAATGTGAGTGTGAATGGCTGTATGTTTCTCGCAACAGATTGGCGACCTGCCCAGGGTGTACCCCGCCTCTCACCCAAAGTCAACTGGGATTGGCTCCAGCTTCCCTGACGGATAAGCGATATAGATAATGGATGGATGGATGGATACTGTGGTTACATCAAATGACAGAAAAATGTGCTTGCATCCATGGTCAAAAGCCAGCAAACTTGTGAACTATATACATTCAAAATGCACGTCAGTAAAAGATCGTTATGCTGTAATCCAGTTGACTGTTTTGCATGGAATAATTAATAAATGGTGCAGCAGTGAATGTATTTTTTTCATGTGTGCACCTTAAAATAGAAGGAACAGCAAACATTTACAACAAGGAACCATAGCTTAAGTCTAGCCATGGAGAGATTTTAAGAGTGGCTTAAGATCTCTCCCTGGCTGGAATTTAGTGAAGGATTAATGCAGTGCATGTTTTTTCAAGGCACATGCAAATGGGGTTGTTATTCTTTTATTCAGTTTTGAACATGGCAGGGTATTAAAGCATAACGTCTCCAGTGAACAGTAGTGGTAGTTTAGATCAGGAACTCTTTTAACTCTAAATGAAAACAATCATTTTCAATGCTTTATTTGATGATTTCTTTTTAAAATAGCTCATTATTTACATTATTTTGGTTATTTATTGGATCCAGATTGTGGATTGTTGATTGTCATGGACCACAGGTTGAGAACCACTTGTTTAGATGAAGCCATACTCGCTTATTGATTATTCGTCCCAGCTCATTCAGTGAATAAAAATATACACTGGTCTTTCTCTTCCTATTTGTGTATTCCAGTTAAAAGGAAGATGCATCGCCCCCTATCAGGGCTCAGTGCAGCTATACCTCAGTCATGTGATGCAGGTGTACATTTTTAATAAGTTAAACCCGATCTTTAGTAAAATAGGCCTCTTCAGTGGAGAAGCCAGAAATGTTCAGCATTTATCTGCCTCCTCACACTGGTTAAGTGGTCTCGTTAATTATGCACCTCAAATATGAATTAATTAAGTCAAAGTGATTAAATATTTCACCATCTTCAGTAAGCACTTTATGCTGGTCAGGACCAGCCTGGAGTGCAAGATCAATCCAGGGAGCCTGGAGCTGTGAGGCGGTAACATACCCGCTGTGCCACTGTGCCTCTGCTGTCATGTTAATTTTTAACAGAGAAAAAATAATTAATGCCTTAAATTTCGAAGGTTTGGGATTCTGAAATAGTTTGGCTTCAGGCAATAACCGAGTGCATTTACATTTGCATTTGCAAATTCGGCTGGCGCTTTCATCAGAACGCGACTTCCAATTTAGGCAGGACATACCTGAGCAGTTGAGGGTTATAAAGCTCTTGTTTGAGGATCCAAAAGTGACAGCTTGGCTCCGAACATTCTCATCAGTAGTCCAAAGCATTAACCACTAACCTACTGAGAGATAATAATCATTTTAATAATAAGACATGAGTATCCCTAAGAATGCTTGTGCTTTTAGGTGAGTCCATGTGTGTTGCTGCTGAGCTAACAGTTTGTGGGGAACTTTGATGGCAGCAGGCTGAGAAGCTCTGCCCATACGTCTCTCTATCTCCAGCAAAGTTGGAAGCGCACGATTGTATAGAATGTGTTTGTATGCTGTAGCATTACAATTTCACTGGACCTAAGGGGCCCAAACATATTCCAGCATGACAATGCCCCTGAGTATTAACGAGGTCCATGAAGACATGGTTTGCCAATTGTTTGTGTGGAAGTGCTCAGGTGGCCTGTACAGAGCCTTGAATTCAGTTCCAGTGAACATCTTTGGGATGAACTGGAATGGAAAAGTCCACATCCTAGCCATGTTACAAACTCTAGAGCAGAGCCTTCCCAGAAGAGTGGAGATTATTATAACAGGAAATGGGGGACCTTAATCTGGAATGAGACGTTCATATGGGTGCAATGGTCAGGTGCCTACAAACTTTGGGTCCTGGGTCTGCCCTGGAGTTTCCATCAAGTGGAATGTTCCTGAAATATCTCTACAAGGAGCCAGTGAAAGATGTTGGCAGGTATCTTTGAAAGATGCCTAAACTACTTCAAAAGGCAACTCTCAGGGAAGCAGTGGCTCTATTCTGCATCGTCACAAAGGGTTAGCCCAGCAACCCTGCAGAGAACCTCATTTCCGCTGCCCATACTAACGAGTGTATTCTGTTGGTCAGTACCAACTGCCAACTCTTAGGTAAGGATAGGGATGTAGGATGTACAGTGAGCTTCATCTGAAGAATGAACTCCTGCTTCACCAACACCATAGACCTTAAATATTTAATTTCATATGACGGTCCCAACGCTCCATGGGCAAGGTTGCTACCCTCATGCACTTTCTTCCAGAAGAGATATTTAGCCTCTGACTTGATGGCATTTTACAGATGACTGTTAGATAAGAGAGAGACAGTCACTTTCTTGTTTCGTGTTTTACCTTTTACTCGGATGAGGTATGGAGTTATATGCGTCTCGTTTACTGTAGCAGGAAGGCGTTCCCATTTTGTGGTTTCGTAGTCCTCACAGTGTGGAGATCCGAGTTCAACAGAACTGTGTAAGGAGAGGGCACTGTCGGATGTGTGTGTGGTATGGACGTTAAGACGATGACTCATACTGCAGTTTCCCCCCAGTTCCCCTTTAGTGGACAGCTGGCTTTCATTCCTTCTTCTCTCTCTCCTTCTTTCTACGTCCCTTTTCTTTCTTGCTCTCTCTGTCTCTCTTCTTTTTTCTTGCTCCTTTCTCTCACGGTCTCCTACTCTATCGCTGTCTCTCCATTTCTCTCTCTCTCTCTCTCCTCTTCTGACTGTCCCACTTTTATCTCTCTACTTCTCCCTTTTCCTTCTCTCTCTTTCCTCATTTCATCACTCACTTCCTCTACTACATTTCTATCCTTATCTCCTTCTTCCTCCGTCCTCATCTCCTTCTTCTTTGTCTCATCCATCTCAGGCTCTCTCTCTCTCTAGCTCTTACTCTCCCTTTCTCTCCATCTCTTTCTCGCTCGCTCTCTAATCATCCCTTTCTCCATCTATATTTCTGTATCTCAATCTTTGTGCTCTTTCCTCCATACCTCATTTATTGTCTGTCTCTCACTCTCTCAGGTCTCAAGGCACTAATTACCTTCTGCAATTTAACACAACCATTGCGCGCGCACACGCACACACACACACACACACACACACAACTAATCTGTGCTTATCACGCTCATATACACCTTTAATTATCACAGTGCAGAACTTTCCTCAACTCAAATCCCAGCCAGTGATTAACCAGACAGCCCATAATCACATTCGCGCACACACACTCTCACTCCACAAACATCCACATTACAAAACCGTGTGTGTCAGTGTGTGTTTAGCACATTTAGTCAATGTTGCGTAAAATTTCCTTACAAGAAAATTCACCCAGACTGCTAAACTCATTAGACACACACCCTCTGGCTATTTTCACCTTACTGCATACCAGTGTGTGTGTGCGCACTAACTATGCCTGTAGAACTTTATTCTTAGATTAAGAATATCCTCATTTGCGAATGTGCATCAGCAAAACATTTAAAGATGACCAACAAAACTTCAGTGAACGTGATGCAGGAGTGTGATGACATGTGATACCATGCGACCTACATGTAAGTAGAGTAGGCAACCATGTGGGTGATTTCAGCCAGTGGAACAGAGTGTTTCGCGTCAGGGGGTGCAGAAGCTCAATCACAGTCACGCTGATCCATGCTAAATTTTTTAGCAGTGATAGCACGTCATTCTCGCAGTACGTCTCACTGAGTTTCCAAGTGAACACACTGCTCGCACAAAACATTCATGATTTGAGAAGTAGCCGCTAAACCGAGCTTAAACAGCTTTGTAAAATTGTCCTTTTGCTGATGGTTAATTAAGAGACACTTTTGTGTGTGTGTGTGTGTGTGTGTGTGTGTGTGTGTTGGATGGCAGCCAAGATGCTGCAGATATTCACTCTCAGGTGGGAAAACTAGGGATTATTCAAGACTGCAGGAGAGGTGTGTGTGTGTGTGTGTGTGTGTGTGTGTGTGTGTGTGTATGTGGGTGTGTGTGTGTGGGTGGCTGATAGAGTCATCGGGGACTAATTACTGAGAATATATTAATGAATATTAATAATAATTCTCCTCCCTATTAGTGTAAGTGACATTTTACTCTCGCTGTCTCTCTGCCTCTTTCTTCCTATCTCTCTCTCTCAGGTGGTATTCCCTTCATCCTGACTGGGGAGTTGTTTGAGCAGACGTATCGTCCCGCTGCATTTCTGGTCGCTGGAATTGTGAACTGGCTGGCAAACTTTATTGTGGGCCTCCTCTTCCCTTTCATCCAGGTGTGTGTTTCACATATCAGTATAACCAAATACCACAATAATACTATAAGAAATAGATATACTATTAGTATTATGCTATACCTGTGTAGATGATCAATATTTTTCTCCAGGTGCTGTAAACTTTAACATAACATAATATAACATATCTCCAGTTCTCTCCTAGCAAACATCGTATACGTTCCCATGTCTTCTTTATGTTTCCTGTTACAGGTTAAAGTTTCTCTGACCATGAATTTTAAACTCTTCTTCAAATAGTTTCTTAGAACAGTACACGCTAAAAGTTTTAAACTATTTAACCAAAAAAGTTTTAGAACGTCTTAAAAAAACCGACTCTGACGGTACAAAAATAATCAGTGACTGGAAAAAAAAGTGCCGAGTGTGAAAGCCTTCTGGATTTCCTCTGTGCCAATGTGACCTGTGGCTTGTTCAGCGGAGGCTGAGTGCGCCACAATGCTATCCACTCTTGGAATGGTGACCAAAAATGAAACCAAGATAAATGATGACAGACCTAAATTTGCCCCTTTAATGTGATACAGCAACCAATAAAATCGAAGTGAAAAGCAAACAAAGGTTTTAGGGGAAAAAAAAGAAAAAAAGTACAATTACCTGGTTGCTTAAGTGTACACAGCCTTTAACTAATACTTTGGAAAAAGCACCTTTTGCTTGTAATGCAGCTCTCAGTCATTTGGGGTGAGAGTCTACCAACTTAGCATATCCTAATTTGGCAATTTTATTTTGCTAAAATGTTCCAGATTTAATTAATGCCTTTCCAAGCCATTCCACAGGTCTTTGGATTTAAGCCTAGGCTCTGACTGGGCCAAACCAAAACTTTGATCGTCAGTAATGAAGCCATTTTTTTGTTGACTTTGGGTGGTTATCATGCTAGAAAGTGAAAATTTTCGTCCTCTTTAGCGAACTAACCGAGGCTTACAGGTTTTGTGCCAAAATAGATCCCATGATTCCCTCCATCATGACTAGAATTCCACTCTTAGCTGAAGAGGTGCTGCCAGCACCATGCTTCACTGTGGGTACGGTGGTCTGCGGGTGATACGTTGTATTGTTTTAGCGTCTTTTAGAAGCATATCCAACACATCCTACCTTGGTCTCATCAGACTATAACACATTATGTTTACAGATAGTTTAGGTGGGCTTGGATATTTTTTTGTCTAAAAGGCTTTCTCTAGCCAGGAATGTGAAGAATGCAAAAGACTGTTGTCACATGCGAGGAGTGACTAGTACTTGGCAGACATCTTTGCATCTTTAATGTTGCCGTAGGTCTCTTCGCAGCTTCATTGAAAAGTCTTCTTCTTGTCCTTTTGTATTTTGGCGGGACATCCTGTTCTTGAAAATGTCACTGTGGTGCCACGTTTTCCTCACTGGCCTACACAGTGTTCCATAGTACATCAAGTGTTTGTACCCCTCTATTGATCAATATCTTTTGGCAATGAGCTCATCGAATACACTCTTTGTAAACTCCGAACATTGGTAAAATTAATGAACAATGAATGGATTATTCATTAACCCCACCTATGTGTATACATAATATTAACATTGAAAGCCAAATATGATTTAGCCAAGCTTCCTCTATTGGTTAGTATCCCTGCTAGATATACTGTAATGCAAACTGTCTAAACAACTTTTATAAAACTTGTCGTGCTCCCAAATCACATGTGGAATTCAAATAACAAATGCATGGAAACGTTTTATGGGGAAAAAAGAAAAGACTCACCATAACCTGGATGCATGAGATGTGACAAAACAGGGTTCAATAGGGATCAATTATGCTTTTATCAGTTCCCATACACCCACTTCACATTTACTTGTTTTTCTAAACAGACTCTATTGTCTCACACTGATTTCCCAAGGATTTGCACAATGATTTCTCGACACATGGTGTTCAGTGTTGGCATCATCGTAACTATTATGTACTTTTTGACCTGACGGACTAGCATAAAGAAGGCGGCACGCAGAACTCACTCCACTGGAGTCTCCTAATCCATCCTCACACTGTTATTGGTTGTAGTAGTGGTCTGTGTAAATTACTACTATGAATTAAAAGTAAGGGTGTGATAATAAATGGTAGGATGGCATAAGGTACTGATTAAATCGAACATCGAGCACGCAGTTTATAGTCATATTTCTTAACCACTGACACCTGCTATTAAATCATGCTGTCTAATGTTCACACCCCCCTCACACTAACAAACATAATCCCTAATGTTTATAGTGCACGTTAGAACCCTCGTACTATACTCAACATTCCCATTTCAACATTAATATTGTGGAGTTTTCCTTGAATACCTAGGTTGTTAATGTTCCTTGGTTGTCTATCTTTTTTTTAAAGCAAAAAAGATACTGCAGAAGCCTTTAAAGCGCAAAATAAAAGCTGCTCCTGTGCCATCACATCATCCCTTTTCACGTTTGGAGGTAATGAGACTTCTGATTGAGAAACCTGCAAAAAGCTCAACCAAAAGAATATCTTATAAGTTTGAAAAATGACAGCATTCCTTTATTAAGCCCTGTGACCTTCAACATTGTTATCACCAATATCTAATGCTGTGATTTGCATTTCTATCAAGTTACAGTAGCTGAGCTCAGCTCCGCCTGCCATTCATATCAAACACAGGTTTATGCTTGAGCTGCTCTCTCAGTTTAACGCTGTATATGATGCGTAATGGTAGTAGCATAGAGCAAAATCCTCCAAATTCATGCTAGCACGCTATGCATTCACGCCAGCGCAATACAAAAATGACCGATTCATGCTTTCTAATGGTGATAGTCCAACAGAGATTACTGCTTTATACACAGACATTTTTACTTTCAGAGCATAAATCTTAAAAAAAAAAAAAAACAATTCTGTGAAAACCATGGAGCATTCAGACTTTATTAACTCTGAGATCAACTCATTTAAACACAGACACCTCAGATAAAAAATGGTTTCCCCCCCTTTTTTTTCTCCAATTTACTCTCCTGACACGGCATCTCCGCTTGCACACTCACTCAGAATAAAGTCTTTCTTATCTCTGAGTGCTTCCTTATGGATCTGTCACGAAAACATAAAAAGTGCTTTAGTGCTTCTTCACAAAAATCTTTCTCTTTTTGTCTCTGTCTGTTTTTCCCTCTCTCCCCCGTCTCTCTCTCCATAATCTATCTGGAATCGTACCATGGTGGTTGTTCAATGGGATTCTACTTGTATTCTATACTCTATGCATTGTATACTTCTGTATGATTTTACTGAGGATTTTTCTTTTTTGGGTGGGAAATCATTGTATTATCCATACTGAAAGGAAATATAGTCTGTACTGTGAAATAATCACTGGCGTGATTAACATTTCAGCTTCTGTTGTGCTGATGCTTGTCCTAGATAGCTTATTCATACAGTCAGCTTCAGAATTGTGGCACTCTTGGTAAAGGTGGGTAAAGAAGGTTATGAATAAATGTTTTTGCGATTAGTTAGCTTGCCCTCAGACTGAAAACGAGAGTGGCATGAAAGGCACACTGGAGACAGAGCGTTTTTGTCCAAACAAAAAAGAAACCTGTTACTCATAAAAGCAAATGTGACAAGTCTTAAGCACTGGCAACAACAATGTGGGAAGAAAATAAAGGTGAGATGACAAAACATATACAAGCAAGGTATTTCTCTACAAACCCATCACCAAAAAAACCCCCCACAAATTGGTGTGTACCAGTAATAAACGTGACCTCCCACGGCTGCCGTGTCCCTGGGCCACACGGACATGAAGCCCGGAAGCGTGACGAGAGAAATCTCTCAGAGAGAAACTTTCAGTTGAAGTGTATGAATCTATCCATCCATCCATCCATTATCTATCCGTCTGGGTCGCGGAGAAGCTGGAGCCAATCCCAGCATCTTCAGGCGAGAGGCGGGGTACACCCTGGGCATGTCGCCAGTCCACCACAGGGCCAACACAGACAAACAGCCACACACGCTC
>JAQQZU010023582.1:0-14821 GCA_030068025.1 Parauchenoglanis punctatus | reverse complement strand
CCCACCCCCCCCCCCCCCCCCCCCCCACACACACACACACACACACACACATACATACACACACACAAAAAAAAATGCCCCTGTTTGTTCTCTTTTTTTCAGCTGGTTGGCCTGTAATAGCCCGGTTGAAACAACGTGCTAATTAAATACCAGAGCTATTGGTATTTCTCTAGGGTCGCAATTACTGGTCAGCATATTTCTAATACACCCCCAACCCTGTCTGAAAGCTGATACAGGAGTATGTGTCTTCATTTAACAATATTTGAACTAGAATCAATATTGCTTCCTTCGCTTCCTTTTAATAGCTGCATCAGTGCTGTACATAGAAAGCCGGTAGCAGTGTTTGTATGACGTTTGTGTCATGTTGACTCTCAGGGGACTCTTGTTTCAAATAAATTGAACCAAAAGGCTGATAGTGAGTGAAAGTGCAAGTAAAGCTGTTAAAATGTTCAGGACTTTAAAATCTTTAATCATGCTGTGGTGCTAAAACAGCATGCGTTAAATCTTTGCACGGTCAAAAATATTTACATTACATTACATATTCAGCTCAGCAAGCTCTGCTAAAGAGTCAATATTCTCCTCACATTGTTTTTTATTTCTCTTACTGTTTCTGGCTAGTTTTTGCACGGGAGAAGATGTTTTATGATTGTTTTTTTTTTCTTTGACATGACTTGTCAAATCATGTTGTTTTTTAAACAAAAGCTGGGATAATAACCACGGGAGGTATTGTTTGCTATACAGATCTACAGCATCTACTTGACATTGTTTTTAACCACAACAACCTATTAAAGAACAAAAGCTCCCTCTATAGGGAATGCACTCCCAGGCAACATTGGAGAAGACTAAATTCATGCGTTCCAACTGAAACTACTGACGGCGCAGTGGTATAAGTAGTAGCAGTATAAGTAAGGTGCAAGTACTTGCTTACAAAGACAAGTCGGACATTTAAACAGATCATGCAGCTTCGCATTTGATTGTCCTCAGTTCTATCAGGAAATGATGACTCTGCAAACTGGTGAATCAGCTACAACATCAACAATCATTGCCAGTTAACATAGAAGCCAGTAGATTCATAACGCAAGCATTTTTTCAGAGTTTCAATCCAGAGCTGTGAGACTAAACTGCCAGAAATCACATGGTTCGCAAGCTAGCAACTGTGTGGCCAAATCTGTGAAAAGTGGGTGCTGCAAACTCGTAGCCTGCAACACGAGAGCAAATGTGGTTCAGTTGAAGTTTCAAAGATTCAGATTTTTTTCCCAGCATATAAGCAGTAAGGAGAAGTTTTCAGATCACCTTTTAAAAGGTTTCAAACTTGGAAAACAAAATAATACACCAGGAGAACAGTGACAAATTTGATGCTAGAGGGTGCTGTTTGGACACTTGTGTGGACTTTGTGAATCACGTAGAACTCTTGAACTACATTACCCATCAGCCCTTACACATTCACATGAGATAATTGGTTTCACAAGTTTTGAGTTTTTGTCAATCAGAGAGAGTTCTACTTCTTGCACTCTCAATTTGTCTTGCGTTGATGTGGTTTGCCATGTCTGGCTTTGTTGATTGATTCTCATCTAACCAATCCATGCCTTAGTCTTGGACAAAGAACAAAATGCTCCGTACAGATCCGACCCTCCACATTCCCCCCGGGTTTGGGACAGCGTGTTGGCAAAACACTGTAATAAAGAGTGCTGCAGTTGTGAAGAAGGAAATTCAAATACGTAATAGTGTTTGCAGAGATTTGAATTTTTCTACCTATTAAGACATTATTCAAGCCTTCAAAAATTAGTTTCTTGTAGACCCTTTTTATTAGATTTCAACCTGTCAGAGCTTTTTTTCAGCTTTGAAATATGGCATGATATTCACCCCATAGTTGAATATTTAGTGCTCAACTTTGCAACATCTCTTATAAGGGAGCACAAACTTTTACATAGTAGAATCTACATTTAATATTTCACCAGCAAGGTAAACCAAAGAGCACTTTCAGAATTCTAGATATAAACTGGATTTATATGCAGTGTATACAGGATATTCCCCATAGATTCTCAGTTTTCTTTGGTTTTATTTACATTTCTTGCCTGTAACTCAGAAAATCCAGCATCTATTGGTTCGATTTAATCCCAAATGAACTGGAAAAAATACATTGGAAAACAGAATTGAATGAGCAAGTTCCTGGAGAGAATTCATAAATCTTCTACATGTTCACAGGACTGTATGATGCAATGTAAAATAGTTCATCAGTCTCACTTCACTTCACTTCAAGTCAGACTCTCTAATATCTGAATGTAGACTCTACATGTGACAGGTGTTGCCACGCTCCAGTGAATCATCTGCGTACTTTATGGTCCCTCAACAATGCCTCTTTCATCTTTAGAAGCTGAGTTTCTCTCCCTTTTGTTACCCTGCTTGCTAGGCGATTAATATTAATTATATGAAAATCTCATTTACCCCCTTGTCATACATAGTGGGTTAAGGAAGTCTTGAATGTTATGCAACCTGAAAAAATTACATGCGTAAAAAGTGGCTCCATTTGGAGGTTTCACAAAATCTGGGACCTCATTATAGAATATACAAAACAGTTTACACTCAACTGACTAATGTATGTCTAATTGAATGTACTGTACAAATTATGTTTTTTCCAGCGTGTGTTTGTTTTTTCGCATAATCTAAGTCTAATCACATTGAAAAACAGGAAGCGGCAGCGACAGAGAGTAATGCAACACTCAGATCGTAATAATTCTATTACTCAAATGCAGTTCATTCTCATTCCTAAGTCATCCGAAGCACTAACATTCCGTACAACAACAAAAACTAAAGATTTGGAGAAATGGATACCGGTAGAGTTTTGCTCTTCGTAGCTTTGGGACTGGAGGGTGAGGAAAGTTTAAAGAGAGAGAAAACTTGTTCAGTTTGCTTTCACGAAAAACTCATGGAGAATATAATCATTTAGTACAGGAGCTGTGTGTGTGTGTGTGTGTGTGTGTGTGTGTGCATGTGTGTCTGTGTGTTCATTATTTTTTCCCAGGATTTTGTGATATTTGTTAGAAGACATGTCGTACAACTCCGGGTGATCTGAGATAATTGACCTCTCTGTGGTGTCCATTGTTCCGGTCTTCTTGTCATTTCAGACAGCCCTCCCCTATAATTATCTTACCACTTTGATTGGTCAAAAACATCTGACTCATTCCTAGGATACACTAAACTGACATTAATGAGCATTGCGTTATGCTCAGAAAGTTTAATCAAGTTCAACCTAAACCAATGCTCTGCTCCTACATCATTAGTATAAATCTAGTGTCAAGCGTTCCTCTGCCAGTCAGTGTGATCCCTGCCTTACTGTTGGTTTGTGTTTGTTTATGTCTAATGCTAATTATACTCTAGAAGACTTTAAACAGATGATGGTTCCTGGAGCTCTACCTCCCGGAAGCTCAAAACTATAACTGTGCACACCCGACCACCCAATCGTTGCCTTAAGAAGATCTTGATCAACTAAAAGAGGCGTGTTAGATTTTGGCTGGAGATAAAACCTACAGGAAGGAAGATCTCCTGGAACAGGGTTGGTCACCACTGCCTTAAGGGTTGTTCAGTTGGGTTGTTCAAGGGTTGAACACTGCCCCAAGGGTTGTTCATCTCTGGGGAAACCATAAAGATTTAAAGATAATCCTCTGGAATATGCCTGACTCAGGTGAGCTAAGTGTTTAGGATGGGCTTTACTGTTTCAGGAGATCAGCAAGATACACCAGAGCTAAGTCATTCAGAGAAGGGCCCTTTTTCCTAAGAGTCAATGGTATAACATAATGATCTCAGACAGCATACAATACATAGCGCACTCTGTGCCTGATATAAAATGTAAAAAAAAGAATGTCTTGTGGTTTTTTTGGACGTTAACATCACATATTTTTGTTCAGGCTGGCTGTAAGTATATATATGTGCATGTTCTCCTTTGAACAAACAGAGTATATTTGAGAACATTTTCTTTTGAATACAGAAAGATCTTTAGGGAAACCTCAGCAGTTGTTCTTTCATATCAGTTAATATAAAAAGAAATATTTATGAACTGTTGAGGATGACATAACAGTGTGCTGAATGTAAAACAAACCAAAAAAAAAAATCACTCTATCAAACATGGTGAAACTGTTCAATGTGCCAGATAGAACTTTCTCTCTCTCTCTCTCTCTCGCTCTCTCTCTCTTTCTCTCACTCTCTTTCTCACAAGGTCTCATTTAGGATCCCTGGAGCAGGCTATATGACTGATCTGCAATAACCAGCCCACGTTCCCACCCTGCGCTTCATTGCACTCTTCTAAACTCTATTTTCCAGGAGCTGAAATTTCTTGCCACAGTTGACATTTCACATTTCATTAGGTCCCGTCAATAGGACGGGGCACAAATTCACAGCGATGAAAAACGAGGGTTTTGTGGCTAGGTCTATAAAGCTGTAGAATTGTAGAGTTAAAGTAAATTCTCCTTCATTGCTTTAAAATGGCCAAAAGCCACACACACAAAAAAGCCCACACTGGAACCTGAATACACACTTGGCACAGAGAATCCCTGCCATATAGACCCTCTGGAAACAGTTAAATCACTGCTTTCGCAAGTGATACATGTCAGATTGTAACACAAACAAAAGCAAATACTACACTAATTTGATATTGCCGTTTAGTCCAAGACTCAAGAGATCCTGACTTGAACCTGTTTTGCAGATATTTTATTTGGGAGATATTATTTTCCTCAGTCCATGTTGATATTCATGGTGTGTTGTATAACCCTTGGAGCAGGTGCTAGTATAACCTTTGGAGCATGTTGTAGTGCAGGAATGTAATGAGAAAGTCAAGCTGCAGGGGAAAAAAAACATGGTTAATAATATTACATCTCTACAATTGAAATTTTCGCATTTTATTTCCTTTGATTAGTTGCTTCACTATAGACACTGAATTATATGATATGTATCATATCTTTTACAAATACACACAATTTGTATGTCACTGTCAATGGCTGCATCTAACATTAGCCCTAACCTCCAAGGAGACGTTTGATCCTTACGACAATCTAAATACCTATCCACGCACACAGAATTCCAGTTAGGGCCACGTTATGATCAACACGTCTGAAAATTGGCTTGGGGACTTTAATATGCTAATGCATGACGTGAGAGTTAAAACTCATGAACACACATGCTTTGAGCGCTGATTGGTGACAGACGGCTAAATTTAGATGCATTCAAAGCAATCGCTTTGCCTGATTTTCACAATCAGTCATGCTGGTCATGCTGTTCTTTTGACAGTTCACAAAAGAATAATGTGAACAAACTGTTCCGACCAACCACATAGAGCTGTGTTTAACAGTCAGAAAGCATGCTGAATATACATTACACAGCAATGAATTATTGAAACACACTGGATTTGCAAAATTAGACATTTTTTACACTTGACTACAATAGTTCACCCATAAAACAACGCACAGTTCACCTCTCAGAAGTGCTTGTGTTATCAGCAGGTGATGAGTCAGTGCCTCAAGAAAGTGAAGTTCTTCGGCTCTGCTTTGGCTCTTGCTATTGCCCTTTGTGGATTGTGATTTTAAGGAAGGAGGATGAAGCCCCGCAGCGAGCGGAGGCAATGAACTTTATAAACCCACCTTTACCCATGTTTATTACATTTCTTCTGGGACCAATGCAGCTTGTGCTGCAGAACATTGTTCTTCACTTCCAGTCTAATGTTTAGTAAGGGTGAGTAATACAGCCAAAATTTTATATCATACTATTTTCAAAACTTATACAATAATAACTATATCGTTTACAGTATACACGTGTGCATTAATGACTATTATACCATAGCGTTGTTGAATACTCGAATCTGACTAGTCAGAAGTTCTGCATTACTTTCACATAACAGCACAGATTGTTCAGAAACAGGTAGTTGTTGAAAAAAAAATCATTCTTATAATAATTGATGTGATGATGTTTTTTGTTAGGAGAAGTTTATTTAACATTTATGGAAGGAGTTTCAGTTGTAAGCACTATCCCTCTCAGATACGCTTTCCATTTTCTACATTTTCTCGGTACAATGACAGCTGCTTTGTGTGTGTGTGTGTGTGTGTGTGTGTGTGTGTGTGTTTGTGTGTGTGGGAGTGTGTGGGAGGCTGGTGAAGAATAACTGTTTATCGCAGTTGTAACGTAGGTGAAAAGAGGAACTAACTTGTGGCTTGGATGTTCCACAACATTAAATCTATCTATAAACAGCCAAAATGTGTGATGTGTTGTTCATCAATAAGTTAAATATTGTAATCTTTGGCAAATCACAGTATAAGCGGAATAACACACTCCAGACCATGCTGTTACTTTGGCTTGCATCCCGTGCCGCATCACACCCCCGGCGTGCATTATTTTTGTATAAGAGCACAATCTGTTGTGTGTTATTCCTGATTTATATAGCATATCACAGCACTGTTAAATTCTCAAATCTGATTAGTCTGAAAGTTTTCAATAATAGCAACTCTGTCAGTAGCTTGGGCTGTAATTCCAATCAAAGTTTTATGTTATTTAACTCGTTCTAATACATGATCATTTCTATAGTAACACATTCATAGGGACTTGTATGATTGACGTAATCTGCACATAATCTAAGTCTAATAATAACTGGATATATAGCATCTTTGGTAGCAGTGGTAATTATGAGAAGGATTTTAAATTCTAATTTTTTAAGTCTTAGTCACTTACTGAAAACTGATCTTATTTTTAAATGACATTTTAATCTTTTTGTTTTGTTTTAGTCAAGATTTAGTCACTGGAACTTAAAAATTAGTCAACATTTTGTCAGTGTTTTAGTCATAATTTTCTTAGACAGTTTCATGATACTTGTTGTAAAACGTGAACCACAGCGGGGTATTACCAGAAGTTTTTTTTCTGGTGGTCTTGTTGCTGTGCAGAAGTTATGTGGAATTAGCCACCACTTTGTTACTGTTTTGCTACTTGTCAAGTGAAGGCAGCATTTTATACATTGTGATAGTGATGAACACTAGCATATTTGTCACTTTTCCCCAAAGTTAAATTATTGGTACTTACACATGTCACTTTCTCCAATGTGCAATCATTGTTATTTACACATGTCACTTTCTCCAGTGTGCAATTACTGTTATTTATGCACGTCACTTTCTCTTATGACGTTTTAATCCCACCTCTTTTCTAATCTTCTAAGGTCTTTTTTTTTATTTCATGGCAATGTTGAACCTGTGTTATTTTACATCTGACAAATGAAACTGAACTGAACTGAACTGATCTAAAGATGTTACTTTGTTTAGACCAATGCCGTATGTGTCCTGACTCATATACCTGTTAGAATCCAGGAACATTGTGAAAGCTGGTACCAAATCTAGCTAGCCAGATTCCCTCGCTTCCCAATTATGGTCAGAAACATGAAATGGGGAAGATAATATATCATAAATATATTATTAATATGAAAATATTACTGAAGGATTTTCTTACCTTGTCTTTACTCGAGATTTTGCCGTAATTTTTGTTATAAAATATTTTTTTTCATTTTCATGTCGTAATAATTTAGTCATGAAATAAAAGGTCATTAATGAATTATTATTAATGAAAAGTTTTTGTTGACAAAATTTACACTGTTTGGAAGAATTCTCCAGTGTTAGAGCTTTATAACAATAAAGTTTTCCACCACTGGAAAATCTTCAGGACCGAGGACTGTGCTCGTTTTTGTTGTTGTTGTTAATTTTTTATTTCTTTATTTATTTGTAGTAAGCTGAGGGTTTTTTGTGTCTTATTAACTTCAAAAGAAAGTGACTCTTTATAGCTGATGTAAAGGAAGTGATAAAGCAACTATCTCCTACAGCATTGAATGTAGCTATAAATTGTTAAAACGAACAGGTTCTTTAATAAATTTAAAAATGATAATTGTTAGAAATTGCAGTGGTATATGAGGAATAATACACTTTGAGGTAAATAATCCATCTAGGAGTTATAATCACTCTGAGCAGTTTCCTATAACAGGTATCTTATAATCTATAAAACGTGTTACATTCCAGTATAAATGAATGTTACTGGAGTCAGGTGGTAACTTAAGGGTTATGAATAATATGAATAATTCATCTAAAATAGTCATGTATAACCATGAAAGAACATATTTACCAGTTTGTTGTACTAATCATCTATTTTATTTATTTATGTATTTTATTTTTCAATATAAGAGGCACTGTGTGAGCAGCATTGCAATGACAATGAATATAAATAAGCTATTAAAAGACCCACATGTCGTCATCTCATGTTGTCTGTTGTGAGGATTTGAGAGACACACAGCTTCTTTGTTTTTGTGGTGCCTGAATGTCATGCTCTATGGAGCCACACTGGGATATGGAGGTGAGAATTCAAAATGCCATAATTATGTTTTTGTGGCAGTGCTTTGATGCCAAGTGACAGTTCAGACTTTTTTTTCACATGGACCATTAATCACAGGGAACATGCACTCTCCTGGCAAAATTCATGTCTCAGTCAATGATGAAAGCACAAACCAGACATAAGGCAGCCTAGATCTTTGCAACTTCACAGCCGTTTGTGCCACAATTTTGCAACGAGTGAAGATCTAAACTTACATTAAACTTTACGTAAAACAACCACTTTGTTATTAGTATTATCGTCAATAGTTAATACTTTTTTGATTTAAAAACATTATAAGGAGAGGTTTGAAAGCAAATTGAGGCCTAAACCTTTGGGCCATATTCAAAGGTCTACCACCACTTCAACTATAATCAGACACTATAGTAAATACTGTACTTTTTTTCTTTTTTTTTCTTTTGGAATAGACCCTCACCATAATCATAATATAATATATATCGAATTTATGTATGCTTTCTTATTTACCAACCTAAAATGTCTACATGCTGTGCATTTCTGATACTGTCTTTTTATCTGTCCATCTAAAATACCAATACTAAACCGTGTTGTTTATTACTGTACATTTCTGTAGACAGATCCTAATTACTTTCCCAAGTCTGCAATGTTGAAATAGCTGGATATTTTTTTATTCTGATTCATAGAGAGAAACGTTTGCTATAACACTGCGGGCGTACTTCAAAATTCCCATTCTATCAAACATTAATAACTCTACAGTCCAATGTTGACCATATAGGCAGCCCATGCAGTAGCCCTTATACATCAAAGTTACATATGCTGAAATCTGCTAGTAAAATGAGCGTGAATAAATTCCACCTACAGTTTCTTCATTTATTGGTTTCATATTTGGTGCATGTGTACAATATGTCTGGTCAGAGTTTGTGAACATTTGAATATAATGCTTTTAATAACCGGAAAAGAGCTAGATATATAGGTAAATGATCAAAATTTGTGTCTTCAGTAATTACTGCATGTATCAATTAGCTTAACATGTATCAATTAGTACAAGAAGTTTGCATGTTCTCACTGTGCCTGCATGGATTTCTTCTGGATGCTCCAGTTTTCACCCAAAGACATGCAGATTAGGTCAACTGGCAACTCTAAGTTGCCCGTAGGTGTGAATGGCTGACCATTAATGGATAAGAGGTATAAATAATAGACAGATTGATGTATAGTTGCAATAATTTGCAATAAACACTTTATTAAAACCTTGCTATATAAACTCTTGAGCAAGAGTAAACAACATAATCTTCCATGTTAAAAGTGTTGCTTCTAGGTAGCGTCTAGTGACTTTAGTTTATGGGATTTTGAGCTAATATATCCGAGTTGGTCGGTTAGTTAGTTAGTTAAATGTAACATGTGCTTTATATTCTATAGCAAAATTTTATGTATCACTAATTAGCTACTGAAATGTAAACATTTTCAATAAAATGAAGAAGTAACAACATTTATGTTATTAGTTTGTATAATATAAGACAATTATTAGGCATTTTTATATAACAGATGTCTAGTTATGCAACAATGCAGATCTTTATGAATAAAACCTAATACATCGTAACAAGTGTACAACACTTAACAAGTGACAACTTTTAACAAGTGTCCAATTTGTGCTTTAGTAAACAAATAACAAGACCCTCATTAACCCTAAAGGCAGAAAAAATGATCGCATTGCCAGTGCCAGTTGACCTGCCTATGTAGGTGCGTATTATTATCTTGATAAGGCTTAAAATATAGGCGCAAGTGCATTTGCTATTTAAACAACGTGGGAGCTGGACAGGAAATGACAACTCCCTCGGTCTTAAACTAGCCCAGACACATGCATTGTGCTTGGCACTGCTTTGCGCTGGGTATAAGATACTATACCCAGTCAGTATGTAATTAGCAATTATGAATCAAAGATGGAGATGTGGATCATTATCAGTAATATACATATAAGAGGCACCATCACCTGCTGACTTGGAGGCAGAGCTTTATTGTGCATGCAGACAATTGTACTTATGAATAAAGCTTTAATTAAATCTGACTTCAGCCTTCTCTGAAATAATCGAATACTAAAATAAATAAAAATCATATTTAAATCTTAAGTTGTTATAACTACCTGTTGTCATGCAGGCCAGGAGATGCAGGATGCATTCGGAGTCAGTGTTTATGAAAATCACAGGCAAAGGTACAAAGTCGGCAGGCAGACTCCAAAAACCAGAATAAACTTCAGGTGATCGGCAAACAACATAGTTAAGGTCAGACAAAGGCAAAATCACAAAGAAAAACAAGAACATCAACCACAGAGAAATAAGGCTTGGCAATAGCACACAAAAAGGATCAGACTAACACTAGCAAAGTCATTCACAAACTGAAAGTCCTTTTATATTGTCTGTGTGTTGACTGGGTGCACCAGCATTCAATTCAGTTGTATTTGTATAGTGCTTTTAACAACAGACATTGTCACAAAGCAGCTTCACAAAAGTATATAAATTCTGAATATGAACTTATGAATCTATACATTTATCTATATCTATCCCTAATGAGCAAGCCTGTGGCGACGGCGGCAAGGAAAAACTCCCTGATGTGATCAGCATGTGATCAGTAGTCAGGTAATTCAGAGTACAGGAGTGTGTCGGCCATATTGTCTGTATGCTCATGGGAATCGCAGTCGGTGTCTATGTCTTATTGCACAGCCATGTTTTCTATATGTGTGGAATCATGGGAAATGGAGTCTAAGGCAGGTGGAGCAGGTGCGGGTGCAGGTGCAGGTATGACACCTGTAGGTGAGGCTCAAAAGCAAGTACGCATCCATTACCATTGATATACTCCCACAAGGTAGCATTAATATCAGAAAGAAAGAAAAAAGGGATTGTTAAAGATAAACATATTGAACAGTCCTTCCCTTGGTTGAAACTAAGATTTAATTTTATTTCAAGATTGTTTTTTTTATTATTATTTTTAACTTCTTTCCTCAGATCTTGGATAACTATAAACTCATGAATGCTTTACTGTTAGTTCGCTGTCATAACATTTGCATAAATTTGTAAATTTACATTTCATTTAAATCACATATATGAGGGTAAATTAGAGTGTATCATATGCATGACATGTAAATTAAGAACTACAGGATGGGAGTTTCTTTCTCTGCTACTGAAGCTGAGTTATCAGTTACACTCAAATCATCGCTTGTTTCGATGTTCATTGATCTGCCATTCAATGTGATTTCAAACCTGTACTCATTTCTTCACTGCTTTGATGAATAAGGACTACTAAGCATATGTAACATGCTAAGGATATGGTTTTCTTTGCTTCATCACTAATGACTTTACTTGTCATACACGCACAAATTAAAGTAATTTTTAAGATGTTATCAAAATTTCATTAGAGGCAACGAGGTTTTGCAGGATGAATCGTTTTTCTACTATTACAGTTTATCAGGATTCATATTTATGAAGTGTCTCACTGGTCAAAAATCAAATTGCATCCATATGAGCACAGTCTTAAAGATAGTCAAGACTGTTCAAAAGGTCAAGAAATACAAAGACAGTGACATGGGGTCTCATACAGGAGCTTAAATTGTACAATGTCCATAATTATTTCAGATTATACAACAGTTAGTTCCAGTCCACTAATTGTATCGTTCAAATGGCATTCCAAGAGTGCTTATATGTACTATAAACACACTGGGATGTTTCACAGTCTCTATCACTCCACCAGGCTGTGTTCGCCACATAAAATTCCCCTTTCTATTCGAAACAGTTACTGGAGTAGTGTTAGCGGCATCATCAGGAGACATGGCAAATGATACATTTGACTTAAAATATGAAAGCTTGTCAGATGAAAATGAAAAGGAACGAGGGATGCCGATTTTACAGAAAGCACCTTTAACGAGAACGTACAATTCAGCTAGCTAGCCAGCTAGCAAATGTGATATAAAGTGAATGTGGTTCTTTGGGATTTATTTCCACAAGCGGAGAAAAAGTGAACAGGGCGTTTGGCCATATTGTGCCTGAAATGTCACTTACTTGATATTAATTTCTTGTTTACAGGACTACTGTATAAAAGTAATATTGCACAAGTACCGAATATCAGCTCGGCTGTGATTACTGTGAAATACATATATATATATATATATACATACAAATATAAAATAAAAAATACTGAGCATATTTTTAGAGCTAGCCAGTTCTGAACATATTTTTAGATATAGTTTATAAATAATAAAAGTAATATTGAAAACCAAATTTAGATACATGTGATGGATTTAGACACATACACAAGGTCTAACAAACCATCCTGAATTTGTCAGCTTCATTATTAGTAATAAATGTTTGAGATTTTATAATTCCTAATGCATTCACTCAATCAATCCCAGTATTTGAGCCTATCCCAGGGACACTGAGCGTGAGACGGGAATACACCTTGAATGGGATACCTGTCCATCGCAGGGCACCCACTCTTTCACACACCTAGACAGTTTATCTTAGACTATCCACCCACTGGCATGTTTTTGGGAGGTGGGAGGAAACCAGAGAACCCTGAGGACATGCACACAGATCCACACAGAAAGTCACACAAGCTCGGGATTGAAACTTGGACCCTGGAGCTGTGAAGCAGCAACGCTTAATTCATTATTGTGGTATGATTTTCTTGAAACAAATTGTCTATGATTTTACATTTATAAACTGTTTTCGTATTTTTGGTGCCTGTAATTATGCAGGAAGTTGTACCTGTATTTAGATTTAAACCCAAAGTAGGTGTGGCCTAAACTAAAAGGATTTTTTAAAAATAAATATAAACCTTACCATCGTGTCCCCAGAAACACTGGAGAACACTTGAAAATGTAAGCACTCTCACAACGGTGTGTGAATTCTGGCTCCGACAGTTCAGCTACATCACTCAAATTCAAAATTGTAATTTCAAGCTCTAGGACTGTTTTTTTCCTAAATTTCCTTTTTTTCCCTTTATTTTCATTTATTATTTTCCTTTATTTTTCAAATTTAGCTGGATCTATTTCCCAAAACTTAAATGAACTAGTGGCTTAATTTAAAGACTGTTACTAATGACCAGGTAGTTACTAAGGATGAACCTCATAAATGCATTGTGCAGTGCTACACATTCATGTTAAAAACATGGCCTTTCTTTGAGCTTCATATCTGACTGTTTGTGCCCACAAAAATCTGACCTCTCACACACATTAAAGTAAAAACCTCTTGCTCACACACCATTTTGTTGTTTTCCCCAGGATCCCAGTGACTATGTACACCTCTAGACTCTAGATTTTTTTTCTTTTTGGAAAAAAAAACCAAATACTGTGCCTATATGTATCTGTTAAGAATTCATCATCTGTTCAGTTGACTAGATTTCCACCATATTCAAAAAAGCATAACTAAAGCTAGTGACAAAAATAAATAAATAAATAAATAAAAAATACAGCGCAACACCACGTGAAAGTGGTATTGTAACGAAAGTGTTTCTTTCATGAGAAAAAAAGTTACAAGTGATTACATTTCAAGGCCAACCTCTTGGATGCAGCCATTAAATCCCATACATCAAGCTCAGACTCCTGACAGGTAGATGCACCCACAGTGATCTATTGTATTAGCACACATACTCACTAATTCAAGCCAAGTTTCTACAGAACAAGTCAGTTAACTCACTCGCTCATACATCAACAGTGATTTAATAAAGGTGACAGTGTTCTAGTAAAAGACACATGCGGTCGTTAAGCTAGCGGTTTCCACCAAATTCAACATCTGCACGTCTTTGACAGCTATTCAATCACACTTGACAGTTAAAGTAGACACAGCAAACTAAACTTTTTTGCCACTCTACAAATGTTACTTGTCGTATATATGTCACAGAAATAAGCACATGCCTCACTCAACCTTAACAAACACTTACACTGACACAGTATTCACTCCTCTCATTGCATTTTATACTCCATTCATTTTTTTTAACAAAACAAGAGATAGATTTTCCTGTATTGTGTCATACAGCTGTGGTCATAATTTCAGTTCAGAAGAACTGGGGCCTGTGTTACATTGCAGAAAAAAAGTAGTCAAATATGTCTCTTTAGGACACAATTGACAGGTCGTGCCACAGTACACAGAGAAGGTAATCAGGGTCTTCACTAAGAGGCTAAGAGAGAAGAAGGGAGAGAGAGAGAGAGAGAGAGAGATAGAGAGAGAGCGAGAGAGAGAGAGAGAGAGAGAGAGAGAGAGAGAGAGAGAATCAAAAATCTCTTTTCTTCTTGAAAATCTTATTCCCATTAACTGGCTACTACATATCTATAGTATACAAGTTCTATAGGTGTTGTGAAAATAATCAATAGCTATGGAACTATAATATATGTCATCCAGTGTGTATGAACCATATAGAAACACTTTTCATTCTTTTA
This sequence comes from Parauchenoglanis punctatus, assembly GCA_030068025.1. NCBI lineage: Eukaryota > Metazoa > Chordata > Actinopteri > Siluriformes > Auchenoglanididae > Parauchenoglanis > Parauchenoglanis punctatus. The sequence goes on along the minus strand of JAQQZU010023582.1, from coordinate 39 downwards.
AAGACTCCTAATTAAGGACACTAACAGTAATGTAATATA
>JAQQZU010023581.1:0-14822 GCA_030068025.1 Parauchenoglanis punctatus | reverse complement strand
TAGATAATGGATGGATTAAAGTGTTATAACTGTACCACATCATTTTGTTTCGGGTCACATTAATTTATTTATGGTTATAAATGATCGAATTTTGTGATATTCCACTTTTTGCGAATTTTGCTACATTTTTCATTAAACTTCCTGCAGCTGCTTTTCAATCTACCCGCTTGTGTTTCTGCATTTTGAAGCACCCGGCTCACCCTCAGTCCGGCTCACTGCATCCATCATGATGTTGTACTCATGGATCTTGTCCTTGTGATGCTCGAACTCTTTGCGCAGGCTCTGCAGCTCCTCCTCCGAGAACTTTCCGGAAGACTTGGCCTAAAAACAAAAATATGAGTGGATAACATACAAACTGAAAACCTTCCTACAGTTTCACTGGTGTTCTTCCTACAGATTCACTGGTGAGAGAAATTCGATCTACTTTAAACGAAACCATTATGAGGAAGTGAGCATTAGGAGATCATGACTCACTTTGTTCCACAGTTTGTCCAGTCTGGGGTCCTCAAACGTTTCTCCCAGTTTGGCTTCATGGTCTTTCAGATTGTTACTGTCCAAGGCACGGTTGTCCTTCTTACCATCCATTCCATACTTGGCCAGGATGACTATGAAAAGCAAATATATTTGAATTAATGGATTATGTTGTTATAATTAATTAACCTTTAAGAATGACAGCTTATTACAGTTATATGTAATTTAGTGGACACTTCATAGCCTCAGAGTTGAGAACATTTCTAACAGGCTAATCCTGTTGTCCCATGCGGTTTTTCTACAGGCTCCTCCCACTTGTTTTCTATTGGCTCACAAGACGGCAGCTTGTAAATTCACATATTTAAATTCGCCTAACTAAAATTAGTGCCAAACTAAAGTAAGCACAACCTGAAGCAAATACGCATCGTCTCATTGTACCGGTTTTCCTGCTGCAAATATTATTCCTTTGTTCTTCTTATTTATCTGCAAACAATGCAGAAAATCATCACTTCAAGTAACTCCAGTAAATGCTATGGCTAACACGTAGATGTTGGAACCCCTGTAGCCTAAATGATGGCAATCATGTAGTCCACTATTGCAGCAGGGCCAGAGGTTTACTGGGCTGGTAGCTATGCTGGTATTGAGAGTTACAGATTAATCCTTCAACACATCACAACTCCACAAATTTCTATCAAATTATCACACAAGTAGCTCATCTCAGCCTGGGATTTTGGGCCCCCTGACAGGTTGATTCCCCTCACTGTCCTCTACTATGTAGAGTTTTCATTCCAGACGTCTTCTTCAGCCACTGGTTATTTCGAAGCCTTGTACGGTCTCCACCACCGAAGAAGAAAAATAAACACTGAAACACCAGATTCGTGCGATCTTACTGTTGAAGTTACGTCTGAGCTTGGCCTCTCTCTCGCCATCCTCGTCTAGTCCCTCCGCCTTTATCTTCTTCCACTGAAGCTCGTCTTTCTCCTGAATCTTCAGGTCACTGTGGAGCTCAGACAGCCGCCTTGGGGCCAGCTGCATCTGCAGGAGGAAAACGAAGGCAATCTCTTAAAGGAAAATATACAGTCTGGTAATTATGACAGCATGACACAATAAGTGCGGGATTCTTAACTCCAGTCCTGGGAGCATAGTTTCGAATTTTCTCTACTCTAAATGAATAGCCAGAAAAGCAGTACATACTCTACATTCACACAATGAGCTTAATATGTAAATAGTTGGGTTATATAGAGAGAATAAATCTACATTGCAGGCAGTGAATGTGTGAAAATTAAAAGTTAAAGGACATTTGTTTGCAGTTCACAATTCGTTTAACTGTAAAATACAGATTTATTTTTTATAAATAATAGAACATGAACAACTAGTCTATCCATTTTTTATTGTTTAATGTCTGAACTCTTTACAGGAAAAACATTCAGTCCAAGCTTCTTCTTCTGTTTATATCTGAGGCTGTTATTATTACTATTATTTTATTTATTTATTTATTTTTCACAGCCCTGCTTGTATTTTGAGATAGAGAAGATTATAGTTCACTTAAGTGTAAATAAATACAATAAATTACATGTGTAGGTTGCGGTTTTTATGTACAAAAAAAACAAAAAAACAGCTAAGATGAAATGCTGCCCACATTATAACGCTACTGTGCAGAATGCTGATAATAAACATTTGTACACTGAAACAGTGTTTCCAACTCACCCTGTTCGCTTTCTCCCAAACCTGGTTCAGTTTGGAAATGCGAAATTCCATGCCATTCTTCCCATCAGTCGATACCGTTTGCTCATTCTCTTCTCGAGAGTATTTCCCGGCCATTACTCCCACACTGAGCCAAAAGCTCAAAAACAAACCACACACCTTCATGTTTAAAACAGTTAAGACAAAGAAAAACGACACGGACGTTCAAAGCTGTACGGTTTATGCATCCATCTCCCACTGCACCCAGGAAGCACAACAATCACATGCTTCCCGGCTTCCAGGCTGCAGTGCATTCTGGGAAATGTAGTTGAGAATATCTTCACGCTTTAATCGTTTGTATAGCGCTATCGAAAAGGAAAGACTACATTTCCTATAACTCTCGGCACAGCCATTTCAAAGGAACAGAGATTTGGGCAAATGAGAAGAATCCACGCACTGAATGTAACGGGAAACTGCTCTTGCACAATAATTACACATTAATATGAGCAGAAATTTTAAAATGAACAGAAATAGAAACGTATGTACATGTTGATAAAGGATTAAAAACGAATTCTGTTGATGGACATTAACCAAACTACTGACTGAGAGCATTCCCAATCATTTATTATTATTATTATTATTATTATTATTATTATTATTATTATTATTATTATTATAAAGAGTCTTTTCTAAATAAATAAAAACGAACAAATAAGCAAACTCATTAATTAATTATGGATAATAATGTAGTAAACATTTAATAAAGAGCTGGTTGATGAGCCTAACCATTCATGTGAACTTAGTCACCCACTTTGAATAATAAAAGCAATTGAAATTCTGTCAGTACACAAATATGACCATAAATATTTGAAAACTTCCATCTGGGATAGCACAAGCCTTAACCTTAAGAAAACTTTCCCAAATGCAGAGAGACTTGAGTCAGGGGCTTTGAGGGGCCACAAGATCCCCAGGACAGAAAGGAGAACCAGGAACCAGTAACCAGGGGTAATACAATAACAACGGTACTTTGTAAGTATTATTTTAGTGTATCGAAATCGAATAGTCTTACTTAGTGACACTTCCAAGAAAAAAAAACGTACCTTTTTCTCTTTATATTTCAATTTCATCCTTCAAACAACTCTCACTACAAATCTCTTCATCTCTCATCTCTTCAGTCTCTTCATCTCTCAGCCAGCCAATGACCATATGCTATGTCAAACAAATGGGATCAGTTTAACATCCAGTCATCTCAGTTTCGTGTCTAGTTAGTTTAGTTTAGCATCCATGCAAATCCATCAGTGAAAAAAGCCTAACAAGAGTCGTGTCAATTTTTCATCTTCTCATCTCACACATTGTATTTAACAGTATATATAGCTATCTGTGTGGTTTTGATATATGTTTCAATATGCTGTAGAAAAACCAATACTTGTATAAAATTGGTGTCTCATTTGTCTTCCTAGAAATCATGGACTTTATCTAATCTGAAAAAGCATGTTGAGGTAAGTTTCACTCATTTATAAACCTTAACTGGATATATTTCACTAGGCTAGCCTGTTTTCTTTGCTTATGCCTGGTTAGACTAGCAATAATTCCATTAGCTTACATAATCAACTGGTCAGCAATTTAAGTTCTAACTAATAGTAAATATTGCAAACTTACAGTGATTCAGGCAAAATTAGAGAATTTATAGAATTATTATTTTTTCACAAGAAAACATGACATCAGTCAAAGATTTACTTTTTAATACTTATATTTAAAATGTATAATATTATAAATAATAATATTTATACTTATATTTAGCATATTTAAAAGTTGAAACGTTTATTTGTTTTCAGTGGCGCACATTTATTTGGCTGGATACTTCCGCAATTAATTGAATAAGATTTTATCGATACTTTCACCTAAGAAATGTCCCCTCCAAAAGTATTGGAACAGCAAGGACAATTACTTTGTTTTGGCTGTGCACTGAAGACATTTGTGTGTGAGAGCAAAAGAGGAATACGAGAAGGAAGATCAGAGTTTCCACTTTTATTCTGTGGTGAAAATGTTTTGGTTTTCAAAAAAGAGGACACTGGGGCAGGATGGTGGCATGGGGCAGATGGACACCTGCAAAATGAATAGCAACTGTAAAAAGCAAACACCGAATTCCAGCCATTTTTGGCAATTTAAAAATCCTGCCCCAGAAGAGAATTTTTAGGTCCCTGTAGCCTACAGCTGATTCATACCTGTGCCAGTATTCAGAATAACTCTACACTTGCTCATGTGATTTTGCTTAATTATAAGATTTTATCAGTTGATTTAACAGAATCTTTGACTGAGATAATGATTAACTTCCTACGGGTAAATTTTCTTGTTAAGTTAATCTTGAAAATACGATACACATGACCTCCACTGCTACACCGCCAATCCTCCAACCACACATACACATTTTAATTAATCTTCAGCCTTATGTTTCATCTCTCCTACTACTGATTAACAGCTACAGCGAGTCTGAGGAGCTTTAGTGCTTTTCTAAACCATTTAAACACTTGACTTTTATATTTGTAAGCACTAAGCTGTAAATGTTGTTATGTCCCAGTAAAACATGGTGGATGCTGCCCAGGTCAAGAGAATGCAGAACCAAGTAAAAACAAAGTAAGCTAAATGCATGCTTATTACTAGTAATTCCCTCAGTAGTACTGTAGTAGTCCCTCAATAGTACTGATTATAATTGCAGTCAGTTTAGTTATACTGTTTGTTACAGAATAAGAGCAGCACAGCTTAATGTTGCTTGTAATCGTTTAAAAATGACTGTAATTACTATAAACACTAGCACCATGGTGGAATTAGTAGCAATACATGATTTAGCCTAATGTATGTTTGTATAAATTGAGACTGATTTGAGACATTCATTTTCCATCATTGTTTGTGTTGTGCAAAAAAGTCTTTACCGTTTCCTGAGCATTAATGTGCAAGGCACGATGTGCACAGAGCAACAAAAGAGCCACTAACACATAACATTCATCTGCTTCATAAAAATGTTCCACAGCATTCATGTTTCCTGACCTTTAGAACAGGAGCGACCAAATTACTGACCACAGGCCATCTGCAGCCCACCAGCACTATTAAAACTGCCTGTGAGAGTATTGAATTTTTGCATCATCCTCATCACTTCATTCTCTTCATTCTCATCTTTATTTCTGTGTTAGTAAAGCATTTCTAAAAGGTGCCACAATGAAATAACAAATTAAGGGCTCTATTAAAGAAATCTCCCATCCTACATTATGTTTTTCAATTAGGTTTGTGACGATAGGATAAATATCAGGACAAATTCATAATACAGAAGGAAACCCTATCTTTATTTAGCTGAAATTCACGTCACAGGTTTATACTAATGCACTGCTTCTTATTTTTTTCTATAGTAACAACTCAGGTACAGTGACTTGCATGGTGTATGGTATATACAAATGGATTTAAAAAACATAAAACCATTGACATTCTGATATTTATTGAACATTTTTAGGAGTCTTTACTGTCCGCACTTTCAGAGGTAAAGCTGTTTCTTAAAGTTTTCCAACATGTCTTCAGGACGGAGGACTTTGCACTTTGTGGTTTCTCAGTAACAAGACAAGCTGCATTTGTGTGTGTTTTATTAACTCTCTGCTTCCATCACACTGTGAAACTGTAATTCTTAGTTCACCTATTGCTTACTTATTACTGTGTATATTGCTGCCTACTATACACTGCACAACCACTCAGGAATCTCACTATTTTTTACACTATCTCACATTGGTTTAAACCAGTTTTATATATTTAAGAGTATATATAATTATAACATTCAGAATTTGCATTATTATTATTTTCACTTCCTTATATGGTGACATTTATTATTTTATTTACTATTTATTGTCTGGTATTGATCTTGGAGCAAATGTCATGTCATATTCATAGTAAGTGTAAACTTACTTATTCTGATTCTGATTAGGTATTACAATAGAAGCAATATATTTCCAATATACTAGGATGATTTTTTTTTGTCCATTATAGAAATACACATTATACTTTTTTAATCTATTTATAGTTCCATGTGGAAAGTTCACAAAAGAAAAGGGTGGTGCAGTGGTTAGCACTGTCGCCTCACAGCAAGAAGGTCCTGGGTTCGATCCCCGGGTCACCCAGGGTGCCTTCAGAACTGAGATTTCAACAGTAATGTGGTAATAAACGAAACTTCTGCAGTAGTTTCTCCTTTTGCAATACTCCCCATTACTGTTATCCTAAAGTTAGGACACTTTATAAAGGGTTTAGGCAATTTACAAAGTTTTGGCTTTGTAATCTTCTTTTCCTACCTGGAGTTAAGATTAGATCAAATAAAACAAACACTTTTTTTTTTTTTTTTTTTTTACAAAATAACAACATAATTGTTGTTTTGTAATAGCTGTTGTCCTAAGTGAGATCCAAACTGCAGCTGTTATGGTCACTAACCTATTAGCTATGATAGAATTACAATTAGGATTTTAATAGAGTTGTCATAGTCCCTCTCAAATCTCATACTTCCATTATATATTAGTCCAATTTTAGTGCAATTTGTGTGTACACATTGAAAAGCAGAACACTACATAGTGTGTTGTCAAGGCCTGGATGATGTATTAGAGCCTAAAAGTGAAGTGTGGAAGGTTGCACCCTAGCTGCACTTTCTGTACCAGCCTGTACTGTGTAGTAGAAATGAAGTGGCCATCAGGGCTGACTGCTTACTGAAAATTACCTTTCAGATCTGGTAGTATGCTATTTATGCTTTTCAATTTTAAAATTGGCAATTGGAGCAGCGTTGGCTGTGAATTCAAATCTCATGATTCATAAATCTGTAATTTAATTTCTGCTTAGTACAAAATGGTAGAGTGTGATTTGTATACTATGTACTGAAAATGTGTGATTTGAGACAGGCTTATAAAAAACATAATTGCCTTTTTTGCACAATATTCATTTGCAGACATTCTGTATATGTTTATATATGTACACATACACACATTCACACACACACGTGTGTGTGTATGTATATATATATATATATATATATACTTTGTATTCATACTTATTCATGTGCATATTTATTTCTTATATTTTGTATACCACTGTTGCTTGTGAAGCTTGCACACAATAATTTCACTCACATGTACTGTTTCACTCCAATGTACCAGTAACGTGATATGACAATAAAGTGATTTGACTTGATTTGATTTGTCACCACCATGAAATGGATTCTTTTTGTATGACGTATGCAATGTGTTACTTGGATTATTCCACAGCGATCTGATTACTACGTTCACATGCATGTTAATGGCTCATAGATTAAATGATGTGGAACGTCCAAGAGTTGTCCAAGAGCACAATTACGTGCTTTTTTCAAATACACAAAAAAAAAACAAAAAAAAAAGCTAATTGAATTTACTTAATTCACATGAATACATTGGTTCTACGTGATTGAATTGAGTTACATTAACATAATTTGTTTTCGCATATCCAACATTTGATCATGTATTTTCAAAACCCTGAATAAAATCAAACTTGGCTCTCTCACCTGAACTGAGGATTGAAACTGGTGGTGTTCTTCAACAGCCACATTACCACTGAGCTATTTTACCACACTTGCATTCATTGTGCTAATTTAATTCTATAATTATAGTTTCAAACATCTGTGTGAGATTACATAATGTCGGCTTACGTTAATACTGCGTGAACTGCTCATGCTCATGCTACGTGATTCAATTTAGTGATTAGAAACATGTTTAAATTAAGTTTAATGTAAGAATCAAAATCACATTTTGATGAGTTACACAAAAAATATAATACAATTATGTTAATGTTTCTTAAATCTGAATAAACACATATCCCATTTTATACATTATAGCCTTGATAAACAAATAGTTATTGTTTCCTTAATAGCATCTCTCTCTCTCTCTCTCTCTCTCTCTCTCTCTCACTCACTCAATCACTCAAATACCACAGCTTGTCATTTTACAGAGAAACCCCGAAACGTGAGAAACTTTGTAAAGCACAGTAACTGTTAGCGAGCAGTGATATCTGAGACTCCTTCCATAAATGTTCAATAAACGTCTCCTAACAAAAAAGTTACATGAACCACATCAACTATTATACATTTTCTTTGTTAAACAACAAATCCATTCAATCCACTGAAATACATTCATTGTTAGTCTTAAATTATATGCCTATGATAGCCTCAGAGTCTTGTTCTTGGCTGACAGGAGTGCAACCTGATGTGGTCTTGTGGTCTTGTTGTAGCTCATCCACCTCAAGCTTTGATTATGTTTTGTGTTCTGAGATGCTTTTCTGCTCACTACGATAGTAAAGAGTGATTGTTTGAGTTACTATTGACGTCCTGTCAGCTCAGACCAGTCTGGTCATTCTCCTCTGATCTCTCTCATCAACCCAGTGTTTCAGCTTGAGAATATATGAGAAATAACCAGGAGATCAATATTTTCTGAAATTCTCAAACAAGCCCATCTGACACCACCAACAACAATGCCGTGGTTAAAGTCACAGAGATCACACTTTTTCTCCATTCTGATCTGAGCTCTTGACCTGTATCTGTATGAGTTTATGCATTATGCTGATGCCACATGATTAGCTGTTGCATAACTACATAAACATGCAGGTGTACAGGTATTCCTATTAAATAGGATTAAGTATTTAATATTATTAAGTAATCAAATAACTTAGTTATTCATTTGCAAGTGCCTTTATCTAAAAGACCACAAAAGACAGGCAGAAATCAATCCAACCACAAAGGTGACCCGTGTCTCATAGCTGTCAAGATCACTAATGCAGAACCTTAAGTGAGATTCCCGTGCTGATTTGGTTATTTTTTTTATTCATGTGCTTCCATGTTGTCCCCAAAAGAACTTTTGACTTCTTTGCTGCATATCTGTTTGGTTTATGTGTTCGTCTGTTGGATTCCTCTATCAGTGCAGTCAGCCTAATGAACGCACTCAATCATGGGCAATAGACAAAACAGAGTCATTAAGCCTCCGAAACATCTTATCTCATCTCTCATGAGAACATTTAAAGCTGCTGTCCCTAACTCATTTATCTTCATTTAAACAGGAAAGGAACAATGTCTGGCCTGTTAGAGGTTAGTCAGAACGCTTCAATAGCTTCAAGAGATCAGAGCAATCAAAAATTATTGATTCAGTTGAACTGCAAAGACGGATACAAAGCCACAGTTAACACAGTATCCAAAGTTGATTATTTTATACCACAGGAATGAAATAATTTATTATTAGTAGTATTTTACTTTCCTATGACAAATAACTTAAACAGCGTGACCTCTGACTTTTACAAAGGCTTATATTAGGTGGAGCATCTGCCATTCAAGTTTTACTAAATTACCTGTTACTATAACGATAGCGTATTAGAGCTAGTGAATTAAAAACAATCTGTGATTTGCCTTGCAGCCAGAGCTACTATCAGAGCTGATGTTGTTCAGAACATACTGACCAATCAGATACAAGAACTCAATAGTTATGCAGTACAATTCAGATTACCATTTCTCATATCCTATTATATACCCTTATACCCTATTTCTAATCAGAAAAAAAGGGTCTATCTAAGACTATAAATGGCTTCTCTTTTTCACGAAGTAGAACCGTTTTATGAACGTAAGAACAACAAAGTAACTACAAAAACCTTAAGGAAACTTATTTCCTCCTTTAGACTGCACCTACAATGCAGAAAATAATATCAAATGAAAATGTTAAACTAATATTTGATGCCAAATCTAGAAATTCTCATTATGAGATAATGTAATCAAATATGAGATTATTAAGACTTGGCATTTTTCTTTAAATAAGAGTAAAGAATAAGTATAAAGATAAGCTGTTCATTCTTAGAATACATTTAGAAAGAAAGGTTAAAAGGTTTTGCACTGACAGCGCCCGTGACCTCATTTTAAGAGTACTTTTCTCAAACCCTTATTATTGCTAGGTTGCAAAAACGTCTTCTAGCACTCCCGCATTCCTTCATTATGAACATCAGGTCTTTAGTTAAAAAGCTAAGCTTAAATGATGGAATGAAATCGCATTGATTTCAAATATTGATCTTGGTAATTCTTCAGTGTTAGATTGTAAATAACTGGGTTGTCAGCGTTAGCCAGGATCAGTTTCTCCTCCAGCACTGTTGACAGTGTTGCTATCGTAAGTCCCTCCCACCCCTTCATAAGATTTGTATAGAAAATAGATGCTGCCAGCACAAAAAAATGCATTTGGTGGACGCAGGCCCTTATTCTGTTTCTAGAGGTTTCTGGCGGGGGTTCCAGAGAGGGTTCTTTATGAATCTGAACACTGTTGATGAAACTCCTTTATATCAATCTTTTAGACCCAGGATTCTCCAAGGTTATAAGAGATTCCACAGCAGCAATACCACAGTAGTTACAGGGCGATGCCTAAAGTCTGTCAACAGGAGGTGGGAGATTTAAAAACTGGCTGGTTTCTTCCAGCTCCAGAGAAGCTTTTCCTGGAGGACATGCTGTCTAATAATCCCCGGTATCTCAGCAATACCCAGCTGAACCTTTAGTGTACTGGGAGGAAGCTTCTGCTACACTGCCTGAATATCAAGGACTATGGCACTCTGCTCTTTTCCCAAATTTATCCGTCCTCCAAAACAGAAGTGCTTTCATCTTCAAAATCTCAAAATGCTGTATTTTCTTACTAATAAAAATAGTACATAATATTACTGGTCATATTTTGAATTGAAGTTGAATAATAGAATTGTCTATGTATTTATTAAGTGATGCAACTTGTTTGGATTAGAGTCCGTTGACTCTGCTGGTAAGTTCCTGATCCTGTGGTCTGACTGGCCATGACTCGTAATGTATTACAGCTGAACAGCTGTAAATGCGGCTCAAGTATCTTATAAAGTAACCTGTGGATGGTGCTCAAGTGGCCTATAAAGGTCATAATGTATAAAGGAATTAAATAGGGAAAAGAGCTAACATCTTACAGACAGATGTACTCTTGTGAAGATACTAGCATCCTCTTGACAGTGAGTGATAAAGTCAATTACATGCGTCTACTAGACCATTACTCTCTCTCTATCACACACACATACACACACACACCCCTACATCTCAGTCTTTACACACACTGCCCTTCAGTAGCTATTGCAATAAGGTTTAGTCCTAATGCACCTTTACATCCTTTTAATCAAAGATAACTGTTCCCATGAATAAGAGCATCTGAATGAATGGCTAAATGGGAATGCAAATGAACACGCATGAGCCTTCATTTGTGTCTAATTTAAGGCTCTTGTGCTGAAGGAATTCTCCAGTGTATTTCCAGCTCTAACATATGTGCGATTACTATACACAAGTACTTTGGCAGCATTCCAAGTTCTGAGAAAAGAAAGAAAACCTGTTTATTAAAAAGCAACTTATAATGGAAGTTAATAAGTGAATTATTGGAGCAGCTGTTTTTTTTTTGTGTCCTTTTTCTTTTTCTTTTTTAAACCTCAGCACTGTGGAATTCTCAAATCTGACGAGCAGCGCTGGCTTTCATTCAAACCACAGGATTATATAGTTCCATACATTATTGTTTCTATAGAAACAGCTGAGGGACTTGCATGGTTGACATTCCACATAATAAAAGATTACCATTAATACATAAGTTAGATCCAAGAGATGAGTTAGATCCTGTTCTCACCTACATTGCACCTGCGATATGCAATCATTCCTTCATCAGCCTCTCTCTCTCTCTCTCTCTCTCTCTCTATCTTTCTCTCTCTCTCTCTCACTCTCTCTCAGCAGCTTGTCATTTTTTTCATTTTTGTCAAGAAATTGTAAAGCATAACCTCCTCTGTCCTGAAGACTTTTCTAAGCTGGGAAACTTTTGACCTTTACCAAGGACTTATAACCCAAACTCCTTCCATAAACGCTAAATAAATGTCTCCTAAAAATGTCACCACATCAACGATTTAGGTTTTATTTTGTTAAAATTAATAATTATATGTTTTACTTTGTATCTGTTTAATATATTATTAGTCTTATATTACTATAGAAACAATGATGTATTGGAATGAACATGCTGATATTAACCTATTGTTCATTTTACAGCTGGAACTACTTTCTGAGCCATGCTGTTATACTTGAAATAATGCAAACCTTCTGACCAAACAGATTCATCTGTACTGTAGAATAAATAAGGAAAAACACACTACAGGCCATGCTGTTATGTGAAATTACCCAACCTGATATGCGTTATTTTCATATAATAACACAGTCTAAAGTGCATTGCTCCATGTATAGCACAGCGATTTGCCAACAACTACAATGTTTAATTATTACTGAACAACATATTGCATGTTTTAACCATTCGAAGTTTAAATTTAATACTATTTACCACCCACTAGAGAAATTAGTTCCTGTTACTGATTACATTAAAACAGCTATAATGAATTCCCTCAGTGGCCTCTCTTTTTTTCCTCACATTTACTGAGAAACCAGAAAACTTACTGATGATTACAAAACACTGACAACCGAGACTCCTCCTAACCAATCACCATATCAACAATTATATACTTTTCTTTCTTTAAGCATTAACAACTCATGTTTAAAATCTGTTTATTATTAACCATAAATTATATAAAACATCCACCATACAATCTTTAATGTTACAACCGGAGCACCTGTCAGAGCTGCTGTTATAGAAAGTTATATCCAGGAGATAAGAAATACTCTTTTTTGATTGCCTGGCTAGTAATAATAATAATAATAATAATAATAATGATAATAATAATAATAACAGAACACCTATCAAGTAGATCGGTCAGAAAATGTTTTAATCACCCTTCCATATCAATGTGCTGGGATGTTTGAATGGTAACTACACATATGCTGGTGTAGTCCTTTAATTCAACACTGATTGCTAATATCATTTTATTTAGTCTATATTGATTTAATGGGACAATTCCAAGAACTCACAGTTCCCATTATAACATTCACTACCTTCAAGTCCTACAGTGATGCAATCTCCTGGGAGGAAAATGTTAGCAGAAAGCAGCAGGAGGCCTGCAAAGGCTTATCAATGCTCTCTATTCTTTCAATAGCCTCCACACTCCTCCCCAAACCCCCTCCTCCCCTCCTCCACCCCCTGCCACTGACCTTTCCATTCACCTCCTCCGCTTGCCTGCCTCCCTGATTCAATAAGTACGGTTTATTTTCACCCGAACAGCGCGCCTGCTCATAAAGCCCCCTGGGTGTGTTGTTTACGATTAGCAGAACAATTGAGTTTGAACAATCTTGCTCTTTTCAGATCTTTTTTTTTTTAAGTACAAAACAATAAAATAATCTGCATTAGAAATAATTCAATTACTGTTGGTTTGCCATGTTGGCAACACATTTAAATGTCATGTTTCAGATAATAATCAATAAATGCCCGACAAACAGAAAGAAAAAGGAGAAAAGACAAATGGAAAGAAATAATGATGAGGAATTTAAGAGTCTTATCAAGTGCCACAAGCTTCAGGCTAGGATGTCACATTATACTTGGTGCCATTAGTTTCTGAGATGCCCTGGTAGTTATGGTCATTATTTTCATGACCACCACCACCCAAAGGAAGGAATTAAACACTTGGGGGTGTGTTGTTATGGGAAAATAATGGGGTGGTGTGATATAGTCCGGCATGAAGCCGAGCTACATTTACCAAGTATTTTTTTTTTTCACTTACCATACATCAATCTGATAAACATGACTAATTTTTCTTAATTAAAGTATGACATATTTTTGTGACACATTTGTTTTGTTATTCGTTATGTATACTGTTGTGGATCAGTGAAACAAGTTAGTCCTTATATATATATAAAACAGCTGTACACAGTTAACAGATTCTCTTTTTTCCTCTCTTGAATGCAATGATACCAATAAAATGCATCTTGTCAGAAAACGTATTGACTGTTAAAAAGTGCGGACTCCTTCCATAAACATCTCCTCACAGAAAACTTCGCCATGTCAGCAATTTTTTTGTAATCCATTCATATGGAGGATCCATCATACAGCTTCCATGTAAGTTGTTACTATAGAAACAATATTGTAATAGAATGAATGCATTAATATAAACTACAGTCTGAGCTGTGCAATTAATCAACACCTTAAGAATGATCAAAAAATTTGAGCATTTTACAGCACTGTGACATAAAAGACAACTGAAACCTGAAAAATGTTTCAATATTTGGTTGCTAGTGTTTTTGAGCTGGTCTGACACAATAAAGCAGGTAAGAGTCATACTTTATTCTGGTTACACCACCAAAACATGTACAATATTTACTTCCTTTCTCCTTGTTAAAGAATAACATCAAGATTTTTATTCATTTATTGTTATAGAACTTCAATAAAGCATGTTAGTCCCAGCACTCATTAAGATGTGTAAGATCAAAATCTTGTTCTTTTCCTTTTAAGACATTTTCTGCTCTTTTTTTTTTATGAGACATTTTCTCAGGTCTTTGTCCTGTATAACAAAAGTGTACCTTGAGAACATGCCATTCTTGTTCTGGTTCATACTCACTGTGCCTTATGCATGTGAAACTGCTTAGATGTCATGATTTATCTCACGTACACTACCGGTCAAAAGTTTGGGGTCACCTTCTAATTCAATTATTTCTTTATTTTTATGACTTTAAAAGAGAC
>JAQQZU010023580.1:0-14838 GCA_030068025.1 Parauchenoglanis punctatus | reverse complement strand
GTTGACCTAATCTGCATGTCTTTGGACTGTGGGAGGAAACCGGAGCACCCGGAGGAAACCGACGCATGCACGGGGAGAACATGCAAACTCCGCACAGAAAGGCGCCCTGGGTGACCCGGGGATGGAACCCAGGCCCTTCTTGCTGTGAGGCGACAGTGCTAACCACTGCACCACCGTGCCGCCACATCCTAGGCCATAGATCTTAAATTGTAAAGTGAAATTGAAGATATTTGTTCAAAGTATCTATATTTTAAATTCTTTTGACCAATCAATTCCATTTTTGCACGGTTATTATGTATGTAATGGACCTGAACCGGCCTCGGCTGTCCAGCAGGTGGTCGTGAGGAAAAGAAATGATAAGGCATATTTTGCTTACAGCTTCCACATATGGCAGGTGAACGAAGAACAGGTTTGAGACGGTTTTCGAAGGGATCACCAGGCTTGGAGAGTAACGACATACATGGAACAGCGTTTCTGTTCCTTTATAGGTTTCATGTTCCTTTATAGTTACAGAAAAAAAGCTGTAATCAGATCACATATAGGCTACTTTTAGTTAAAACGGAGATTATTTACAGGATTACAATATTATGAAATGCATCAACTAATCAGCAAAATCAATAAAAATGGATAAGAAAAATAATTGCCAATAATTTCATTATTAGTTGAGCTGCGTTATGAAGCACACTGTTACGAGCCCAAGTATCATGAAGGTTATTGGGTGATATTGTTAGTTCTCCTCCCTGTCTGTGGGTGGAGCTGTCTGTCTGGGTGTGTGTCTTTGCAGGTTGCTGATTGGATGGAGGACTGAAGAGGCACCATTCTTAAACGACCCCGACTGAGCGTGAGGGGGTTTTGTCTTTCTTCTCCTATCTCCCATCCTGACCATGTTGTGCAGAGTGACGAGGGAATGTAGAGTTCATGATGGACCTTTGTTTAGAAGTGAGCTTAAGCATCTGTACGCTGAATTGATTTTTATGCTGGAGTTTTGTTTATTGTGGAACTGACTGCTCTTTGACAAACTTTATGGAAGTCTGGGTAATTGTAGGGGTGAAGTCATTTTCTTTCTTGTACCTTTTCCCCTTGTTTTGCTAGGGAGTTAGGCAAGTGATTTGTATTTCATTTTCTTTTCTTTCAGGGTAGTTAGGGGGGATAATTATAGCCTGTTTTGTTTATTATTTTGGCTGTGCTCACCCTGATGTCTGTTTACCCTGGGTTTTTATAATAAAGTAGTCTTTTGGACTGCGGATTGACATACTGGTCGTTCTTGAGAGTGGGAGAAACTAATGGGAAGCCAAATTTTTATGCTATGACCAGTACCTCTAGGCTGGGACGTAACACACACTGAGTTAAAATAGCCTAATTTTCCGACCTACGTGCAGTTCACAAAAAAGAATCAATTCACTAATCTCAGGCATTGAAAACTAAGAGTCAAATGCAAATCTTTGGAGTCGATTCCACACACTGAAAATGGTTTGCCTATCTTGTGCACACAGCAAGCAAAATGAGCTTAGCATTGGAGAGTTTCAGTAAAACAGGAGCTGATATTTATTTTATCTTTATTTTTAATTCATGGCAAATCATGGCTTGGAATACCGACACACAGCTGCAAAATGTGTGGCAAGTGATTAAAACTGTGCCAACAGTAACCGCTGTAGGCTCCATAGCGCCACCTTGAGTTAGTCTGAGTGTTTATTCAGCACCAGTCATATATAATGTTTATACTGAATGAGGATCAACATTCATCTGGTCCACATGAGCACCTGATCATAGTCTCATGCTGTAACAGATTATCTGATAAATGACACTAAATGTTGTAATCAATGAACGGCTTTTTAATGAAGCCTAGTTAAGAAAAAATTCTGTAGTAGTGCCGATTAAAATGCTGCAAATTAATTTTTTAAATAAATATCTCTTGCATATTATATTTTTAAGAAATAAAACCAATTGAATAATCAAGGAAAGATTATTCAATTAACACCCTAAGAATAATCCAATAAGAAAAAATTATTAAAAAAAAAAAAGTTGCAGCCCTAAATAAGAACGATATACGGCATGCACATGTGCACACGACACTTCTGGTCTCGAGTGAAATCAGAGCTAATCTTACAGTCACCAATTCATTATCATGACCTCTGGTGAAAATGTGTGTTCGCTGGGTGGAAATTTCACCATTATTTTGCCTTTTAAGCAGAAAAGGGGAACAACGTCAAATATGCAACATCAAGTTCTGCCTTCCAGCTGAGAAAATGCGTCATCATCCACATATTTGCTATTGAGGTAATCCAAAAGTAAAAGAAGGTCATCAGTTCCATTACTGTAATTTTCTAGTAATAAGATTAAGTTACGGACTACTTTTGTTTTAGCAGGTAATCAGTAAGTGTATTGGAATGCATTTTTACAGTAACCCTCCTTCCTGAACAGTGCATTTGCTGCTCAGAGAGCTAGCAGGCAATGGTCGCATGCTTTCACAGCAAAATCAATGACTTGTATTCTGGGAAGTGTGAGCCGGCCTCTGTAATGCCTTCTACAGGCTGGAGATGTGCCCATGCTCTCAGACAGCTTTTAGAATGTGTAGGCCAATCAAAATCTTATACATAACCACTTGTAAGAAAAACTCTAATATAAAATGTATTATTTTATATTAAAGATATCAGTTTAGACCAAGTCATGCTGTTAGTTCCTCGGGCTACTGTCTTTAAAAGATGTTTCTTCTATGATATAAACAACAGCACAAGTAGTTTCATGTTTGTGTCTCATATTGCTTTGCACCATGGGCTGGTCACATTTTTTTTTTTTTTTGACATTGCCTTTACCATTACCTCATAAGAAGGTTAAACCATAGCATTAAACCTTTTTTTTTTTATACGAACACTTTTAGTTTTAGGCAACTTTTTATGACAGGTGCCAATAATTCTGGAGGGCACTGTATGTATGACACCTTCTAACTGGTAGCTGCTGGTGAAAAGAATTTCCACTCGCAGACAATAAACTAAAATAATGTAATTCTAATGAATATTTTTACATTGATATTAATATTATAATAAATATTAAACATAAAGCAGTTACTAAAAGTGAGTGATGAGTGAGTGAGTATGTATGTATTGTCTGTCCAAAACAGTTGATAATTTTCTTTAGACTGCGTTTTGTTGAAATCAGCCATTGTTTAAACAGGCAGTGAAAATGTCCACTGCAAACTCAAAGTACATCTCACATAACTTAAAATGAGATTATTATTGTGTGTATTATTGTGTAAGCAATATGGAAATATATATCACAGTGTCATTTATATATAGAAATTTGCAAAAAGTTAAAAATAAACAATTCTGTATTTGCTTAAGGCGCTAAGGCAGAAACTGTTGTCAGTTGTCGGAATTATGATTGATTTTATACTGAAAATGACATCAGAACCATTTCTTTTTTATAACAGCCCATGAAATTTTACTAATTAACCACTAAAGAAATTATTTTCCAACAAACTGTTCTATAAAAGTCTTTCTCTAGAGAGCATCCTCACAACAAAATACACATTTAAATGTTAATATTATACACAGATTATATATAATAATATATTTTAGAAGCAAGCTAAAATACAAATTATTGATAAAGATGTTAAATTTACCAGTCATTAATATAAGATGAAGCTCCAACATCCTGGTCCTTGAAGTCTGATGTTCGTTACAGCGGTCACTGCTGCTGTCTTCTCGTAAATGTTCATGAGCTCTTTTTTTTTTTTTTTTAACATGAAGCTGAAGAGGTGCAGTTTCCCTTTTAACAGTTTCCTGTAAATGAAAGGCAGAAATCCTAAAACTAACAGTAGAACTAAAACTGGACTGGCTAAAACGTACGGTAAACAGCACTTATTGACTATCTCAAATATTTTCCTAGTCTACATTAGATTATCACTAGCATTAATTATGCAATTACAACCAAGGAACTGAACTATACCTGTCATGCCATAACTTCATTGCACTGTTACTTCCTGTCGACTTTACACACAGGTGTTTTCATGTTCTACCAACAGGAAGCGCTAAGGAGCTAAAGCATCAAAAATACTTTAAATTGTACAGTATATGGTGAATAGATGAAGAGCTGAAGATCTGATACAAGTATATCAGTTACCAAGTTTACATAATGCTTTTTCTGCTGTGGATTTGCAATATTGCAGAAACAACACTTGTTAGAGAAACGTGTTAGTGTGATAAAATGTTAAAAATGCCCACTTCCCTTTTTTTTTTTAACTCCTGCATAACGGGAATTGCTAAACTGTTGGGCAATGACAAGCTGAAAGAAAGGCTTCTCTTGAGACAGTACCAGAGATATGGACACAGTTCAATCTAAAAGATATTCCCTCAGTTGAGTTGTGAGAAAGTGCAAGTGGTCACTCAGCTCTTCTACTTTTAACATCATAACTAAAAGCCACAGTCATAAGATAACACAAATATGATATGCATGTGAAAGATTGGAGGTGACTATACATAAAAAAATTTAAAAAAATCCCAGTTTACCATTAGTCTTGTAAATAAAAAAAAAGTTTGGGATTTTATACAAAAAACAGTGGGGGTTATCTGGCAAAAACCAGCAAATCCTCACACATACTTACGCACTTGTCTTTATACAAACAGGGTGACGCGAATAAAAATTCAAAAGTGCGGAAAAATCATTGACGAATTTAACATAACATTTACATACACATTAGACGCAGCAGAATTATGAGAACATTCCACAAAAGCAATCGTGTCATGATGGATTTGGGATTGGAGTTGACAAGTGACAAGTGACGATGAGCTGGTGCTTATACTTTTACAAAAAAAAGAGGAAAAAAGATAAATTTGGGTTCATCCTATCCTGAGAAGTAGCGAAGGACACAGGGAATTTCACTGATTGGTTCAGGAGTCGAAACTCTCTCATGGGTGACTGTTGGTCAGTTTAAAGAGTTGTTGGAGACGCTCCACACTTGAACACTCTGAGGGGCAATTTTAGGGAAGTGATTTTTCTTGCCCTTGTCAAACAGTGCTGAATTTTAAACCACAAAATGAATGACAGACTTCACCATGCCGAGGCAGTGTGATGACATTTTCACAACCTTGGTTGAACTCTTTCGTTTTGCAGACGAAATGTTGTAACAATCAAGCCTGTTGCCCAAAAACACATTGCGTTTTGTGGACAAACATTTGTCCATTATGTGAAAGTGTTTATTTATGGAATAGTGGTATGTTGAAATATTGAAACATATATTGTCAGAAAATGACAAATTGAAGTGTTTGCGTAAATCCCTTTAGGTGTAAGAAGAGTGTAGGTTTGTCTCTCCGAAGGCCTAAGTTTACCGTTAAGCAAATATTACTTCTAAATATTACAACTCATGCACTGTTTAGGACATACATAGATTCAGAAATGCTTCAGAAATCTAATACCATGCTCAACTGCTTATGTACAGTAGTCCAGACATCATAGCAATATAAAGGTTACTTTCTTTATATAAAAATGACTGAATATGTAGTCAATTAACCAAGCATTAGCTAAGTCAACCAAAGCACTGATATTTTTTAACAGATTCTCACTGATATGCTTTGGGTTTCTCACTGACAGAATTCATCTATCAGCTAATCACATTTCTGCCATGTGGAATCTAATGTAAGTAACAAAAAATACACTGAATAGCATTCATAGCTCTCCCTTAACTCTAAGATGGAAAGCCCACAAATAGCACCATGCAATGAAGCATCAGGTAGGCATCTCTAAGTAATAACTACTAAATAATATATAAATATAATAACATTCACAATTATTCAGTGAAATGTCAATGTAACAAAGGTCCATTTTTAGGTCCACAAGGTTCCCCTCTTTTCTTTTTTGGGGAATAGATCAGAAACCATCCATGTCTGTGTCCCTCATCTCAACTTGTTCCTTAGTAAGGTATAACATAAACAATCCATGTTTTTTCTTGGATTGGAAAGGTTAAACCAGGGACGACTGCACATGAAGTATTAAAACAGTGGGAGTAATGAACTCCCCATTGAATACATCCCACAAAGTACTTTTTTTTATTAACAATGTGTCTGAATTCTACCGGTAAGGCAACCTGCACGTCTGATGCAGGAACATGATGATGTATAAACTCAGGTGAAGACAGTGGCATTGATCATCACTGGCCACAATCCACAGCCTCACTCTCTGCCAATAAATGCCTTGATCTAGTATGACCTTACCTAAGTGATCAGCTATTTAACAAAGAAAAGCCTTGCATTTTTTAAAAGAAATATTAGTGCTTGCAAAGCAAAAAAAAAAATTCAAAATAGATTTTTAGAGAGAGCGAAAGAGAGACAAAGACATAGACATTACAGTTGTTTTATTTTAGCAGTTGAATATACATAGGAAATTTGGAAGTTTAGGAATAGTAAAATTAGTGGAATGCTACGAAAGGACGGCGAGAGGAATAAAAAGAATAGAATGATGAGATAGATAAATGTCATTAGTATATAAAGAAGTTAAGTTAGGTTAAGTTAATTTAATTAATTAAAAATGTAGGAGTAGTAAAATCACTAAAATGGTTCTTAATGGGAGGATGGAGAGATGAAAAAGGAAGGAAGAAAGAAAAAGTTATGTTGTGGTTATGTAATGTTCAACAGCAGTTTAAAGGACAGCAGCCCTTATCAATGAATTGAAGCCAATGGGAAGAAAAGTGAGCAACAAAACAAAAACAGTAAGTATAACAGAGTTATAAGAAAAGGTTGAGTGTTTAGTAGTATTGCTCAGAACATTTTTTTAAAAATTGAATATATAGGAGCAATTTAAAAAAATTCACCCTCAAAATCGAAGAGAAAAAGTGGATGGATAGAGGGATAAAAAAGAGGGATGCAAGTGAAATATCAAAATGAAAATAACATAGTTCAAGTGTCATTTACAAGACCTACATAACAAAGTTGCTATGTTAAGCAGTTACAGCTGAATTAATCACAGAACATCAGAGGATAAAAAGCGTAGGAATAACAATATAAGGTTTTGATAATAGGTTTTAATCCTAGACTTAAATATTGAAAATGTGTCCAAGTCCTGAATGCTAATTAGAGGGTTATTTCATAGCTTGGGGGGCTTTCTAAGAAAAAGCTCTGCCTCCTGCTGTAGTATTCATTATTCTAGCTACTAATAAAGAGCCTGCACCTCATAATTGAATCAGTCAAAGTAGACGTAATATGTAATAGAACATAATGATTCATGATGGCCCTGTGGTGGACTGGCGACCTGCCCAGGGTGTACCCCACCTCTCGCCGGAAGTCTGCTGAGATTGGCTCCAGCTTCCCCGCGACCGAGACGGATAAAGCGGTATAGATAATGGATGGATGGATGGGTGATTCATGATAACATAATATTAAGATATATCACTTTCAATGTTGAATTCATAGTCAATTAAAAAAAAGCCTAAATAGTGTTTGCTCACCTGTGTGTTCATTGTAGTCAGTGGGGCCAGGCCATAGTTCATTTTAGTATTAGCTTGCCAACTTACTTACTTTTCACCATTGCACAATGATGAAATTTTATTTCCCAAAGATGAAGTGGGTGTTCTAACTCATCACACCAAGATTTAGTAATTTGTTCAGTTTATCAATAATAATAATAATGATAATAATAATAATAATAGTTTGGGAGTGCAGTGATTATAACAGTGTTGTAAGCCATGAGAACAGGACAGAGCTGGATCAAATGAGTAGGTATGATTGTTTTTAATTACAAATACAATGCTATTGACATGTTGTACCATTTATACTTGAATGTTGTGCATTAAAACATGCTTCCTGGTATGTTAATAGGATGCCAGCTGAACCTGTGGTGATCTAACCATCAACTGTATGAAAAATAAAGTGTAAAAAGTAAAGCCTTTACAGGTCTAGCACATGTAATAAATATCCTTCCTAGATGAATCTGTCCAAATATTGGTGTAGTCACTGTTTATTCCCCTCCCAAGACTATTTTTCTTTCCTTCTTTTCCAAGAAGCTTTTCTCTCGCCCTCTAAAATGCACATGTTGTACCAAAAAGAACCATGTTATTTACCCACAGGTGCATGCTCATTCCTGAAAAAACTCACTCCTTCTCCTAGGCTCCCTCCATTCACAAACAGTGCTCTACCACACCTCTGCTTTCACAGTTTTGTCCAGAGGGATGCTGGTACCTCAAGCTAGCAAGCTTTCTTATACTGACATAACACCTAAAGACTTTTCAAGCAGTTTCACTGTTGCAGACAATAAATGTCTGTCTTTTACATATATTTAAATGGTGCTGGCAAACAACCCTCAAAATCTATGGGAGGAAAATGAATGTTGATTACCAGGACGTATACAGGTGATGTTCAATATAAAGAGAGATTTATTAAACAAAGAACGACATATAATCAATAATAGGGCAAGGATTTCTGTTTTCATTTCCATTTATTTAACAATTATGGAAGGAGTCTTACAAGTCACAGCTGTGTAGCAGTGATTAGCGATCAGACTGTGCATGAGCCCAATTGATCTGGTATTGAACGATCACACTGGTCAATCGATTCGGTCTTTAGGGGTCTAACGCTCCAGGGAGCAGTTCGGCTCACCTAGTGTGAGTACGCCCTCAAACATTCCATGTAATCATATTTGTGTAAATGTGTATATAATATGTATATATGTAATGTAAAATACCAATCCATTTCCTCTGCAGTTGCTCTCTTGCTGCTGCTGGTGTGTGTGTTTGTGTGTGTGTGTGTGTGTGTGTGTGTGTGTGTGTGTGTGATGTATTCATTTCAAACAATGTTAGTGGTTTCAAAAAGTTAAAAACAGTTAAACTTGTTCAATGTAACACATTTGATGAAAAAAACATTTGTGCTAATATGATGTAAAATAGGCTCAGTACTCACAAAAGGGATTGTGTGCATGGATACTGGACATATACTTGGAACCTCTGTGTAAAATTTGTCCCCTTTATGGCCCCTGTCTTTAAAAAGTCCTAGATCCACCACTGACTAATCTAAACTTAAACTAATGTAATTCTAATAAATTGAACAAATGTACTTTTTTGCTAAAATGGTGTGGTAAAGAGGAATAAAACATGAGAATATGTTATAAGAGGAAAATCAGTTTAGGGTGGCAACATTAACTTAGCTTCAAAACACTACCCCAGTGGAAGTGTTTTTTCCCCTTATGACACCTCTCTCTGGAGGTGTCAAAAAGGCCTTTGTTAGCACAATATGATAACAACTTAGAGGAGAAGAAAGATAAAATAAGAAAGAAAAATATTTCAAAAAGTAAATAAAAAATAAAAATAAACAGGAAACAATAAATATAGCAAAATAAATAAAAAATAAGAAGAAACTTTAATTTTTTTATAAAAAAGAAAAAAGAAAGAAAGAAAAATGAGGGGAATACAGTTATGATTGGTTGGAAATTTGATTACAGGTTTGAGACTTGACACATGGGATGAAGGAGAGATGATGGAGTTGGCAGTTTCTAGGTAACTCGAGCTGCCATATCAGTTCTGTGTCAATCAGCAAACTCCTTATTGCTCTAGGCTACATGTACTAAACGCTGGTGAGTAGTTGTAGTTTATCCCCAGTTCTTTACTTTCCCTAAATCACTTGTCGACTACAGGTGAATCCACGTGATTGGCATCCCATGAAACCTGGGGAGGTTGGTGTGGTGGTGGAGGCATGAGCAAGCGTCAGCCGTGGATGGAGAGAAGGCAGGTTGGACTGCCAGATAACCTGTAATGATTCTCACCTCTGTCTAATCACCAGCAGTTTATTTATGTGTCTGTTGTATGCTTGCAGAATGCTGATAAGCAGGGGGAGAGAACCAGCACAGAGCTGTGTGTGTGTGTGTGTGTGTGTGTGTGTGTGTGTGTGTTTACTGAGCAGTAAACAATAAATTAAAAGCAAAGACTAAAAAAAATAAATAAACTCACCCCTGAGTTTTCACAAGCCTCTCCCTATTTCCTCATTTACCCCAGGAGCCACGAGCATGTTACACTGGTGCCCAGACCCAGGGATGTGAAGAAGAAGCGCTTTCATTAAGTCCTTGCCTGTTGCCAAGATCATCCAGACCCTTAACGCCATCCACCAAGCCCTACGCCGTGCCCTTGTTGCACTGCTCACAGAGCAGGAGCCTTTGCCTTTGCAAAACTGCTATGTGACATCTGTCAAAGGTGGCTTCTGGTGCAATTCATCTCTCTACTGAATGAATGCATCTAGTGCATCACCAGGATCGCTAGAGAGGAGGATCCAGCTGGCTGAGGACCATGTGACAGAGAATCGGGGCCAAGTCCCCAAAAACTGGCTCCATGAACATGTATTACTCCCTATTTTTCCTTACCCCCTTCCCCTATTTCTATGATGTCTCCAGTGATTATCTCTTGTTCTGCACAGATAATTTTCAGCAACCACTAGGACCAGGGCAAAGCCCGGGCCGGTTTGCAGGCACGATGGGAAAGCCAGGCAGTTCAAGAATTAGTCTTCTTAGCTGCTAGTAGGAATCCTTATCCGGATTCCTAACGCACCTTAGGCCTCCCCACTCAAGCAGGAACGTACTGGTTGTCAGTGAGTATACAAGAGAGTACACATCAGGCCCTGGTGGACTTGGGATGTAATCAGACCACAGCTCATAAAATCTGGATTCAGTGCAGGGCATTGGGAAATGCGCATTTAGTGAAGGTGAGGTATGTACACAGGGATGTTCATGAATATCTGCTGGTGCCTGTTAATATTAAATTCAGGAGAGAAAAGCACAGAGCTCAAGTGCAGCATTAGCTGGGAAGGCAGTCCCTGAGTCTTCTGCATCAGCTCCACTTTTTGGGGATATGGAGGGTGGGGAGCACGACTCTGGGGAAGGCTGTCTAGGACTCTGAAACATGCTTTTGATCAAGTGAGAGTAATCGGTGGTCAAAACCTCCAGATTTGTTGTGCTTTCCTATCCTTACTTTTCCATCATTAATAATAGGTTATCTCGAGTGTTGCAGGTCACTCAAACTAAAGAAGAGATGACTCAGTTGTTAGTCCCAAAGAGAGGTATGAAACTTCCGTTCCATGTAGCTCCTCATAATCTAGGCATTTAGGATTGGATTAAACTCTGAAACATCTCATGGCCCATTTTTATTTGCCGGGCATTTGCAATGATGTTCGCAAGTGGTGTGTGGCATGTCACAAATATCAGCTGGTGAATCCATCAGGCACCACAAAAGTGCCATTGCTCCCTCTCCTCGATGGACCTTGTTGGGCCATTAGAACAAAGCGCACAACTTCACTGCTTTGTGTGAGTTCTAGTGGACTTTGCAACATGATACTCGGAAGCTGTACCTTTGTGTAGCATTTCCATGTGCATTGTTGCTGAGCCATCATTTCATGTTATCTCCTAAGTTGTGTTCCTGAAAGAGATCCTGATTGATCAAGGCACTACATTCATGTCATGCACACTTTGTAAACAGTATGAATTATTACGCATCAGCTTGATGATCTGTTATGTGTTCTGCTTTTTTTATCAGCATCTGATGACAGGAATCCTTCAGTTGCTGGACATAGGTGGAGAGATGTCCAGCCTCAGTGAGCTGAAGCAACTGAAAGCGAGAATCCCTCCAGGATTGTTGGTGGAGGCCACCTTGGTGAGCCTCAAATGTGGGACAGTGGCAGTGTACACAGCTGGAGATGTGGTCTGCAGAAACTTCTGGAGTGCGCGCTGGCTAACGGCCTGCTCCTGAACAACAGCTGAGTTTTGAGAAGCACTTGGTGTAGGGTTTGGTGGAGACTGAGTGGGGTTACTTCCATGTCGGTGTCTGATTCCTTGATCTTGGGTTTTCACACCATAGTCAAAAGAGCAAAATTGGCCTGTCAGGGAGGAAGGGATGGCATGCTCTTCCTCACCCCATCGAAGACTGATTTGAGGTTATCTGTGAACTCATGCATGCACCATACCATACCAACCATGCATACACTCCAAGTATAAGGTGGCGAGAAAAGTGCAGATTAAAAGAAAAAAAAAATCACAGACACCCTTGGTGAAGAAGAAACTTTATGTATAAACCAAGATTTTAATCATTTATTTGTTGAACTCATTCTACAATTTTTTAAAATAATACTCATTTATTTATTTTCATCACAAATAAAAGTTTGAAAAATTATTTGTATCAAAATGTCCAGTTTAGCTCCAAAATCCCCAAAATCTCAAACTGTGATTCATAATACAGTACGTTGCAGGAAAGTAAGAGAGTAAATAAAGTAAATGGATTAAATGCACTTAAAATTCTGTAAATTATTTAGCAAAATATGAAAATCAAATGAAACCTTATTAAAAAATAATGTCAAGTGGAACTACAAAAAACTAGACAAACTGTGTTTAAGAAATAAAAAATGATGTAACTTTTATCATTTAAATCTAATATGAAAATATCAATAGATGCAACATGACTGCTTTGGAAGATTAGGAGTGATATAAGAATTAAAACTAAATTTCAGGTGACCCTATCATTATTTTCTGATTTCTGCATTTTATGGAAATTTTTAAATTTCCATAAAAAAGTTTATGGAAAACCCTGAGGGATCATTTAAATCTTGATGCATTTCATTCACTTTTATTGGACCTCTAAACCATTTTAAAATCAAGGACCAGTGAGATAAATGGGTAACATTAAATATAATAAAATAAAAGTTTTAATCTGTAAACAGACAAAACAGACAAAAACTAACTGATTCTAATATCTGTGTTATTTAAAAGAACTAGAAAATAAAAGTATTTTAACAATGAGAAATTTTCCAATTGAATCATGTTATTGTTTAGTTCTCAACACTCCTCTACTCAACTTGCATAAACTTAAACATTCTCATAGTCATCGTCCACATCACTTTGTTCTTTAGCATCAACATTAATGTAGTCGTCATCGGAGTCGTCTGAATCTTCTTTCTGCTGGAAAATAGTTTCTGCATTTTCATAATCAGCTTCGTCATCTGTCTCTGTCTCTCCATGAGGACTCGCATATGTGTTTTTAGCACCTATAAAATGATTGTGAAAAAATACACGCAAATTTTGAGTTTATTTGTATATCAAGGCATATTCAGTCATGAATAGCATACTTGCTGTCGTGCTGTTACAGGAATATAATCAACGACCAAATTTGATCATTTCAAAGCATTCCAATCACTCCCAATTCCATTCACTTAGAGCCAGACATACATCATAATTACAACTGGCAGTGATTTTAACATAGTCACAGACCCTGCATTAGACAGGTCAAGCTCTTCAATTGCATTCAGAAAATCTAGCACTCCACAGATACAATAAAACAATACATGACTGATCTTGGTCTCAGTGATATTTGCAGATTAAATAATCCAGCAGTAAAACAGTACTTCTCACCCCTACCAGTCATTCTCATATATAAACTTTTACCCTTGTTACACATGCCATAATTATTAAACTATCAGACAATAGAATAACTCTGATCACATTTAGTGATCCTGCACCAGCATCATTTAATGTGTTACTACTCAGAATTCTACACATTGATGTATATATAAAGAACAAATGGGGCAACTTCCTGGGTTTGAACCTGCAGGTCGTATGGAGCCTTTCTATATGGAGTTTGCATGTTCTCCCCATGCCTGTGTGGGTTTCCTCCAGGTGCCTTGGTTTCCTCCCACAGGCCAAAGACATGCAGCTTAGGGTAACTGGCTACTCTAAATTGCCCACAGTGTGAGTGTGAATGGCTGTTCATCTCTGTCTTTTTCATTTCCAACAAATCAACGTTGAGAAGTGGCTGTTCTTTTGCTGCCTCATATAGCCCCATTGAGAGGTGCCATCGATCTGAGATAATCAGCATTATTCACTTCACCTATCAGTGGTTTTAATGTTGTGGCTGATTGGTGTATGTACTGTACCTCTGTCTGTCTGTCAGTTTGCTTGCTGAAAAAAGTAACTAAATGAACATGAATCTGCTGTTGGGTTGGGAAGGAAACCAAATAATGTTAATCATTAATATTAATAGTAGTATTGCTCTCAGTTTTCTTCTTCTTCTTCTTCTTCTTGCTGTTCTCTATTATTAGTCTTCTTTGTCTTTTCAAATAATCTACTTTCCTCTTCTCCTCCCTCTTATATCTGTTTTCTCTTTATTGCCAATAGAGAAGGATGGGGACAGATGTAAATGTGGGAATGAACACATAAAACTCATATCGTCTAAAAAATAACACATGCTCTCTGTGATTTAGTACATTTTGCCTGTAGTGAAATGTGTTCCATAAAACTGTAAATGATTCCATTGTTTCAACCCCCCAAAACAGCGTGTGGGCAAAAAAGTACAGCCCAGGATTAAAAAAACAAACCAACAATGATGTATTGGAATGAGCTTGTTAATGTTATATAAACCTGTGATTTGCAGTTATACTGCTGTCAAATCTGGGGCTATAAAAATATCAAAATTAA
The DNA here is from genome assembly GCA_030068025.1 of Parauchenoglanis punctatus. Classification (NCBI taxonomy): domain Eukaryota; kingdom Metazoa; phylum Chordata; class Actinopteri; order Siluriformes; family Auchenoglanididae; genus Parauchenoglanis; species Parauchenoglanis punctatus. The sequence continues at coordinate 414 of JAQQZU010023580.1, read as the reverse complement.
GAATTCTACATCATTGTGGTTTAAATACATTTAGTTAAAACCAGGTTTCAGATTTTATGAATATAGTAAAACTCTTAAAAACTTACACAACTCAAATTGCGTATCCTCCTTCTTGTCAATCTGAGATGTTTTCTGCATCTTTACAAAGCAAATGATGACTGGAACTAAGATGAGAAGCAGTCCTGCTGTTACTCCAACACCAATGTAGGGAGCCGGAGATGCTGAGAGAGAAATCAAAACTTATACTCACTAAACTGCAGAACACAAAAAACCCAGAACTAGTTTATCTTACTTTACCTTTCACAGTGATGAACAGGGGTTCAGTGGTAGTGGAGGAAAAGGCACGTGAAGACACGTTAACTTCATAAGTACAGCTGTAGTTTCCCTGATGGCCAAAATCTGCCTCAGGAAAAA
>JAQQZU010023579.1:0-14850 GCA_030068025.1 Parauchenoglanis punctatus | reverse complement strand
ACACACACACACACACACACACACACACACACACACACACACACACACACGCACACACACACACACACACACACACAGCAGCTGTGACAACATGAGCTGTTTGTTTGAATAACAGCACAACCCAGTGCTGGACATTAGCGCAGTGGACAGATGGCATCTGTTGCCCGTTGATTCCTCAAAAAAACTCAAACAAATAAAAACATGGGAATAAAAATAGTAGAAAAAAATATTATGACTGAGGCCCAGTGCATTGTGGGATTGCTTCAGGCTATACTTACTGCATTCTTCCTAGAAAAATCTTTATTAAGAAAAATGACCGGCTAGCTACATTAAAAATCAGAAGTCTTGGTGTTATGAATAATCAGGATCTGGTTCCGGAGATCGATGCATGTAAATTACACTGTGTGGTTTATGTGGTAGGAACCAAAGTTATGGATGTTGTCTCTTTGTGTAAACGTTTTGGGGAACTCAGTGTTGGACACCGTTAACTGACAGATGACTCCTTCACTCCTGTTGGTAGTCGCCTCAATTGCATCAACCTCAAAGTTCACATTAAGTTTAACTTGATACCTGCCCACATGAAGCATGTCAGCGATGGTTATTTCACCTGTCATTGAAACAGTCACCAAACTTCATTGAGCTTCTGTGTTCTCTGGTCGCCATGTCTCTTTCTGTGTGTCTGCTCCATAACAGCAGGTTCTTGCTTCTCGTCTCCTTTTCAGTGTAACAGCAGGTTCATCCTTCAGGTCTCTCTAACTGTTATCCCTATATTTAAACCTGTTTTATATAAAATATTTATTTTCTTAAGGTTGCTCCTTGTCTGAATCAAATAATAAAAATACCAATTCAGTTTCAGACTGTAATACTACACAATGTGGAAAAGTCCAGGGGCATAAATACTTATGCATGGCACTGTAGGTTCAGTGCACACTACTTCTGAACACACACTGCTCAGACCTGTGTGTGTGTGTGTGTGTGTGTGTGTGTGTGTGTGTGTGTGTGTGTGTGTGTGTGTGTGTGTGTGTGTGTGTGTACGGCTTTCAGATTAATGTGTTTCAGGTTAATGGATTGAGTTTATATTCTTTCTATCATTTCTTCTCAATCAGTACAAGGACACACTGCATTCTGGTTCTCCAGCATTCCCTAATGGATGGATGGTTACCATGGAAACAATTTTAGACAGAAAGCTGCATTCAGACCATGCAGGAAGTGCAGAAGATAAAGCAGAGCTGAAAAACACATCACACAAGATCCTCCCGTTCTCCTCAGATTATCCACACACTCTCTTCATGTTCTCCTCATGTTCTCCACACACAGCGGTGTTGTGCTTTTTATCTACAGAAGAAATTTTAATTAAGTAAATTTATTTTTGATGAATTTATAGCCTTGAATGCTGTGATATTTTAATATTTTCTGCCACATGATATTACACATGTAACACGCACTGTGATGTTAATTATAGAGTCGTGGTGTGTGTGCATGTACGCGTGTGTTTGTGTAAACATGTTTGTACCTGTTGTGAGAACTGATTTGTGTGATTTCACTATACCTGTGGGGACAGTTTTGGATGGTCCTCACAGAGGTTTCAAGGGTTTTGTACAAAAAAATAAGAAAAGTAAAAGAGGCAAAAGTTTCCTTTTAATTCCTGAGGTTAAGGTTAGAGTTCGGTTTAGGTGCAAGTGTAGCGTTAATTAGCTGCATTAATTATTATGTCAATAGAAGTAAATAGATGTCCTCACAAAGATAGTAAAACCAACGTGTGTGTGTGTGTGTGTGTGTGTGTGTGTGTGTGTGTGTGTGTGATGGATTTGTCTTCAGTGTTGCTTATTAAAGCCTGTATATTTCCACAGGGACTGTGTTTGCCGAGGCGACAGAGTGACATGCAGTAAAGCCGTGTTTTCTCTGTGATGCATAAAGAAGTTCAGAAACAGTGACAGCTGCTTAGCGAAGTTTTCTGCTTTGTTAAAAAATAAAAAAAGAGTGAACTGGAAGTTTGCCATGTCATAATAACCGTATAAACCTCAGCCTGGTGGGATTTAAAGCCATCTACTGCTCAACAAACAGAAAACAGTAATAAAATACAGACACCATCTTCACAGTCACATGCTCATTTTCACATTATTACATAATCACTGTGTGTTTAACTGAACATATTTAATCATCACACTGCACTGGTTTTACATAAATATTCAGATTAGAAAATCTTGGGCAGGAACTTAAGCAGGAACCTAAGAGCCTATCTAGATGGCCCCTTCCCCAACATACCTAATGCAACCACACCACAACACCCCGCCCCGCCCAGCACCACCCCACCCCACAGCACTCTGCCCCACCCCACCCCACCCTATAGCACTCTGCCCAAACCCCGCCCCCGCCCACCCACAACACCCAACCCCACAGCACTCTGCCCTACCCTGTAACACTCCACCACATGCCACAGCACTCTGCCCCACCCTGCCCCACCCTGGAACACCCCACCCCACAGCACTCTGCCCCACCCTGCAACACCCCACCGCACCCCACAGCACTCTGCCCCACCCTGAAACACCCCACCCCACCCCACAGCACTCTGCCCCATCTGCCCCACCCCTCCCCATCCCGCCCTGCCCTGCAACACATGCACATTTTTCAAAGAATATTTCTATATTTATTTTATTACTAGTAACTCTCTATTTTCCTACCACATTTATTATTTCTTATCTTTGTTGTTTTTTTTTACTGTCTTGATCAACTGGCACCTGAGTCTTCATGGGGATCAGTAAAGTTTATCTTATTTTATCAAACATCCATCATGTGTCTTTGTCTTGGTGCTGTGTCAAAGCTAATATTACCTCATGTGACTTTTCTCCTTACACACTCTCAACCAAATCATCAAAGTCCATCTCTTTAACAAGCTCCAGCTCAACAGCCTGCACTGACCACATTTTGAGACTTCTTTGGTCCATTTTAGTCCAGAATACTTTTAAATCTGTGCCATTACGTAAAAATGAACCTTCTCTTTCCTTTTATTGTTTTCTTTTCAGTAAGTCCATCAGTGTGGGTTTACACATAGCCATGATTTTTTCATGTGTTTATTTCCATAAGAACGTCATCTGTATGTCTGTAATTGACTGGTTCAAAGGTCAAAGGTGGATGGAGTTATGAGTTGAAGCCTTTTAATAACAAATCAACAGAAACTCGTAGTCAGAAACAAACTTTTCATTATTAAAAAAAAGGTAAAAAGGGCAAAAAACAAACAGGAAAAGTCATAAACAGGATCAGAACGAGAAACACTCTCAGAACTCTCACACATTAACACCATAAAACCTTGCAGAATAACTGAATGCATACAAATATATATAGAACACACACACACACACACACACACACACACAGATAATGAACAGAACATGAAAGGTAGGTGTGATTAGCAGACAGGTGAGCGAGACAGATGTCATGTGTCGATGTTGTAATGTGTGTATATTGATATGTGTGTATAGAATTATGTATATAATAATGTGTATAAGTGCTGTGTATATAGTGATGCAGATATAGTGTTGTGTGTATACTTTTGTGTGCATAGTGACATGTGTGTATAGTTGTGAGTATAGTGATGTGTGTATAGTTGTGTGTATAGAGTTGTGTTGTGTGTCTAGTGTGCGTGGTGATGTGTGTATAGTGTTGTGTGTATAGAGTTGAGTTGAGTGAGACAGATGTAATGTGTGGATATTGATATGTGTGTATAGAATTGTGTGTGTGTATGGTGTTGTGTGTATGGTGTCTGTACAGTGATGTGTGTGTACAGTGGTGTATGTGTATGGTGCTTTGTGTATAGTGTTGTGTGTATAGTGCTGTGTGTATAGTGATGGGTGTATAGAGATGTGTGTATCAAGTTGTGTGTGTATAAAGATATGTGTGTAGTGATGGGTGTTTATAGAGTTGTGTGTGTATAGAGTTGTGTGTGTATATATATATTATATATAAGGGGTGTGTATAGAGTTGTGTGTATATATATATATATTATATATAATGGGTGTGTATAGTGATGTGTGTATGTAGTTATTTTTGTATAGAGTTGTGTGTATAGTGAGCATAGTGTTGTGTGTAGAGTTGTGTGTATAGAGTTGTGTATATAGTGATGTGTATAGTCAGTACAGCGTGACATTTTCAACCAGTGATTTTCTCCAGGATCCCATCCACATGAGAGATAATCCTGAGAAACGCAGATGAAAACCTCTGCACTCAAGTCATTCTCACTTCAGCAGCATGATTTGTCTCTCTTGCTCCTCGCTGTGTGTTTTCCTGCTGACTCACAGAGATATTTCATTATTTACTTTCTCACTCAGAGCGGCGAGACTCAACGTGGCCCCCTGCAGCGGCTGCACTTAATTTATTAAAATCCCTGCGCTGACACCAGCACTCGCTTGTATTTATTACTGTCTTCAATAAATAACACGTCTGCTTTATAAACACAGGAAAGATAAATTCAACATTTACAAGCCCAGCTGGACGGGAGCCCATGTGCTAGTTAAAGCGCAGACATTCTCCTCTGTGGGGTTTTAGCATTTATGGCTGTTTCCCAAAAACTTGTGTTCAGTAGAAGTGCCCTTATTAGAATACTAACATTAATAATGAAGATTGTTAGAACACTAACAATGAAGCGTGTACAGTATCCGCCTGGAAGTTCATCCACAACGGTGTGTCACTCAGAAGGGCCTACTAGCTAACAGACTAATTAGCAGTTAGCCTATGATCAGGGTTGGGAGGGTTACTTTAAAAAAGTATTCCGAAACAGTTACTAATTACCTGCTAAAATGTAGTCAGTAATTTAATCTAATTACCACAAAATTACAGTAATGTAACTGATGACGTTCCGTTACTTTTGGATTCCCTCAATACCAAACATGTGGATGATGACAGCATTTTCTCAGCTGGAAAGTAGAACTTGCACTGTACTGTGATGTTGCTCCCCTTTTCTGATTTTAGGACAAAATAATGGTGAAATTTCCACCCAGTGAACACATTTTTTCACCAGAGGCCATGATAATGACTTAGTGATTGTAAGATTAGTTCTGATTTGACTTGAGACTCGGGATTATGTACATTGTTTACTGTTGATCACTTTTTTAATCACTTACCACACTTTTTACAGCTGTGTGGCTGTATTCAAAGCCATGATTTGTTCAAATTTCGAGCAGATAAATTGAAAATAAAAATAAAAAAAATATCAGCTGCCTGTTTCTCTCACTGAAACTCTCCGATGCTAAGCTCATTTTGCTTGTTGTGTGCGAGGGCGAGGCGAATCATTTTCAGTGTGTGGAATCGACTCCAAATATTTGCAATTGATTCTTTGTTTTCAGTGCCCTAGATTAGTGAATCGACTCTTTTTGGGATCAACTTATGAACTGAAAGCAGGGTCGGAAAAATGCTATGCTAGTTTAACTTTTAAGATATTTTAAGATAATTGATTCAAAAAGTTTCACTAGTTGCTGCTTAACGAAACCTAACACAGCTGTTCTGGACAATTCCAGTAGGAACATCATGCTTCTCCTCACATTCCCACAAACCAATGATAATATTACTCACATTAAAACAGGTTATGCCAAGAGGCCAGCAGGGTAGTGTACTGTAAAGAGTTTCATACAGTAGAGAAAGTCCTGCTGATCTTTCTGCTCCTCCATTTCACTCAAATGTGTGTTTATGAAGTGACGCAGCACGTGCGCAGTGTGTTTCATAATGCAGCTCAACTAATAACGACATTATTGGCAATTATTTTTATTATCGATTTTTATTGATTATATTGATAAGTTGTTGCAGCCCTTATACATTTTAAAATTGTAATCCTGTAAATAATCCCCATTTTTACTAAATGTATTGGTAATCTGATTACAGCTTTTTTCTGTAACTGTAACAGAATACAGTTACCTTTTTTGTATCCTTATTACATAATGCTGTTACATATACTCTGTAACTCCCCAAGCCTGCTTATGACATTATGTCAATTCTAATATAAATTCAAAACCATCAGATGTACAATTTAGGAAAAAGAAGAAAGAAGAAGAGAAGAATCTTAAAGATAAATGTAGGCTGTGCAACTATGTTGTGCCATTTCTTCACCAAAATAAAGTTGTCACTTTCAAATGCTAAAAGGTAAACAAACCCAGGGCTAAGGCACAAACAGCAGAGCAGGTTATGTTTTGCAGTAATTTCTGTACTTTCTGGTGTTTCTCCTAAATGCTGACAAGGCTGAATGGTTTTCATTCTGAAACTAGTTTTATTCATCATGGCATTACTAATGACATAATGAACTACAGGAATAACTGATGTAATTGTCATAGCCGTGCAGGATGACTGCCTTAATGCTAATTCTGGGGAGCTTCTGATTTTGGAACACTCTCTGATTCTGGCTGTGCTGAAGATCCATCTACCTCTTCCTCACTAGCAAGGCAAGAGAGAGTTCAGACTCAGAGCCTGGAAAAGATTTACAATTTATTTTAATGTGCAGTTAAATTTAATTTAATTTAATTTAATTGTGTTTTTATTGATTTTGCTTTTTGTAAATATAATAGTGTTTTTCAGTTCTAAATGCTGTTTGTAGTCTTTCTCCTGAAATCCAACAGAATGCTGTACATAATTAAATATTTAATATACCATATTAAACACTATACCTGTTTTCAGCAGGGGGTGTGTTGCGTTCCAGACTGAAATCACCCAGGATGCCAAGTGGTGTGTGTGTGACTCGAGGGGTCAGTGTATCTGCAGGCCGCTGAACTCTCAGTGTGAGTCGTGTCGTGTCAGAAGCTGAAGAGTTTCTGAGGTGCAGCAGATTCACAAGAACACAGTTTGAGAGGTCAAAGGTCAAAATAGAGCAGCTGGAGCTCAATTCACTGACTCTGTAATACAGCAGAAGAAAAAGAAATCAGCAGGACACAGAACACCACAATCCAGTGCTGAGAGAGTAGCGGGAGACAGAGAGAGAGAGAGAGAGAGTGGGGGGAGAGACCGAGAGGGAGAGGGCGGGGGGAGAGTGGGGGGGGGGGGTAGACAGAAAGAGGGAGGGGGGAGAGAGACAGAGAGGGAGAGGGGGGAGAGAGACAGAGAGGGAGAGGGGGGGAGAGAGGAGAGAGAGAGAGAGAGAGACTTGACTTTAACAATAACTTTATTTTCTCATTGGCACTAGGAAAAACAAAAATGAAATTTTCATCCATCATTTATGCACCCATGTTTATCTCCTTAGAATAAACAAATCAGTAAATGAACGAATGAGAGAAGAAACATATGAATAAACAAGTAGATAGATAATTAAATAAAGAAAGTCAGGGTTTTTTTTATATATAGGTAGATAGATAAAGTCATGGGGAGATTAAATCAAAGAAGAAAAAAAAACACTAGTAAGATTAGAAATTAAAACCAGTTCATCCCCATCAATTAACACACTAAGCACCAGCTTGGCCCCAGACCATCCCTCATGAGATCGATGAGTACACATTAATAACAAATAAATTATTAAATATATAAGTACATGAATAGATAGATAAAAAGTAACACAAAGAACATAGGTATTATAGGGGAAGGGGGAGTGGGGTTAGTAGTGATTAATCACACACATAAAAACACACATGACACATAAAACTTCATCTTGCCCCCACATCTCATAAAACATGTCTATATTGTGTGCCAGTTCATAAAAGGCAAACTCAATTTTCAAATGTGTGGCAACAAATTTTTTAATTAAGATTTCAGGATCCAGTATTCCTTGCCCCTTGATTTTGTTTTTCCTTGTTATTCAAGTGCCTATTTTTCTGGCCTAATATAAAATTAATTAAAACCTTCCTCCTCCTTTTACTGTACGAGTACTTAGGGCTAAAGATGAAAAGTTCATGTGTAAAAGGTTCTTTAAAACCTTCGCACCAGCCCTTGACTAAGTTAAAAAGCCTCCCCAGTATTTTACACTTTAAAAACAGATGCTCCAGAGATTCCTCCTCTCCACAGAAAGGACGCTGTGGTACAGCTATTTTTTTTTTGTTGCATCCTTAAAATTTAAGTTTTTTAGGGATAGAAGCGCCCCTTCCATCTCATTGTACCCTTCTACTTTTGGAGATATTTTTACCTGGGGGAAGTGGCATTGGTTCTCCTGTCCTGCTTCACCTGGCTCATCTTCTGCTTCCACTGCTTCCTTGACCCCCTTAGGCAGTGCCCTAAAAATGTCCTCCAAAACTTTCTTTAAGAAATGGCTGAACTTGATGCCTGTGACTTCCTTTAAGTCGTCTGCTTCCATCCACGATCAGCTGGCTCATAGAGAGCCAAACTTTGTGATCCCAATGCTCACCAGTGCTGAACGTATGGCTAGTGACTCCTGCATCTCGATCTGTGGATTAAAAAACAAGGGCTCATTGCCAGCTCCTGTTAGTTCGTTAAGGTCCCTGTCCACTTTCAAAACTGAAGTCCATGCACTTAAAACGGACTGATAAAAGCATGAAGTTGTAGACACATCCATGTCTTTCACCTTCAGTAGGAAGATGCGTTTGTCATACCCCAGCTTTTCTACTCATCTTTTCATATGTTTCTAAATTTTCATTTAGTATACTGATGTCTTCCCCCTTACTGGTGCATACTACTATGTCATCTGCATAGGCTGAAAGAATTATTGGCCTTATTCCCCTCTGATGACCACCCTTGCATCTCAGCCCTAAGTTTATGAAGTAGGGGTTCTATGGCTAAGCTGTAGAGTTGTCCTGATATAGGGCATCCTTGTCTGATCCCTCTACTTATCAGAACTGGTTAACTGAGCCCACCTCCAACCTTTAACATTATACAGTAGATGCCTTATTGTATAGTAGCCTTATCCATTTTATTATGTTTTCCTCTAGCCCAAAACCTTCCAATACTTATGGTTAAACCTGTCAAAAGCTTTTTCTTGATCTAGCGGAAGCAGCCCCAAATCCTGTTCGTTTATTTCTGCTAAATCAATTATATCTCTAATTAAAAAGATGTTGTCCATTATGGTTCTGTTAGTAACACAATATGATTGTTCACCATGTACCAGTGTATCCATATATTTTTTAACCCTGTTCGATAGGCACTTAGACAAGATTTTATAGTCCATGCACAACAGCGATACAGGCCTCCAATTCTTTAAGAGTCCCAAGTCCCCCTCTTTAGGTAAAAGAGATAGCACTGCTCTTGTGCACCTGGTGGGTAAAAATCCTGCAGTGAAAGAAGCATTGAGTACATCTAGAAGGTCTCTTCCTATTAGATCCCAGAACTGCTTGTAGAACTCTGCTGAAATTCCATCGATTCCGGGAGCCAACCTGCTGAAAGCTGCTGGGCCACAGCAGTTAACTCCTGTAGACTGTGGTTTGCATTCAGCTGTGTTACTTGTTGTTGTGTTATTAAACACAATGGGCAGAGGTACATAAAAGGCAGGCTGAAGAGTAATCCAAAGTACAGAAATGGATCGTGCGATCGGCAAACAGAGTACAAAGGATAATCCAAAAAGCAGCAATCAAAACACAGAAAGTTGAGTCCAAAAAACAATAAAGCAAACACAGGTATAATAACGCTCGTCAGACTACACGGGGGTTAGTTCAATGCTTCGCAAATGGAAAGCACATAAGGCAGTCCTTTTAAGTCCTTTTTCCTTGGCGGGAACAGTCTCTGAGGCTTGAGTTACTGTGTAACTTGAGTAACTGTTACTGGTACAGGGGTGAGAGCGAGCGTCGTGACTTGTACTCTCACTGGAACAGGATCAGTAACAGACTCTGTAAATTGAGCTGTGAGTGCTACTGGAACCGAAACTGGAACAGAAGCAGATTCCAGGACAGTGACAGGCCCTGTAGTCTGAACAGGAGCAGGAGCAGGAACTTGAACACTTCTAGAGGCTTGGACCAGAACAGGTGCTTTAGCTTGAGCTGGAACTGGTTCAGAAGCTTGAGCTGGAACTAGTTCAATAGCTTGGGCTGGAACTGGTTCAGTAGCTCAGGCTGAAACGTGTTCAGTAGCTCATAATCTCATGGGAACAGGCTCTGTGACATGTACTTGTACTGGAGCGGGCTCTGTGACAAGTACAGGAACTGAGACTTGCACTGGAACAGGCGCTGAGACGCGTACTGGAACAGGCGCTGAGACTTGTGCTGGAACAGGCTCAGTGACTTGTACTTGTGCTAGAACAGGCTCTGTGTCTTGTACTTGTGCTGGAACAGGCTCTGTGTCTTGTACTTGTGCTGGAACAGGCTCTGTGTCTTGTACTTGTACGGGAACAGGCTCTGTGTCTTGTACTTGTACGGGAACAGGCTCTGAGACAGGCACTGGAACAGGCATTGAGACTTGCATGGGAACAGGCACCGAGACGTGCACTGGAACAGGTGCTGAGATGTGTACGTGAACAGTCTCCGTGGCCGTGATGTGAACAGTCTCCATGGCCGTGACGTGAACAGTCTCCGTGGCCGTGACGTGAACAGTCTCTTTGACCGTGACAGAAGAGGGCTCTGACTCTGGCCCGGTGACTTGAACAGGAATAAGCTCCTTTTGAGCGACTGTGGCTTGAACTGGAGCGGAACTAGGAACAGACTCCTCGTGAGCAACTTTGGCCATAACTGGAGTGGAACTGGAACAGGAGCGGGCTCCGTGAGAGCGACTTTGGCTGGAACAGGAGCGACCTCTGGGGGAGAGACTGTGACTGGAGTTGCTTCTGACCCTTGTGGTGATCCAGACTTGGGTTCAGGCAGAATTTTTGTCACATGCTCTGGCGAAGAGTGAACAGGAACAGGAGCGGGCTCCATGAGAGTGACTTTGGCTGGAACAGGAGCAGGCTCTGGGAGAGAGACTGTGAATAGAGTTGCTTCTAACCCTTGTGTCGATCCAGACCTGGGTTCAGGTGTAGTTTTTGTCACAGGCTCTAGTGACAGTGTTGCCCCCAGTGTGGTTTTGGACTCTGTTGTGGACTTGGACTTGGACTCTGGCGCAGACTTGGGCATGGTAATCTCCTTTTCGGACATTTCAGGGAGCTTAGGAGTGATAGCCTCTTCTTCGGCCATTAGAGACAGCTTAGGAGCGAAAGCCTCTTTTTTGGCCATTAAAGGGAGCTCAGCAGCGGTTGCCTCCTTTCTTGCCTCTGGAGGGGGCTCTGGAGCGGTTGCCTCTGGAGGGGGCTCTGGAGCAGTGGCCTCCATCACAAAGTGGTCATAAAACCAGCCGAGTGCCTCACCAAAGTCTGTAGGGTTTAGGAGGAAAGGATGTTCTGTTCTGATGAGTTCCTCAGCAAACATATGCACAAGTCCTGTGAGCCAACGTATCACGCACCTTACCCGTATGGGGTCTGAAGGCTTAGTTGCCATCAAGCTCTCCCGGAAGAGTCGGCAGTGGAGTAGGAAGACGGTAGGAGTTTCCTTCACCCCATCGTATGGCTCAGGTGGCTCCATCTCCCACTGTTGTAAAACAGGGTCTGCATGGTGGTCATGCAGCCATCCTGCATCCACGGTAATCCTGCTGCGTCTCCGTATTGGCAAAACATTCTGTCACGGCATTCACACCATAGCGGCATAGCAGAGACACAAGTGCAGGATCGGGAGACTGACGTGAAAGCAATACAGTGTTTATTAAACACAACGGGCAGAGGTACATAAACGGCAGTCTGAAGAGTAATCCAAAGTACAGAAATGGATCGTGCAATCGGCAAACAGAGTACAAAGGGTAATCCAAAAAGCAGTAATCAAAACACAGAAAGTTGAGTCCAATGCACAATAAAGCAAACACGGGTATAATAACGCTCGGCAGACAACACGGGGGTTAGTTCAATGCTACGCAAATGGAAAGCACATAAGGCAGTCCTTTTAAACAAAGTTAGTAGATGAGATGCACCTGTCTCCACTGGTTAGCCTAACGGCAGGGAACATTTGCTCATGGGAACTGTAGTCCGTGAGATTTCCGTCAGAACGTGGAAATGTGCGCTCCCGTGACGGAGATGAAGAGCGCACCACGCGCGTGGCCGAGATTTCATGGCGCGCTGTACATATGGTGAGGAGCGGGTCATGACACAATGAGACTGTGGTTTGAAAACAAATGATAATAAATAATCCATAAAAACAAGGTGATGGTCTGATAATCCCATAATAATTTTGTCCTCATTTTTGTTTAATCCTTTTAACATTTCATTAAGCTTTTTGAATTGTGCTATTCTCTCTGAACCACAGTTGTGTGCATAAACATTGACTAGAATAAAAGCTTCACCTTTTACAACTACATGAATAGCTAGAATTCTACCCTGTTGCACTTCCATTGTCTTAGTAACTTTAAGCTTAGGAGAGAAGACTATTGCTACCCCTGCACTGAGATTGGTTCCATGACTTAAAAAGTACTGGCCTTCCTACCAAAGCCCTCACTCCTGCTCATTATTCACATCACTGTGTGCTTCTTGTAGCATCACCACATCCAAATTCTTATGTTTTATCAGTTCTTTCATCATTTCTATTTTTTTCCTGTCCCTTCCTCCATCGATGTTTAGAGTCCCTATTTTTACCCTTTCCATTAAAATAGAGAGAAAGATAAGGAGAAGAAGACAGATGGGAAACATGTGAAGGAAAGATGATGACCCCATTAGTGATTACCCAAGTGAAAATTCTTTTTCTTCAATATCAGAACCTTTTCTTTCCTTACTTTAGTTAAAATCTTTTTCAGTCTGAATCTTTTCTTTTTACTAAGTTCCTGGTACGTTGCAGTTTTTCCTAGTCTTGCAACTGTTGCCTCGAATTTACTTACATCTGGGAAGAAATCTTTCACTTCCTCAGTTTTTCCAAAGGTTTCATTCAGGGTTAGATGCCATCCCATCCCCTTTCCTTAGCTGAAAAAAAAGAGAAAAAGAGGGAGGGAGAGAGAGAGGGAAGGAGAGAGAGATTTCTCAATCACAAATAATAACAATAATAATTTATTTGATTAAGTCATTGATTGATTACTTTATTAATATTTATGTATTAGTAAAGTAGCCTACACTTGAAAAATCTAAATCATTAAATCATCATACTTTCAAAAATGCACCAAAAAGCTGAAAATAAAATGTTTGTTTATATTAAGTTCCTTAATTTAATAGTCTGTACTCCAGACTCCAATTCCCAGCAGTCTCACCTGCCTGCATGCAGGACTTTGACACTGAGAACAAATCCCATCAGCACGCACGTCACCGGTCTCAGTCACCTGATTACTGATTCTCTGCACCTGTTCATGATTTCACTCAGCTTATTTAAGAACTTCAATTCCTTTGTTTGTTTTTTTTGTGACGTGAGCGCCTGACTTTACTAAGCCTTAAGCCACATGTGATTTCAGGGTTCTTACCTGGGTTGTGTTGTCTGGTTTTTAAATTTCTGGAATCCTCTTTGTTGATCTGTTTGTGCCTCACCTGACCCTTACCTGTTTATTTTGAGCTTTGCCTCACGGTTTTGGATTTGTGTGTTGAAGTGTTTTACTGAATCCTTTGCTGCACCTACATCCATCTGCAGCCTGCGGTCCTGACCGCCCTGATCACCTGGAAAGTTCTGATATAAAATTCTTTCTTAAGGTTCTTTACATAAACTTCACAAAAAAGATAAATAAGAGTTATAACCATGTTTACAGCCAGCAGCAGTGTGATTAAATACTAAAGTGAAAAGAAGTTTCTTATAAATCTGCTGAGCTGTAACCATTCAGAACTGCACACTGAAATGGATGCAAGCACATTCTGATTAAACTCTAAATGCATCCAGCACCAGTCCTCTACCTGTGTGTGTGTGTGTGTGTGTGAGTAATAAACGTAAAGCAAGTTTCCATAAAATCAGATTTTATAGGACTCTTCCCTCAGTACAATAATTGTGAAGCTGTTATGAATATTAAAAATATCAACTGGAAACTATTTGTTTACTTTCACTATTTATATAAGTTTATACACCCTTGTTGTGGAAGAATAAAAGAGAGAACATGTTTATTTGTTTTTTTGTCAGCTGCTTCTCTGGCAGGGTGACGGCTAACAAGTGTAAGCCAACAAATTCCTGTAATGTCCATCGAATTATGGACAGGCATGAAAATGTAAAATTTGACAAATTTAGAACTCATCTAGAAACCGAGATTCTGAATATGGAAAAAATATTCTGAGAGGAAAAATTAATATAAATACACAATATGATTCCAGGTGTTTTCACGCAGCTGGTTTATAAAGCTTATAAAAGAAACTGAGCTTTATATCACACACACACACAAGGAAATTAGCTTCTCGGCAACATGTGACGTGATATGATTACGGGGTGGGCGGAGCTTAAACACTGCATGGCCAAAATCATTATGTAAATAATAGTATGATGTGCTGAGATGATGTGTTTAGTAATTAGTTTTCTGCGTGTGTAATAAACTAGCATGTGATAGTGACACTTTGTTTTCTGTTTGTTGTTTGCTCCACATTGCAGAATTTCTCAGAGGTGTGTGTCGAGTGGATCGATATTTGTCTCTAATCAGTGTGTTAATGAAGTCGTGTGTTTTCTCCCTGTGGACCTGAGTGATGTGGGGTTTATATCTCAGCACTCATTTGTGCTTTGCTCAGCATTGTATTATTATTAGTAGTAGTGTATCGTAGTGTGCTGAATCAGCTGCGTGTGTATACACACATTTTTTCATGACCATCCTCCTGAACACAACGAGCTGAGAAACTGACCAATCACACCCTCGAGGGAAATAAACACAGTTTAGAAACGACGAATCTGTGTTGGGGAGAAAAGTTTTTCAGTCGCATCATTAAAACGTCTTTAATACAGAAACACTGTGAACTCACAGTCAGTACAATACAGTACACACACACACACACACACACACACACACACACTTCTATTCAATATTCTTTATATTTTATTTTGT
>JAQQZU010023577.1:0-14858 GCA_030068025.1 Parauchenoglanis punctatus | reverse complement strand
AACGTAAGTACATTATTTATTACATTATTACCGCAGGTATTCCTGCATGATGACAAAAAGTATTTTTATTTGTCGCTTGAGTGTTTGTGCCACTGGGGGGGAAAAAAAACCAGTAAATGGATGAACCTACTGTAGCGTCTACCGTTTTGCAAACCTGAGTGCGCAGTAGTGGCATATGTGCAATTGAGTCATTGCATTCATCTTACAATGCAAACCTGCAATTCTGAGGCCCGCCCCCTAACGAGCCACGATCAGTCCTGGGTGTCGTCTTCGAGTCGCAAAACATTTTAGTCATGAATGCTCCTCTGACCGAACACGTCATATTCAGTTAGATGTTATTTATTAGCCTTCTTGGTTTTTAAGTAGTTGAGACGCTCCCATCATTGATAGCATTTATCAGGAAATTGTGCTTTTCTAAATCCACCGATTCGTCTTGGAGCACAGGGTGTCCTGTCCAAACCAGTCTGCTGGAAGAAAAGTGAGAAGGTTGATGGGCTCATACGGGACACTTGCTGGGATTATTAGCACAGCTTTGACCGATAGCTTGCAGAAAAACAGTGTGCTGTCAGCAGAACATATGGTGTTGAAATTTTCTGCCTATTCTTTTCTTTCAAATGTTTGAAACAGCTTTTTTTTGTAAGTGCTATCTGACACTTGCTAAACAAGGCTTCTTGTTCGTGTTCCATTCCAGAAATAAACTATCCGCATCATTTGTGATTAGAAGGGAAATAAAACTAATTGTTCAATCGGAATGATTGACACTGCTGTGTCTGATACATGCATTTGGTACAGAATCTGATTTGTCCTTCAGGCTAGAGACTAAACACAGTTTCTTCTCCTGTGTTCATCCGAACGCTTGCCCTTCTGTTGATGCTACCTTTAATTATGCTGCTCGCTTATGCGTGTTGATGCGCTTCACAATGCCTTCACATTGACTGTCCTGTATTTAAGTATAACTAACGAATTCTGTGTTTGGAGATGATGGTACTAACAGTGACAGTGATGTGGCAGTTCTGTGGCTCAGCGAGTTTCTTGGGGCAGATGCACCGTGGAAGCGTTTCCTGTTGTCATTCAGAGAGCGATTTCATGCTGTCCTGTTCCCACTGACTGAGCGACAGGAGTCCCGCTGAGAGCACACCTCCCCCCTGCAGCCATCGCACTTCTTCACGCCGCTCTACTGCAATTAATTTATCAACTTAACATGGCAACAGACACAGCCGGTACAAGAAATGGCTGCTTCCAGCTGTTTTAGGTCAAGAGTAACATACAGACGTAGTTAACGATCACCGTCTTCGCGTGGCCGTCTGGGAAAATCCTTCTCATGGTGAAATTTTGACGCGCCTCAATTAGAAGTAAATCTCTACCATTTACCACAACCTGATTAGAACATGACTTGATTGGGCTTATGTCCGTTTTGCTAGCCGGGAACTTGAACTTGACACTTGACATTGCACTTGGCATCTTTAGACTGTTTGAACCGTTGTGTTTGCTAAACCAGCTCCTTCCTGAACATCTTTGCAGGAAGTTATCCGTTTTAATGCACAGCAGATTATGGAGTTTACACGTCCATGGACGGCAGGTCTGGAAACTGACCAGGCAAGGTTTTCCCCTATCTTCAAATGTCCAGTTTTGGTGAGCTTGTTTCCACGCTAGCCTCAGATTCCCATTCTATGCGGACAGGCCTGAGACCCGATGTGGTCTTTGACATCTTGCGCGTTCTGTGATGCTTTTCTGCTCAGTACGTTTGTAAATAGTAAATTGAGATCCTTTCAGCTCGGCTCTTCTCTTGTTGTTGTTTTTCGCACCATTCTGTGCAGATTCCAGAAGATTAGATCACATTTTAGAGCTTGCAAATATTAATTAATTGCAATTATATAATAACTTGCAGATATTTGAAATGAACATTGAGATCACATTTAAGTTAAGCTTTTGAGCTGTATCTTCGCATTTCATTGCTGCCACATGATCGATCAATTGGATAATTTCATGAACGATTCTTCCCAAGACTTTTGCCAAATATATTTGTAAAATGATCAAAGCTAAATGTTGGTTCAATTTGAATAATGTTGGATGAAAAGTTATAGTGCGATTTGTTAGCTTTTGAAGGAAAGGTCGTACTGAATCTTGTGTGAGGCCCGGAATTGATTTTCCAAATGCGGCTGCTCTGCTGGTAATGGAGGCTAAACTCGGGAGCTGATGGTGGGCAGAGCAGGACAGATGAAGGACAGCAGCAGTGTAGCACTGATCTCTGCACCGCCAGGCCTCCTGCTTCCACACGCCACCAATCGCAGCATAACCGCTCTCTGCACGCCTACGCATCCATTACAGATTAATCCCCGGAAGCCTTTCGCTTCACTGAAACTGCTCTTTGGTATGTAGAGGAAAGCACTTTTTTTTTTTTTTTTTTTTTTTTTTTTTTTTTTTTCTTCTTCTCTTTTTTTTTTTTTTTTTTTGACTGCCACACAAATTCAATGTGTAATTTGATTTCTCTGGTTACATGGGAATATTATTCACGACTCCCGGACTCCAGAGTATTATTTGGAATGGGGAAGTTTTTGTTGAGTAACTATGATGCATTTGTAAGGAATAAGTGATCTGTGTACATCTAAATCTCACACACGATTATATTGAGAATTGGGAATCTCAGTTGTTTTGTATTAATGACTTTAACCTGTTACAACCCTTAAAAAATTAATAAAGACAAATAAGACTAGCTGTTCAGTAATGGCCCCCTATAAAAGGACGAAGAGCTACTGTGTGCCAACACGCTGTAGTGGCTGGATCACCCTCTGACTGGTTAGTTGTCATTTTATTGTTTTCAGGCCTTTTATGGTGTGTTGTATACATATACTATATATACACACACACACACACACACACACACACACTCATATATACACATACATATATACACACACATACATATATGCACACACATACACACACATATATATATGTATATATATATACATAATCTCCTCATACATTTGTAATAAGACCAGCAGCTTGAATTGCTCTTCTGTGGTTCCGGTTGTTTCTTGGCCAGCACTGCAGAGTCATCTGGATGTTCTGTCAGATGGCCAAAAGTCATGTGTTATTGAAGCTTGGGATAATCTTTCCCAAGCCCTTCAATCAGTTTGATTTATTAATGCATCAAAATCTCGTACAATTGTTCATAATAGCCAAAATACATAAATCATGGCGCTGATTGTACTGCAGTTATTTATTTATTCTTCCGCCTGTTTACTCGTAACGCCGTAGACCAAATGATCTTTTGCTCATGTTGCACTGTTAACCATATGCCATATGGAAGAGTTTGTACACACAACCTCATAATCTCGCTCTCAAAGCAAAGTCGTTGTCGGTCACTAAGCTGGATTTCAGTGTCTGCAGAAAAGGCCGGCTTTAAACTCGCGTTGCATCATCTTTAAGAGGCTTCAAACTGAAAGGATCACTTTTTTTCTGTGCAAATGTGAAGCTCTGATGAGGTGTTGTGCTGAAAAAGCATTGCCAGCATTTAACCTTACTCCTTAGGGTGTGTGAGTCAGTGTTCATGTATTAAAAAGAAGCCCAGTTATAAAAAAAAAAAAGCTCTTAACGAGAAGCATGAATTGCCTACTGTCAAATTTGAATAGTGGTGGTGTTGTAGATACCGTCTCTGCCCGTTCTTGAAGCTAATACACGTTCTTGTTGTGTGTTAATGTGTAACGTTTCCATCTCTTATTCCTAATGACTGTGTGGAAAAGCTGCTGCTGCTGCTGATGGTGGTGATGAAGGTTATGGTAATGAGGTAAATACTCGTATGATTGAAATTGTCGTACAGTACGAATGATTAACAGTGAACCAGAAGCTTAGGTTTTAGATTCAAGGGTCGAGAAAGGTTTACAAAAAGGAAAAAACAGTCTTTTGGGCAGGGTACATGCATATTTCCATATCATTTTGATGTTGCAATATGTTAAGTGATAATACACGTTTCTGAGGGATTGCAATATCCTTTCCTTAACATTTTTAAATCAATCAAACTGAGAGAAAGCAGTTCATTTGATGTTCCCAGAGTGGACAAGTCAATAGGGTTCTGGGATAAGGAGATTACCTTTCCTTGGGTGTCTGGGACAAGATTGCACGTCCCAGGGTAAACAAATTGGTGCTTGGTGATCTGGGACAAGAAAACTGTGCCCCCGGGTGGAGAAATTGGTAGTATATGAGCTATATGGCCAAAGATTGTG
Organism: Parauchenoglanis punctatus; assembly: GCA_030068025.1. NCBI lineage: Eukaryota > Metazoa > Chordata > Actinopteri > Siluriformes > Auchenoglanididae > Parauchenoglanis > Parauchenoglanis punctatus. The sequence goes on along the minus strand of JAQQZU010023577.1, from coordinate 10,632 downwards.
GATACCTGACTATCACACCCTTATGTGCTTCTTTTTAAACATTATATTAAAGATGCCGTCTCCTCTTTGCTCTTATAACAGTCCTGTCTTCTGGGAAGGTTTTCCACAAGATTTTTTAGCCTGGCTGTGGGAGTTTGTGCGTCAGGTAGTGATGTCTGGGCGCAGTCAGGATTTCATTTCATCCCAAAGGTGGGCTTGAGGTCAGGACTCCGTGCTGGACACTCGAGTTTTTCCACTCCACTCTTGGCAAACCGTGTGTTCATTAGGGTTGGGTATGATGGAAATGTTAGTGCGTATCGATTCTGGTTCTTAACGATTTCCCCATTTCGACCTCCAAAGAGAGGTCAAGCGTTCACTGAACATACACACTGTTGTGAGGTTAGCCATGCGTGCTAGATCATGTCTAAACAAATGGATGTTGGGTTGACGGGTGCTGGAAGGTAGCCATGTTCATCCTTGCAGATATGTAGCCTTTCTTTGCTATTAATAAAGTGTTCTCAGTTCTCAACCCTAGTCTTCGTGGAGCTCGCTTTGTGCACAGGGTTACTGTCATGGTGGAACAGGTTTGTCAGCAGACAAAGGCATTCTATGCAATTGTGAACTTCCAACTTTGTAGCAAATGTTTGGAGAAGATCCACATATGGGTGTCCACATACTGTTGGCTTTATAGTGCATGTCCCAGGGGTTGACAAATCAGCGTCTGGGCCAAGAAGATTACATGTCAGCTGGGAAAGTAGGTTCAGTGGTCTTGCAGTCGCCAGCATTTTTTTTCTTCTTCTTCTCGCCTTTAACCATAAAGAGAAAGGGGGAAAAAAAGCCTATTTGCTATTGACTTTCACAAAACGTTGTTGTTTAAACCATTTCTTCACACTGATGCGTCATGCATCACACAGCACACTTCTGAATCCCAGCGCCTGCTGCCGCTTTTGCTAGGTGGGATACGTAGCTTAATTATTTCAGAATCGAGAACGTGTCAGTATTTTGTACACTCTTTCATCTTAAACCACTTTACTGCTCACAGCCATTCCTTAGCACTGAAACTCATGCCCGCAGTGCATTATGGGAATTGTCACGGTACCCCAGTGACTCTAATTCTAAATGTATCGCCATTTAAAAGTAACCACGTTGTGGAACAGATTTGATGACTTCTCGCGTCAGGGGTGTTTCATCTAAATGGCAAACATTGCGGTTAGAGGATTAACAGCTAATTAAGGAAAACATCTGCAGCCGAGTGTGTGTTGAATCAGAGCCCTACTTGTAATGCGTGTGTTCTGGTAACTCTTAACTATCTGAACCAGACCCCAAGGTTCTATATAGATTTTGCGCTGTAAATGTCACTCTGGGAAAGTGTCCAGGGCACCCCTCAAACATATTTCCATGTATGGGAAGGACGTATTTTTAGGCTGCGTTTTTTTTTTTTTTTTTTTTTGTTCTCGCTCACAAATCCAGGGCTTTGAGAAGCTGCGTCCCTCTCCTGAAGGGTGAGGTAATAGGTTTCTCGACCATATAACCGAGTAAGAAAGAAGCGCTCCAAAGTAAGCAAACGGTTTTCCGTGTATACTGGCCGCTATGGTCTCTCTGCTATCTTAAATATAGCAAACACGCAGTCAGCGCTGTGACGCCTTCCTCACAGAGTCTTTGGGTTATTTTTTTTCTTTCTTTCTTTCTGAAAATGCTTGTATGAGCTCATGATGTTTAGATCTAAGTAACACCCTTGGCTGCTTCTTTGGGTGTGTTTCTCCTGTTTCTGATTTCTCTGTTGCTATGGTAAGGAAACACCTTCAGTGTGTGTCGGACTGCATTTCTTTGGTTTTCATTATCGACAGTGTTTAGACGACTCCGGAGTACCAGCACTTAATCCGACCCTCATGTTCGGTTGTGCTTGTGGTCAGAACAGCTTTTCTACAGCCATCGATAGTAGTGCGCTGACGTTCTTCACACACCCCTTCACACCTAGTCGCCAATCCGGCTGCACGAAGGTTTTTGGGAGGTTGGAGGAAACTGGAGAACCAGGAAGAAACTCGCAGGGAGAATGTTCAGAACTTCACAGAGAGCTCAAACCGCCGGAGCTGCGAGGCGGCAAAGCTACCCACCACCATGCTTCCTTATATTCTTTCTTTCTTTCTTTATTTATTTATTTTTTAAAATTTGCTTTTATTTCATTTTCTTAGAGTCCTGTTTTTGTCGCCAATATGTGACCCGCACTTACTTTTGATGCTCGTGATCCGTGTAAAATCCACCATGAAGATAGACTGAATACAAAATGCCATCTTGATAAGCGTTTGCTCGCTACAGGGCTGTAGACGTTACTTACATCATGCCTCATAGAACAGCTACAGGAAATGAACAACTCCTTTTGTTTATCATCTGATGGTTTGAACTCCAATGTTCTTTATGCTCAATAGCTTGCTCTGTGTGGACAAGGGATTGTGGACTAGCTCGCTGCTCTCGCATGACAGGAAAGCGTGCGGTTAACATTTTTGCTTTAATAACGTAGTTTATTCATGAGGCTAGCCGGTTATGAGCGTTTTTAAAGCCAGGATTTATCTAAATCTCAAACGCAAAAGGTCGTAGACGTCCTTTTAGAGAAAACGCACGTTCACGCTACGCCACGTATGAGGATTCATGTTGCTGGTTGCGCTTTGAAAAGGTCACTAGAAACTGGGTCGGAGTTGGATTTGAGTAAACATCGAGTTCATCGCCATGGCGGCAAATCCAAGGGGGACGCGCCACCAAGAGCAACATGCTGGCAAAGCAGCACAGTTTTACTCCATAGGGAAGCAATGACTTTGCTGGTGCAATGCGATTTTGCCGCTGATCATCTGTAGGCGGTTTTACTCCTAATTGGCTAGTGTTGCTCTGATTGACTGGGGTGAAAGTAATGCCAGAAAGCAAGATTGCTCTCTTGGACTTCTGTCCAGGATTCGAGCTCATGATCTCCTGGAGACTGTTTTTCTAGTGCGCTACTTGGGTGTGGAGAGAAAAGGCACATGATGACTCGTCCGCTAGCCGTAAGTGCGCTTCACAGCGTGGCTCCTGCTGAGCTCTCTGGGGTTCGAGCCGGGGTGTCTGGAGCCGCTGCCTGCACATTACTAGTCGTCTAGCGGTCTCTCTCCACCGTGGAACAGAGAATCGGCTAATGGAAAGTGTGACATTAAATTTCAAACTCCTATCACTTGTGGTCGCAGTCGAAACCGAAGTTTTTTTTCCTGTTGGCACAATATGCTGGCACGACTAGAAAATAATTAAAGAGGAGAGCGAGTCAGCATATGATGCTGATCCTAGTTTTAAAACGTATTCAGCTTGTCGTCCACTCGGACTGATCTGTCCATCTGTTTGTTTCTCCGTAATGTAACGTGTTTAGTATAGTAGTGGATTAAACAAACAGCCACAGGATTTTCCGCACACTCACCTGTCTCCTGTGCAGAGAAATGGAGGTTACTGCAGGATGAATTCTGGGGAGTCCAGATATAGAGGGAGGGGTGTGTGATGTATTTATTTTTATTTTTATTTATTTTATTTTTTTTTAAAGTTATTGAAAGGATGAGAACAACTAGAGTTTTAAAAGCGAAACCCAGTAGTGTGTAATGGATGGCAATTTGTTTTATTCAGTATTTTGAAAAGCGAGGTACCTGTACGGTCATGGTGCTGTGACACCGTAACCAGCCTGCTACAAATGGCACTTGTTTTAGTGGTCAGGTCTGGGCTTTCTAAAACTTGACTGTTAAATCCAATTAGAGAAAACGGAGATGTTTTAATCGGTGATGACACATATTACATGTCGGAAGTATTCAGCAAATGCCTTCCCGTCTGGTTTCCTATAAGACTGTAACCTCCTGCCCTCCTGCATCTGTTCTTTCCGTTCAACATTTCATAGCGGCAGTTTTAGGTTCAGTTTGAAATGTTAGCGAAAATAAAATGCGGCTGCGAGACAAACGCCTGTCATTCAACGTCTGCCATCTGCCTTGGCTCACATCTGCAATTGTTTAGATCTCCGCGCTATCACCATCGGATTATATTATAAGCCTGTCATGATTCCGATCTTTCATCTGACAATTTAATTATCCTTTTTGTTGTCTTTTATAAGCAGTACCGTAATAATTCACAGCCATGTTTCCACATTGAACATGTATGTCAAAATGGAATGACTTGATGGAATATAGATATAATCCAGAATCAGTGGAATGATCCGTAGAAACCTGTGCGAATCGCACACAAAAGTGGGCAAGGTTGAATCCCAATTTTGCTAGTTTGCTGTTCACAGAACACTAGCGGACAAGACGCACATCCGTATCAAAACAAACAGACTTGTGACGACGTTATACCAGCCATCTGAAGGCTTACGCCACGTTATCGTTCCTAATGGCCGTGTGAACGCAAACAGAAAAAAAGCCCCTGAACATGTATAGTTCTTTGGGGAGCTCCGTAGCGTGTAGTCGCTCTCATGAGTACCTAGAACTGTTTGGTCCGAAATGGCTCAAGTCTGTGGACGCCTGACCCTCACACTCAGATATGGTTCTCCTCAAACTGTTACCACAAAGTTGGAAACGCTGTAGCATTAAGATTTGCCTTCACTGGAACTCCGAGGCCCAAACATGTTCCAGCACGACTGTAACCCTGTGCACACACTGAGCTCCAGGAAGACATGGTTTGCCAAGGTTGGTGCAGAGGAACTCCAGTGCAGCCTGAACAGAGCTGTGAGCTCAACCCCACGATTCCTCTGCCAACATCACTGCCTGATTTCACTAATGCTCTTGCGGCTTATTGCGCACAAAGCTCCACAGCCAGGCTTCCAAATCTAGTGGAAAGCCTTCCCAGAAGAGTGGAGCTTTATTATAAAGCAAAGGGGACTAAATCTGGAATGGGATGTTCAACAAGCACATCCGGCTGTGATGGTCAAACAAACCTTTGGCCGTATAGTGTGCAAATAAGTTTCTGGGCAAAGTCAGTCAGGAGATTAAATTTTTTTCCGTTCTGTGGTTGTGGGATTAGAACAAAGGAATCAGCAGACTTTTAAATGACTTGTCTGGTGAATAAAAAAATCTGCGGCTGTACACTCGTCCCAGGCGATAAGGCCGTCCCTGCGTGTGGTCTTTTTAAAGCCTTAGGCGGCCACTTTAAGGACGTCCCTGCCCTGTGATGGAGTGCACCGTGAAAGTGCAATTATATTATTCGATCATTGATTAGATCTTTTAAGGATGGTAGGTTACTGATTGTTTGCCTGACAGCTTAACCATACCATGATTTTATATCTGGAACCAGCTTGTTTGTTATTCCCTTGAGCTTTTCCCCCCTTTTTTTCTGCAGTTTTAAGGGAACTCTTCATTCTTAAGCTTGACGTGAGCTCAGACTGATGATTAACTACTGTGACTTGGCAACCAGGACAGCACACTGCAGATTGTCCTCCTTTCCGTGATGACGGAACGGCACATTAACGGCCAGCTCATAAAGTACGTATATTAAACCGACCCTCCAAAACTCGGGTTTCGTCTCTGCAGGTCAGAAAGAAACTGAAACGAGCGCACGGAAGGTTTCATATGTGTGAAAAATGTGCTTTAGGCAGTTCACCAGACATAACCGCAGTCATGATGGACCTGAATGGCATAACGCGTCCTTGAGTATATCTTGTTGCAGTGGATGGAAATGCAGTCGAGTTCAGGGATTAGTGTTTTTCTGAGCATTCTGAGCGAGGCGCAGTGCTGTGTGAGCGTTATTTCCTCCTCAGTCCCCAGCGTCTTGTCTGAATGAAGAATGGGCAGCTCCTTGGCACAGACAACTGAAAAATCTATTACAGAGGTTTGTAGCGAAGTTAATCTGCAAATTGAGACCTTTAGAAATATAGGTTAACGTCGTCCTTTTTTTATCTGCTCTTTGGACTCCAATTTGCTTAGTCTGTTTTTGTTAATCTGTCAAACGTGGACTTTTCTGGTAGGCAAGGACGAGTTGTTTCGTAACTGCTTTCCTTTCTCTGTAATTAAGCGCCTCTCTTGTGGCACGTCTGCTGGGGATTTCTCCATCCTTACACGTCAAGTTCTGAGGCCGGGTCGAGCCCGCAGACTAGCTGGTTGAGCAGAGGTGAGAAATCACTACTGTACTCACACTCCAGTGTGATTTCTGTCAGTTTGTTATGCAGGGAATTTCACTCCAGGACCAGCATATTCAGCTGCGCACCACAAACAACGACCGGGGAAGTATGAAACTCGGCTCAGTATTGGTTTACCAAAAACGGTTTTATTTGGCATCGATCACTACACGCGCAAAATATTCCGGTTTTTGGCATTATTCCAAAAAAGACAACAGTCCTACCAAGATGTTTACAAGTGGAAAATGAATATTCCACTAATATTCCCGTTTACACGCAGGCATCTCTACCCTTGTTGTCTAGTTGGTTTGTGTACAACGCACAGAGTTGAGGGTGGTAGAGGTGCAAGAGGCAGTGGAAGCTCAGTGGTTAAGACATTGGACTAGTGATCGGAAGGTCGTGAGTTCAAATCCCAGCACTGCCAAGCTATCGCTGATGGCACAGTTGTACAAGGGCGTCTGCCAAATGACATAAGAGGCCGTGCGTCTCAAACAGCCGAATGCACTGTATACATGTCCAAAGAATACTCCTAAAACCCAAATATCCCTCATGTCTTAATGCCACATTCGGAATATCAAAATGGCCCGTGACCCGTATCAAATTCCAAACGGTGTCGTATTTGGAATAATAGTGGAATATAAATATGTATTAAACATAAGCTTTTAATCGCGATTATGATTATGACTTCCCATGGATATGAAAAATGATAATTGAGAAAAAAAACAATATTTGTGTCTTATATTGGAATGATGCCTTACTTTATGACCCTGTTTACACTTGAGCGATCTGATCACAACTGGATAGCACTAAAATGCAAGTGTAAACGACCGCCAAGTCACTTTCAAGACACATTCGCTCAAACCACTTTCCGAGGTGGTCTGGGACGCATTTAACCACATACCTCCTGTAGTGTAAACGCTGATGCGGGAAAATACGTCATTAATGCTGGACGTGAGGCTGTTTCGGTAACAACGTGACGTGCTAGGAAAAAACGTAGAGGAGCAACGATGTACGTGGCTGGAGTGCGAGAAAGTAATGAAGGCATGTTTCTGGTGTAACGTTTTAATATAATTGTGCTCTGGGACCTTTTGATTTTCTAGCAGAGCTGATGTAGTCCGTAACGAAATCTGAACAAAAGTGGTCAGCTGGACACCTTGGAGACGCACGATAAACAAGGTGTAAACGGCCATGTGTCTCGGCTGTCCTCTTGATTGCGCAAGATGCATATTAAAACCAAGTGTAAACAGGGCCTATCTCGCGCAATATATCTGCGCACTATCTTTTTTTTTTGCACGTCGCCTCTCCCCAAAATGCTGACGAGAAGTTCCCTACAGCACATCGGTCACACGCGTTCCCGCTCGAAATAGCCTGCGCACAATGTTTCCACAGTCGAGCGTAATTGTGTTAAATAATTGCGGTAATAATCATGCTCTTAATATTGGTCAAAATAATTGTGATTATGAATTTTTTTTTTTTTTTTTTTTGCCATAATCCAAGCAGCTCGAATGAAACATACCGACTGCTCCTAAACGTACACGCTTCACCATGCTGCACTGTAGCCTAAGCTGCTCGATCTGAATCTCGCCACCTGCCACACCAAATACGTCGGCCGTGACGTGATCTGCTTAACAGTAGAATGGATTTCACAAGCTGGATCAATTAGCGTACACACACGACGGCCCATCCATTTGCAATTGGGCCCGCAGAGGTGCTCGTAACCCCTGATGAAAACCAAGCAAAATAAACTGCAGCATAAAGCGCGTAACTCTCGTGCTTGTATGATACACATAGTTAAACATTCAGGATGAAGAGAAAGTAAAGACGCTGCCAGCCTGCAATAACGTTTATACATGTGATGTAAGGAGGGAACACCGCAGCTCATGGCTGAAAGGTACAGCAAAGAGTTGGTGACTTTTTGTCAAGACTTTATGCCACGTATGTGACTGTCTTTAACTGGCTCATTATTCATCATTCCACTATGTTCGCTGCCACTTTTTCACGTGACCGTTATTTGCAGCGTGGAAAGTGAATGAGTTTAGGATTTGTCCTCCCCGGCTTGCTTTGCTTACGTCAGCATATTTGTGTAGCGTACAGTTATTGCGAACACGCAGTTTAACGTTCAGCGTCGTTTACGATTCCGATAAAGGTTTCCGTGATGCTACTGTACCAGTGGTTTGTTTTGTTTTGGGGTTTTTTTCCCGTTTTTCCGTCACTTCTACCGATCAGCTGCAGATACGTTCAAGCTGCTTTGTTTTCTTGTCTCACGTAATTTCTCTCTCCTTGCAAGTCAATGGCATGTTTTTGTGGGGGCTCGAAGCTTTTCTTCCCAGCTTCATATCTCGTGTTCTTACCAAAATTAGTTTTTCAGCTGCGTTCTGCTTCTTCACCCTTCACCGACTTCATTTCTCTGGATGAATAGTCACGTCAGCGCTGCGGGACGCCGGGGACTCGGTGTTTAGAATTGACATGTACTCTTAGACTGTTGAGAAAGGACGTGCGTTCTGTTCAGATTAGGTTTATATATATATATATATAAAAAGCAAAAACAAAATCTACCAACGAGTTCTCCACCAAGACAGATATCATGTTGATTTTCTGGATTCTTGATGCATCGTCAGACACGTTTGGTTTTTTAAAAATTTTTTTATGGTATTCCGGTAATGCACGGGGAATTGCTGCAAACTGTACACCGCAAAAACACTACTTCAGATTCAGCAAAGGTGCAAATGATTACATGCAATTTTTGCAGGAAAAGTATCACATGGTTCCGTAAGTATTCGGGATCTTTAAGTTTCTCGAATAAAGTTCACCTTTTGGATGTCGTTGGGAAAAACTCCATAAAAAGTCTCACAGCTTATATTGAAAGCAAAAAAGAGGCCACGAAGTTAAAGGATCAGTTTCAGTGCGTGCGTGCCCCAGTCAGGAAACCGATTCAAACTTTCAGGAAAGATCTGGAAATTGCACTTGCTTGTTGTTCCCCATCCAGCCTGAAGGACATCGAGACGTTCTACACAGAGAAACGGAAGTAGATCTCCAAATCAGCTGCACCTGTTTTATTACGTCATACTCCAGGAGACGTCAAGCCATAATCACTGCCAAGGTGTTTTTAAAAAAAAAAAAAAAAAAAAAGAAACGTGTGAAGGAGTGTCTGAATGCTTGTGTAAATCTTTTCTTTTGTGTAATTGTTTTTACTACACAAAGCCGTGTGTTTATTCTTTTTCATGATTTTATGGCTGTGCTGGGTCTTTTGCATGTCATTCTGTGGAATGTGGCTATAAGGCAGGTGGAATGTGGATGCTGTAAAAAGTGCTGCCGCTGGCGGTTTTTATCGCAGCGGAACACTTTCCAAGTTAAAAAAAAACCTAAAGTTCAGCTTTTTAGTAATGTGTCGTGCTTTTTTTTTTTCTTTTTTTTTTTTTCTTTTTTTTTTTTTTTTTTTTTTTACCTCCTGAGTAATAAGGTCACGAGCTTGGGACAAACACACACACGGAGGAAAAAGATTTTCCTAAACTACAGAGATTTATGACATATTTCATTAACAATATTCCCAAGTTGCAGCAAACCTTGGTGTTTTTGGGATATTCCTCAGTAAGTGATGAGGGGCAGGTCCAGCGTTATGGATGCGACATTTGGACTTAGATTGTCCAAAATACATTCATCACATTGATCTAAACAAGCTTTGCACAGAAGCTTTGGATATTGTTGCGTCAACATGGCATGAACGTCTCCTTCAAAACGTTGCAGACGTGACTTGGCAGTGGAACCAACCGGAGACGTCTCACTTTAACTGTTGCTCCATACAGTCAAGTCGAACAAGCTGAAGTCCTTTTGTTGAGCTTCTTCCTTCTGGCCGAATGTGTCCATAATTGTTTTTAATAACAGCAACTTTGACAGAAGTGACGATTTTAAACAATGGTGGATGCTTAACATAATCAAAACCTAATAATAATATAAAAAAAATGTCATTTAGCAAAGAATAATCGTTGTACAGGAAAGGAGACGTTTCTGTAAGGAACATCACTTATTATTTATTTATTTTTTTAATAAGAGTCACCAGTGTCTTTCAGGACTTTGTGGACTTTCTCAGTAACGCGACATCTTCAAGATAAGCTCAAGAGAGAATAGAGGCTATAAAGGCGATGAAACTAGGATCTGCTCTTCGTTAATTAATATAAAACGTATTATTTGGCAGACCGCTGTGGCATCACCACTTCAAAATTGTAAGCAGGGTCCCAAACTGCCACGTTGGCAAATAAAATAAATGAAGTCGGTCATTTGCCCATTGGCTGGTTGCTGAAACGGGCCTACATGCTTTTATGTGCAAACAGCTAAGAGTCTGCAAGTATGTGGAGGCAACAAGGAACAACGTAGAGCACGGTGGAATTACGGCTAAAAAGAAACGGAGCAGGAAGTGGCTTTTCACAAGGAAGGTGGTGAGGACAGGGCGGCGCGGTGGTTAGCACTGTCGCCTCTCACCAAGAAGGTCCTGGGTTCGATCCCCGGGTCACCCAGGGTGCCTTTCTGTGTGGAGTTTGCATGTTCTCCCCGTG
>JAQQZU010023576.1:0-14879 GCA_030068025.1 Parauchenoglanis punctatus | reverse complement strand
TGAAAATTTAAGGGTGCTGGGTGATAAAATGCACAAACCTAGGAAAAGTCACGAAAGGAGGGTCCTGGAATTTGATCTAGTGCAAAGTTTTTTTTTTTTGGTCCTTGCGGTCAAATGACCGGCACTCGGCGCTTCTAGTGTTAATCTACAAAAGTTATATGGAACTTTGTGCTTGAAACCATGTAGAAATTAGTTTTCTTTATGTGAGTTTATCATATTAGCATCCTTTATGTCTAATCAGCATTGAGGTTTAATTACCAAATTAGAATATTTTAGTTATTTGTAGGTAATTGCCATTCCTGTCTAATCGGCCAAATCAGCCCTCTTACATTTGGGATTGCAGTGTCTTTAAGGCTGAGAGGTTAAATCGGATCAAATCAGAAGGCGGACTGGTGAGTCCAGTCCAGGCATTTCTCTGATAAACCTGATTTAGCTTGGTTAACTTGCTCCATTGATTACACCTTTGTGAACTTGGCTATTGGCAGCCTGCTACCAAGTCAGTACCATTTGTGGTGTTTTCTTTGTGACTGTAAATCAAATCTTTAATTGTGTGGTGAAACAATAAGTGACTGTAATAGCCAGGTGCAATCTCAGAAATTGTGTTGTAGATGGCTTCCAAAAGATCTCCAAGGCCAGGAATTTTGAATGTTGGTGTGGTGTGTAAATGGTGTAAAAGGAAATATAAGCTGTTCTTAATAACAATATGGATAATTGTTGGAATGGATTGGAATAACTGTATTACTGTTTTCTGTATACAAGGATAGAAACCTGCATCTGTGCAGATATTTGAAAAAATGTATTTTGTGAACATTCAGTGCATATACACTTCGAATTTGCACATATAATGCCTTTTGACATTGCTCTTTTAAATATGAACAAAAAGTATGTGTTTATAAGCATAAAAGACATGTTTCAGATACCACATATTTCAGACATGGTTGGGTACCACAACTGATGAAAATTAGTAGACTGTTGCCGTTGTTGGAAATTACAGCTTTTCATGGTCTACATTAAGAAATAATTAGATTTTGGCAGCATTGGGCTTCAATTATGGTCCATTCCTTTTGCCAATGTGTCTTCAAAACCCCAAGGTTACGAGGGTCACTGTCATGCACTAGTATTTTCAAAATCCATAAATTTTTAATGGGATTCAAGTCAGGGGATGGGCTAAGCCATTCAAGGCTTTCCTAGCTTAGTTAGGCTGTATGTTTGAGGTTGTTGTCTTGTTGAAATATGAATTTTCTCCCCAGATTCAGTTTCTTGGCTGATGAAATTAAATTCTCCTCTAATATGTTTCCTTTGCTGACATGCCCAGTTTGCTGACATGCCTTTGCTAAATTCAGTAGCTTTTGCTCCCATCTCTGTTGGCATGGTGTTCATGGGGTCATATGTGCATCCCTTCTTTCTCCAAACAGAATAGTGGAATTATTGCCAGGAAGTTCTATTTTTGTTTTTTTCTGATCATACTGTTTCGAACCGGTTCTAATTTTAGACGTATACTGCAATTCTTTCGAGTAACTGCTGGCTTTTCTCTTACCTTTCTTTATTAGAGTCGGAAAAGATGTTGTGAAATCCTGTGTATCTGTCTGACAGGGTGTACCTATCTGACAATTAGTCATGGTTCCATGTACTTTCTCTGTACAATAATAATTATATTGACAAAGATGTTTACATCTTTGCTATGGCTCTATAGCTTATGGAGCCTCCTAGGGTCAGCTGAGAAAAAAAGAGCTGTGTGTAGATCTTGTTTCTTGGTTTGTAAACCATGCTCTGTGATTCGTAATCCATGCCCATGCTTTTGCTGTCCGTGCCCACAGATTAGTGGACTGTGTGCATGGATTTGTTATTCAACTTCTTTCTTGAGAGAACAAGGAACAACTTTACACAACGGAAGCCGTGAAAAGTCTAATGCAAAACACATTATAGCATTAAATCTATCCTTAAATCTAAATAAATGTAACTTATTTGGCAGAGATGGTCACTGTCACATTGCTCCATTCCTTGTTCTCTGATGAAAGAAGTCATTTGCAAGTCTGTGTGCACGGTTTACAAATCCAGGGGCATGGTTTGCAAATGTTGCAAATGATGTTCATATCAAACATCAGAATGAGGAAAAAGTGTGATCTCATTGACTTTAACCATGGCATGGGTGTTGGTACCAGAAGGACTGGTTTGAATGTTTCAGAAACTGCTAATCTCCTGCGATTTTCACACACAGAGTATATACAACCTCAGATTCTCAACCCATGCTTAATGGGGTGGAGCATAGAACCAATAAAAAACTAATTTTATTTGGGCTGTCCAAAAGTACCATATTAAGTTTGGAAGTTGCAGACCACCTCTATCATAAGGGAAATAAAGCAATGACAAACAAAGCCTTGGACATCTGTTGTTACAGAAAAAGCCAGCAAAAAGCCTACTTATTCTTAGAGGAAATGGAACTAATTAATTTTTTTCCAGATTATGAAAAGGGGAGTGACATCCATCTGGAAATATTGTCCTGTAGTTGGGCAGTAACTACTTCATAGTATGTAGGAATCTATTTATGGAGCTTAGGTATAATAGTGATTCCTAACTATATAAAATATCTCTAAATAAAAACCTTCAGTATAATTAATGAATGTATGTTTCAAGGTTGGATGTAGTCTTTCTTGTTCATTAATAAAAAGAATAGATGATGACATCCCTGGTGAGTAATGAAGGGAATTGTGGACACAAGAGGCTAGACTTTGGATAGCATGACTAGGTCGTTGTTTTATTGAGATTTTTCCTTTTCTTGTTTCTCTTTCATGGAGCACTTTGTTTGTCAAATCAAAACTAACACCAGCAAACATACTGTTTTGCTTTAGGCGCCTTTCAGCTCACCTCGGTTCTGCTGAGCTCAGTTGTCATGCTCTCTGTGTAGCCTTTTTCTCTTCACTACAAGGCATATGTATAAAAAGATATGTTAAAGACACACAGGCGTATACTGATTCATGGAATTACTCACTCCTTACTTTGCCTACTTTATAACCAGAAAACTCACTCCTGGCAAGCTTGCCACTTCATGACATCTGACCCCTGCCAGTGATCCAGAATTTGGCAGAACGACTTTTTGATCTCCCAGAGTTTCCCCCACACCACCCCACTGCCCTGTTTCCTCCACTGCTTTCTGTAGCTGCTCACATCAGATTTACAACAGTACTACTTGTCTACGAAGCCAAAAACAGACTTGTTCCTGCCTATGTTAAGGTGCTTTTGGAACACACCATGCTTACATCTAGCATGGCCCAACTAGACCCACCATCCCTCGAGGTATGAGGAAGACATGCATCAAGACTCTTCTGTGTCCTGGCACCCAGGTGGTAGAATGAACTGCCCCTGGCTGTTCAAACAGCTGAGTCACTGGCTGATTTCAGATGAAGACTATATAGCTACCTCTTCACCAAGCACTTGTATTTACACTCTGTTAATCTGTATTTAAAAAAAAAATCATTGTCTTGCCTTATCATTTCATGCTGTACTTACCTCCTAACAAAGCATGGTCTTTAAACGTGGTCTTTATGTGATGAATTTGGACTTTAGTATTAATCAATCTTGGTACATTTAGCTCTGTTTATGTTTCCCCAGTTTAAATAGTGCCCATGAAAAGCAGCCACTAAATTAAATAGTGGCCACAAAATGTGTCTGTTCAAGGACTTAGGCTATAGGCTCATCCTTTACTAAGTTAGCTAATTGGTTTTAAATGAATTGCACTTACTAGTATTAGTTAACTTGGATTCACTAGGTTTGCAGTGAAGAAGAGCCAATATCTGGTACCACTATGTCTTTAATTACTCATGGTCTTGTTTCAGTCTTCCTGATTCACATATCCCTTCTCTAAGTTTCACAGTCACCTACCTTCTCTCTTTGTAGTTTTGCTAAAAATCTTAGAAATACATCCTCTTGTGAGGTTTCTGTATGGATGTCATGTTCATGTTTCGGCAGAGCAGTATGTTTTGAATGATTTGAAATTTGAGTGACAGCATTGGCAGAGAGAGGTCGGCGTGGGTCATGTTTGAGGGCTCAGGTAGGGAGTTTGTACATTATTCAAAATCAAACAAGGTCAGAAATGACTGGGCAGAGCCAAAAATCCTATGAGCAGAATCTGACTAAATCTATCGCTCTCTTTCTCTCTCTCGCTCTCTCCCTGTTTTCTGGGCTGTCTTCTGTAAGGTCTCCACCTGTGTCATTTAATGTGTTTTGCATTTAATATGTGTGTGTGGCTGGCAGAGATCTACTGTGTTTTCACAGAACAGTGTCAGGGTGATAGCTCATCAGCTTCTCTCTGCTTTGTGATGATGTAATGTGATAGGAGACAACAACAGATACAGAGAGAGGAAGCAAGAGAAAAGGGAAAGAGAGCAAGAGAGAGAGACACCAAGAGAAGTGTGTGAGGTAGTTGATGGACCAGGAACAAAGAATCGCCCTCACATATTACATCCTAGCATAGGGTTGATTGATCTACAAATAGCGTTGTGAGAGATACTCTCAATCTCCTCTTTCGGTTTATTCATTTATTTTAGAAATTAAGCTGGTCCAGTCTTAGATTTTCCAAATTATTAAATACGTTTGAATGGAAGATCAGAGTTTTCAATATGAGAAACATCTCATGACAATAAATAAATAGACAGAGGTTGCCAGTGTGTTTAAATCTGCTTTGCGTGAAATCGCTAAACATTTTACAGTCTGACTTGGAAACCTGACAGAAACATATGTTTCACCTCTGACATCCCATCTTATGGATAATTCCTCAGATGTACATAAAAGAACACAAGCGAGTATGTGAACAATGCCGCTCACGTTGCCGCTGCTCCTGAATGCACACCCAGTGTCATTCTTCATGTTTAAATCAGACTGGACCTACAACAGGCAGTATATCACAGCACCTTGGCATGGATTATTTTCATAAAACAGCACAACCTGTCATGTATTTTTTTTATGTATCATCAAAAGTTGAATGTGACAGCAGAAAGATATGCACCATTTCCAACACCCCACCTGACATTTGGGAAAGCTGTGTAAAGAAATGCAAGCTCACCATTCCCACTAGACTTAAGTCAGTGCAAGGAATTTGGATTTAAGTCACTTACATTACACATAGAGTATGTTACTGATATCATAAAATGTTCAGTACAGTGGTCCTAAATGATAAATCTGAAATGAAAGATTTCTCAAAACAAACAAAAAAAATGTCATTAATAGTTTATTTAGCAAGTCAAAATATAACTGAATGAAACCACTGATTACAGTTAAAAATAATGAAGCAAATCCTAAATTTTCAAAAAAGTGATATAATAAATACAAAAAATCCCTTCATATTGGTGGGCTGCATTCAACTTTGATTTGGATGTGGGAATGTGGATTTGGAAATTGGATGTCAGAACACAAAATTATGTTATTTTTTAACATTTGAGCTAAAGTGCTTCCATGTGTTTCTTTTGTTAGCAATACTTTTCCCAGTTAATAAATGTTAATAATATGAGTGAAGTGTTTGCCTACTCAAAACAATGAACTATGTAGTTATGTAATAAATTTAACAAGCCAAAGTGTGTTGATCTAAAATGAATACTATGCAGCATAACTCATTTAAAAGTAAAGAAGTGCTATTGTGTTTACTGTTGATGCTGAAAACAGACATTTATATAAATTCATGTGTTGAACTTGAGGGTGAGGGTACTTACTTTTTGTTGGTTTTTGTTAGTTGGAAATACTTATGAGTTATGAGCTTTAGTTGAATGCAGCATAAGAGCATTTCATTGTCTCAATGGTTAGCCAGTGGTGCACCAGATACTGCTTGGGTAATAAACCGCATCTACACCTACAACTGCACACTTTCGTATATATGGTGAGGAGATTAGTAAATAGTAAAAATGGCAACATGTGCTGCAATTTATAAAAAAAAAAAGAAAGTGAGAAGTTATAAATAAAAAGGACCAGGTAATGATAAATAGAAGAGCAATATAAATGTATTTTCATATTTTATTAACCGTTTGAGATCCTAGATATTTATACATGCATATGGTAACTTATATGTTTGATTCATCAGTTAGTATTTAATGACATTTGACGTTTATCAGGGATTCCATATGTATAGCCAGTAAACAGCAGTGGTTATTCTGAACGTTAATACCTTTAAACAACGCTGGCTCTGTTTAATAAGCCAATTAATATCTAAACTGCCATGCCAACATTGAGAAAGTTCTATTGAGAATCTTTACTGTTATGCTCTGTCATTTTGTTGGTAACTTGGCTTACTCCTGTATGTAGCTTCAGTGATGTTGGTTGTGGCATCAGCAGAGATGACTGAGAGAGTATTATAGCCCAGTGTATGCACAGGTCAGCAGAGTTCACTCTGGTCTACCATGATATATCTGCTTGTTTGGAAATCATGGAGATTGACTCTGTCCAGACATGTTGCAGTTGGAATTAATGTGCACAATTCTTCCAGAGAGATCGCACTGAAGGTCTAGACGATCTCATGCATCTTCAGCTGGCAACGCTATAGACTGAGATTGACCTGGGATCAGTCAGGGTTGAAAACACAATGTTGTGAGATTACGATGCTTCCATGGATCAACTCATAGCGCTTCTCAGACTTATATGGTTGCGTGATGAGGTCTGTAAATATTTTTCTGCATTTGGTAATGCTGATTAGTCAGTTGAAATGCAGAGATTCTGGTATACAATTGCAATTCATACACCTCAATGGCTGTTCCTTGGATACAAATTTTTGCATGTTCATAAGAGTTCTAGATCATGA
This sequence comes from Parauchenoglanis punctatus, assembly GCA_030068025.1. Taxonomy (NCBI): domain Eukaryota; kingdom Metazoa; phylum Chordata; class Actinopteri; order Siluriformes; family Auchenoglanididae; genus Parauchenoglanis; species Parauchenoglanis punctatus. Next base: position 8,098 of record JAQQZU010023576.1, on the reverse strand, counting down.
TACTGAAATGTTGTGCATACAGTAACTTACAGTACTTTGTCCTATGGATGTTATCTTGTTTTATACTGTTTATCTCCATGTTTTGTTTGTCTGCAGGGCTACAAATGCATGTCTTTCTCCTTGTCATTTTTTGTGTCCTCATTGAATAGTTTGCTTTACAGTTACCACTGTTTCCCAATCTTTGTCCCTGTTAACGACCAGGACCTGTCAGCAGGCTCAGATTATTGTCATTCTTGGAGCTACATACCTATTTGTATGACTGCTGTTATTGAATAATTCATAGCACTTGCTACATTGTATGCTTTTAGATGAATGACTAATCTGAATAATAAGTCATGATCTTAAGGGGTTAACGTGTACAGTTCAGTTAATTAACTAGTTAACTATCAAGTTATGCATTAGTTAGTCATATTAGGGCAAGGTAAACACCACAGTGTGCAGTGCACTAGTGACAATTGCAAGCCTTCTCTTTTTCACTTCTAAATAAATTTAATTTAAATCTGACTTAAATTAAAACTGACCTACTGAAGTTCTTCAATGAAAAAAAATGTAGTTGTAAATATAGAGAAAACAGTTCAGTTTCATAAATGGTTGTGGCCTTATAGCTTTAAGTTAAACAAACAAAGAAAGAAACAAAACCCAAAAACAGAATCCATAGCTGTCTTTTTTGTGCAGCAACCTCAGGCAATAGCACCTTTAACATACAGTATGTGCACTGAAATTGATTCCCACCCCCACCCCCCTGTGTTTCATCCTATCCTCAGTACTCCTCCACTCCAAAAGTAGTAATTAATGATGACATTTATTATTTCCTATTTTTTTCCTACTTGGTTTCTAAGCCTTTGTGTGAATTAGCCCAATTAACCTGAATGCTCTTTTGTTTAGAGCTATTTATATTGGTGTTGAATTTTATGTATGCCTAAGAAAAGAAATTGTCTATATAAAGTCTGTGTTATGGGCTCAGTTGGGACGTTGATCTGATACCAGTGGATCATAAGGTCAAATGCCCTTTATCTGGCCAAAGCTGCCGTGCCCATGAGCAGGGCAGTTAACCCAGATTTGCTCCAGTGGCACTTAAATGAGGGCTTATTGTGTCCATTTCTCTCCAATCCAAATAGATACATCTGCAACCAAGCATGTTCCTACCATGAAAAAATAAAAGTGACAAAAGGCCATGATTATAACAGCAACAAATAAACACAGAATAACATAATACTGATTGCAGGAAACCAAGTAAAATTAAAGGTTGTATTTTATATATTATATCATAACATCATATATAAAATGTTATAATTTTATAACATGTGTGATTAATTGGATAATTAATATTGACTGGATTGTTTTACTTTGTTTTTGATCATTTTATATGATTAGTGCCTTTGAATTGAGTAGTAACCTTCAGCTGCAATTTAGTAATTATTCCTGTTTATAATTAATCCTGTCATATCAACTTTAAGGTGCCCCCCCCCTACTCTTTTTCTCAAGAAGTTCAGGTTTATTTTATAATTTTATAATATATATTATAATTCATTTCTATATCTGAAATTTGTTGAGATCATAAACCCATATGTTTGGCACTTTCCTCCCACATTCTTAAACTCTATGATCAGAAGTACACATATTAAATGTGAAGAATATGCAAAATTTAGACAGTAAAATTACAAGAGATGTTTGAAAAGTAATCCTAGTTCAGTACTTCAGAAGTTTGTTTATCCTAATATGATTATTTTTTCTGTACAAAACATTATGAGACAACAAAGAAGTAAAAAAAAGTGTTTGCAAGTGAATTTTCTGCTTAAAATAAAATAAAAAACAGGTCATTTTCTAGTATTAATTTTACCACATTATCCATAAAAAAACTAAAAGTAGTCTATGAATTAATGTGTTTTACCAGTTTCAGCCACAAGGGGCAACTGATTTTTGCCTAGAAAAGGCATTTTTGGTCACTGACTGACAAAATGGATCCCATTGTTGAAACCTGACTTCCAATCCAGCTACCCTTAGCTAGCAAGCAGTGAGCAATACCAGAGATGTTCTAAGATTCACATGGATCTGCTGCCTTGGTTTGCAAACTAGTCCACCTCTGCCTCATTTTAGAATAGTTGCAGAGAGAGAGGTAGGTTAGCTAAAGTTGTTTTATGTAGGTGTGTGTCTTTGCTTCAAATATTATGGCAGCTTATAATGTTGGTTAAATAACAGGATGTGAGGACTTACTTCGGCATGAATACTTTTTTTTTTTGTACAAATACTTTTTGTATTTGTAGCTCCATATTGGCCATATTTATTTCAGCTGTCATGTTCTGCACTCCGTAACTAGCCATCTATTGTTAGTGAAATTTCAATGTAGATAACATTAGCTAGCAAGCATTAAATGATTTGTATGTATCTGCTGAGTTTGTTCACAAGTATCCAACTTCTGTGTTATTTACCAGTAGGCACTGAGAGTAAAGGTAGAGGTAGGTGTCATGTCATAAGGGTTTGTGTCCATGCTCAAAATATCATTGCAACTTACATACTGGCCATATTTATCTTGACTGTTATGTTGTATGTTTACATAAATAAGTGTTCTGTGCTTTGCTAACTTGCTAATGTTGCCACAGGAACTTTTTGAAACACAGGACATGGCCTAAAACTTGAAATTACATCTCAATGTCTTCTAATAAGAGGGATATATCTTTTACATCCCACATAAATGACTGCCTCAATGTTGCAATGATATTTGCACAATAATGAACAAATAAAAAATTGTCATGATTGCATTTATATACATCCAGGTGGTTTGAAACCCTTTAAATTAGTTCTGGTGCAGCCAGTTGCATCAGATGCCATACAATTCGTTGAATGGAGTCGACCTGTGTGGAAATTAAGAGTCATATCATCTCAATATAAATACATCTGATCCTGAAATGTCCAAGAGTGTGTTATGACATATAGGTGGATGGCCGCATTTAGACTCCTTTTAAAGATTTTTTTTTTTTTTTTTAAGTTTGTGTTGTTTTCTTTACATTTTTTACTAATGGATTCAATTATGCTTCACAGGATGTTCAAAGTTTGGGTAATTTTTCATAACCAAACACTGATCAATCATATTGTTTGAACCTTGTCCTAGACTTGTATTGAGAGTTCCTTGGTCTTTATGATGCTATTTGTACAGGTATGATGGCGAATATGCAGCTGCATTTAGTAACTGGGAATCCATCGAAACCTTGAGGACCATAGCCACATCTTGAGATTAAATCTGCTGCAGGTCAATATTAACACTTCTAGCCACTTTGCATCATGGATCCACAATGCACATTTTAATGCAATTTAATTTTTACAAGCAAAGCCTGAGATAAAAATTCCAACAAGTATATTTTATAAGACAAACACATTTATTTTTCATTGTTCCACTGGTTATAACAAGGACTTCCTCAGGTAGGTCATGTCCTCAGCTTTACCCTCTTTTAATTAGAGTGAAGCCTTTGGTAATCTCTCTTCTTTTTCCTTTTTTTGCTCTTTAAATGACACAGGAGACTGTAGGATTCATTGAAATCTGACACAATTTTTTGGGGTCAAACTAATTTCTTCTTAAGATATGTGAATATTTGCCAATGTTCAGTCTTTCTTTCTTTCTTTCTTTCTTTCACACTAATTGGCTGCATCTCAAACCAGACATCATTACATTTTTGCTCTTAATTTGTTTAGCATGTTAACATCAGTGGCATCTGAGGACCTTACCCCTACTGCTACACCATAAAGGGGAAAAAAAAATTCCAGTGTTCCACATTGAGTTCTAGCACACATGACTTAAACTCATTACTCAGTTTCAAGTAGTAAAAAATAGGACTCATGCTCCCCTGAATTTAGTCCTTACACCACTGTAAAAAATAGCAGATAACACAGTTGGTGTTCTATATTGCTTTTTTTCCAGATACACTGTGTAGCAGCAGTTTAGATGATTTATTTATAAAATGATTTATTCTGCAAGTTAGAGTTAGAGAGTATCATGGTTGGACTGCTAGAAGTCTGTATTGTGCTTTTATTCTGAAAAGATTCTATGCAAATATAGATATGTCATTAGAAATGCTGCAAATGTTTGATGTGTTTCTCTGTTGTTGTAATTTTTATGTCAAGGTTTGCTTGTAAGAATTAAATTGCATTAAAAAGTGCATCGTGGACCCATGATGCAAAGTGGCTGGAAGTGTTAGTCTCAAGATGAAATCGATCTCAAGATATGGATGTAGCTTTCAAGATGGATTTCTAGTTATTGATTGCACCTGCATTTTCATCCTGGTCATCCACTCTATCGCTTTCTGTCTATACATTGTCACAGGCCTCCACCATCTGTGACTTTCTCTCTCACACAGAGACAGAGACATTCTGTCTGTTCCTCAGATGCTCTGATGCTCTCACTTGCCTATTCATCTCCTTCCCTCCCTCCCTCATCCAGGTGCATTCCTTTTCTTTTTTCTCTCACTCAATTTTCCTCTCTTTGATCCTATTTTATGCTCACCAGCCTTTTCTCTCTTACTTCCCACCATTTTTTTCTATTCCTCTATTTTTCCATATTGTTTGTATATCCTTTATGCTAAGGATATAATGCTATACATTTTAACAGTTTATATACATTTTTAGAACATCCTTGCACACACTCCAGATATATTCAGCTCATCATATTCCAGTGCTCCTGACCATCTCATGAACTCCAGAACTATCCCAAAACTTTGTAAGCCTTCCAAAAGGGAAAGCTGGCTATCCCAAATACACAGACTTCTCTATTTAATTTCTTATTTAATTTCTTGTACAGCCCATACATCGTACATTTGTCCACATTTCTCACCTCTTAAAAAACACACAGCATTAATAATTGAGTGCTACACTAATTGAATGTTCCACTAGTTGAATGGAAACCGAGTGGTGCTGTTTTCCATGCCATGGTATTCATAGGACATTTAAATCTCCACAATTAACTGACATGATTTAGCCAAGCACAGTTTAGAAGTAAATGCTTCTTTTGTGATGTTAACACAGGTTACATGTTTTTTTTTTTTTTTACTATTGTAGAGCATTCAGTTATCTACAGAAAAAGAGATCTAGACTTTATTATGTTTTTTTATCTGTCTTCTATGCAGACAGGATGACATGAGTTTTAAGCTTTCTATGCACATACCCACCTTTTGTGGCTCAGGCACTGATGGTACGCCTTTTTAATTGGGACTGACAGGCACAGAGGCCACACCTCTTTCATTGGGACTGACATCACCAAGACCATGCCTACTTCATTGGAATTGACCTTTTGTACCAGCAAAAAACATCACAAGTCATTTTGCTTCATTTGGCACTGACCTTTTGGACCACCAAAACATTATCACATTCCTGTGCTTATGAGAAGAGTCAATCCCCAGAGAGATACAGCAATACTTGTGTGCGTGTGTGCGCACTTGTGTCATCTCATCAGTGATAACCAATTCCTGTCTGTATGCTCTCCGGAGGCTGGGAATACACAGACTGAGGCTTTTGTCTCATCCTGACTCAGTGGAACTTATTATCTCTACTTGTCTGTCTCTCTCTGTCTGTGTCTCAGCTCATGTTGTTTGTGTGTGTGTGTGTGTGCGCGAGTGTGTTTATATTAATGTCTGTCCTCTCAGTGAAGCTGAGTAGCATCATTATCAAAGCGTTGAGTGCTTTTGCACTCATGACTGTTTTATCAGGATTATATCCAGTCACACAATTCAATATTATGTCACTCTCCTCTCTCTCTTTCTCTCTCTTTTATTCTTGCTCTTGTCTTTCCATCTGTTTGTATTTAGCTTTAGCTAAGGTTATATAAAATTATAATGGATGACAAGAATGCATGAACAGTTAAAAATACAACTAAGCACAATTAGGAGCATAAAAAAGTTTTTTTTCCCACATTTGTCAGTAGGACACATAAGCCCTCTTAACAGGGAGGAGGACAGTGAGGGAGGCAAAGAAAAATCACAGCTTCAGGATTGCACAACTCTTGTGGGTGTCCAGTTTCAAAACCAACAATTAGATGCCACCTACTTAACAACAAGCTGTTTGGGTGGTTGTGAGAAAGAAGAGCAACATGCACAGTGCAGCATTTCCTGCCAGGCATCTTTTAACATATAGTTGCATTAATTTGTTATTGCCAGTTTAAACCAAATTTTTACTTTTTGGCTATGCATGTCACCAACATGTTTGGTAAACAATAAAAACAAGGAAATTCACTAATATGAGGCTTAATTCCTGATAAATTACCAGAAGAGGCCCCTCTTTAAACAGAAGCTGAGATACTACTGGGAAAGATGTGCTAACACATTTTTAGGCACATTATTTAAACCAATATTGGAGTCAAATGATCAACAAGAGGTCTAAATCTAATGAGTAAAAAAAACAAACAAACAGGAGAAATATCTGGAAATTAGAGTAGAAATGCAAGGTTTTTGCAGCATTCATGCTGAGATGAAATTTTGGCTTAGTCACATTGCAGTGTTTATGAGCAAATTACTAGCAAACTGAGAATGTGGTTGCAAGATTGACACAAAACATAATCATGGGATTTGATAGCATCTACAGAATTTCACAATGTAAAATATACAAAAAAACCCTATACATATATGCACATAGTACTATAGCTGGTTCTTGCCTTAGGCAACACAGCTGTGTAGCTGTGTAGGGTTCCATGCAATATATAGTATTATTTTATGAATTCTACATTATGGAATTAGTACAAAACACATTTTAGATTTTCACTTCCAAAAATATAATTTGTATTTGAAAAATGTTTGTATGTCAGTCAAGAAAGCAATATATTACATAATAGACCACTTTTTTTAGTTTTCAGAAAACATAATGAAGGCTCCTGGGTTTTGCATGCAAAAAAAGAAGCAAGTATGTCAGTCAAAATCTCTAGCAGAACTGTGGAAGATTCTCCAAGAATTGCTCAGTAAAACTTACAAGCTCATTTCATTATAAACAATTGTACCTGCTTTTGCATATGCCTAAGACTTTTGCACAGTGCTGTACATTAAGAAATAAAAAGTAAATGAATAAATAAATGAATAAATGAAGAAGGAAAGAAAGAAAGAAAGAAAGAAAGAAAGAAAGAAAAAGCCAATACCTGTCAAATTTACTACTGCCAACCTCATTTGTAGCTCCCACAAAACACCTGATACTCAGTATGCACAAACAGACATGATTTACCCAGCAGATGCTTTCTAACAATGAGCAATGTTGTGCTGCTCATATTAAAGAAAATCCTAGCACCCTAGTTGTGGCAGTGAGTATCCTGATGTATACTAAATAATATTCTGGTGTGTATGTGTATACAGTATGTGTGTGTGTGTGTTTGTTTGTGTGTCTATCTGTCTGTCTGTCTGTCTATCTGTCTGTCTGCCCATCTGTGTACTTGTACTCACTACATATTGGGGACCAATATATGTATTTATCCAGCAGAGTAAGCATTTTTGGGAAGTGAGAACATTTTGGCTGGGCCTCACTTCTTCAAAGGGCTGTTTGAGGGTTAATACTTGGTTTTAGTTTTCAGGTTAGAATTAGGTTAGGGTTAAGGTAAGGGTTCGTGTTAGGCATTTAGTTGTGATGATTAAGGTAAGGGTCAGGGGCTAGGGAACACATTATGTCAATGAGTGTCCTCACAAAGATAGAAGTGCAAGTTTGTGTGTGTGTGCTTATGATACTATGGCCATTGAGGATGGCTGCTTTCATTCTCATTTAAAATGCAGTCAGAATTTTCATTCACATTTAAGCAGCGTAATGAAACTCTAAGCTAAAATACTCAGTGGTCAGTGTTTTTTTTATTTATTTTTTCTTACTTTTCTTTCTCCTCATTCATTCTTGCTTCCTTCTTTCTTATTTCCTTTCCTTACAGTGATTGAATTCATAAAATTTAATGCCAAATTAATGTTCGGGTGGCATGGTGGTGCAGTGGTTAGCACTGTCAGCTCACATCAAGACGGTCCTGGGTTCAATCTGTGTGGATTTCTTCTGGGTACGCCAAAGATCTCCAAACGGTCCAAATACACACGTGGACAAAATTGTTGGTACCCTTCAGGCAATGAAAGAAAAACTCACAATGGTCACAGAAATAACT
>JAQQZU010023575.1:0-14896 GCA_030068025.1 Parauchenoglanis punctatus | reverse complement strand
AGGACTTGTGTGAAAATCTGATGATGTTTTAGTTCATATTTATGCAGAAATATAGAAAATTCTAAAGGGTTCACAAACTTTCAAGCACAACTGTAACTCTGTTAGACAACAGCAACAAACACTGAAGAAGGTTCTCTGTGTCGTGTTTGATGTGTGTGTGACCCTCCACTTTCATAATTTTTCTGGCTGTTTTTGTCTGTGGTTGTTGTTCTTGCTGCAAATTTATGATATCAAGAAGATCCATGCCCTATACCACCGCATGAAAAGTTTTCACTTCCTGCTCAAATCAGAAGAATAAAAATTGAATTTGAGCAGCCTTGCCTGAAAAAATAAATTTGCAAATAAAAAACACAGTTTTATAAAACAGCAAAGAGAGAAACCTTGCTGTCCTTCTTTTATCTCATGTTTGAACCCGATAGAGTTTTTTTAAGTGTTTTAAGGAACCTCAAATGTGTCATTTTAGACAGGATATCAGCTAATATTCATATATGAGCATTATTTGTCTAAAAAGCAGCATGTTCTCAAGAAAGGAGAAATAAAAATTGGTTTCCATTCCCTGGTTTAAAAAAAAACATTGGAGAAAAAGAGGAGTGAAAATACTTACTGTCAAAACTTCAGTTAAGCCACATAGCTTGTGAGATTTGTAATGAATCCAAATTGCAATTTTTTTTCAGGACCAAGATCAGGATCAAGCTTCTGAAAACTGAGACGTACAAACATATAGCTGTGAAAGGTGGAGAGTGCAATGGAGGACATCTAACAGAGGAAGAACACTGGCCAAATGCAGAGACGTTTTATAATGATGGACTTGAATTTATGCTCTGATTTATTCTATAAGCCTTCTCATTAAGATCAACAGCTTAGCCACTACCACAGCTGTTAACAAACCTTGCATGGTTGACCATCTAACAGTAGCCAAGGAATATTGCAGTATTTTCAGAGTATGAGCAGAAAAAAGTAGGTATTAAATGTGGGAGGATATAAACCTTTCCTGATCTTTTTTCTTCTTCTTCCCTTTCTGGATCATGTCATCAATGTACACTTCAGAACCTCTCTGTCTCTGATATTGTGTAGCTTACTAATGTAGTCTTTAAACTGTTAATGGAATGTAAACCTCAATTTTTATGCAAAGTATATAATGTGACAGAGCAATTATTTTTTACCTCTTTAGGAGACTAAGCATCCTTAACTATGCAAACGGTCCTTCAGGAATTTATTTCTCTTTTCCTTTGTTCCACCTGATGATAATTTGCTGTATAAGATTGACTGTAGAGCTTTTAAAAACATTTTAAAGCTTATTTTTGGATTTGGTTTAATATACCTTGAATTATTATTTCAATGTCAATTGATGACGCAATGGTGGCATAGTGGTTCTATACTACTAATAAGCTTCCATCTAGCAGCCTAAAAGGTTTTCTTTCAGAAAAGGTTCAAGGATGAAATCCAAGTTGAACCCCATTCGAAGGCTAATATTATTATATGTAAAGAATACCACGACAGACCGTGCTGTTATACAAAAATAAAGCACCTGCTGACCAAATCAGATTCAATAATTCCACAGCGATGTGCTTTAAATTCATTTAACAAATGCTTTACTTCTGAAACTGTTGTTACTATAAGGTGTTGAGTTTGAATCAACCAGAAATCTATCTTCAGCTGTTCAGCTCTGTGATAGGATTGGAGTTTACCTCACTTTTAAGTTGTTTGTGCTAAAATCATCTTTTAAATGTAAATGGATTAGATTTTATTGGGCTGCCATGCTACTCTTAAAAATGTGGGGTTAATTAATACGATAAGGAGCTGTTACTTTAAAACTGTAGCACTCTGCAGTGTCCACAAGGGGGCAGTCTAGGATTCATTCAAACTTAAATCTTAAACTCTTAAAAACCGAAAACAATTGAAAGAGACTATCAATATAACTCCATACCCACACAAAATTAAACACACTTTTTGGCCAAATGTGGTCAACTTGCAAAAGAAGAAGAATAGTAAAATATGGTACTTTATGTGAGTTGACAAGGTTTTGTTTGATCTTTACTAAACCATTTTTTGGTTTTCATATAAACTCCCTTTAATGAGGAATTATAATAATAGTGAACACAGCATCCTATTGAGCTGTTGCAAGGCAAGGTTTGTGCCTTGACTTGAATGACATTAGTTGTACCCTCAAATGCAGTTCATTACTTTAGTGTTACCAAGCAGAAACCAAACCTGATAGTCCACTGAAAGCCAAAATCAACTGATTAACCATGTGGAATCAGGTGTGGCTCCTGTTTGATTGGAATGAAAACCTGCACCCACACCAGCCCTTTGCAGATCAGATTGGACAACCCCGACTTAGATTCTCTGGCACTGGCCTGAATTTCATTCCTTACACCAGCAGTCATCAGTTCCAGTCCTGTAGGACCAGAGTCAAGCACAGACTGATGAGTTCCTTGCTCAAAGACACCTGTTTAAACACACCAGTTAATTACTTATTGCAGGTGTGTTAGAAAAGGAATTCTAGGCTCTAGAGAGAGGGAGAGGGAGGAGAGTCATTTTCAGTCCTTGAATGCCCCTGACTCAAATATTCTGTTGCTGATCCAAGTAATATGATTCTTTCTGGCCACTGCAACCCTGACAGCCCTTTTTGAGTCAACATGGGTGCACTGGACCAAGAGAAATACTATAAACCATGCAGGCCAGGAATAATTCCCTGCTCCAGCATTCTTGCTCAGTAAACTCAGTAGTTAACTGGTGATCTAAATCAGGAGTCTTTTGCTGCTCTCATGTCCAGTCAAAAATATTGTAATTAAGTAGTTTCTCGATGAGGGGAGGTGAGCTCACTTGACCACCAATGTCGCATTTGCAACGTGGCAACTCGTGTTCTATTTGAGCAGGGAAATCACCATTATGTGACTTGAATTTGGCTCATTGAGCCTGAAGGTCCATACTTTAGAACACGTCCTACTTTACTCATTGGCAATATTGTTAGCTACACATACGTACCATATGTGTCATTTTGTAGGTATATAATCAGCTTGTTGGAGTTTTATTTATTGAAGTGCCCTTTAATGGCAGCATTACATGCAACTGATTCTGTTGGGTGACCAATCATAACAAGGAGAGAGCAGGGTCATAGCAACTTTGAATGCAGTAACTACATTCAATTGTGCACCGTTGCTACTTAGCTAGCTATCTTTCCATGCACAATTTCCTGTCTTCTAGCTCTTCCTTAGTGCTCAGTTTCTGACCACAAAACTGCTCTTGGCTGTATATATTTGGTCTGAAGACACTCTCTATTGTTTAAATCCAGCAGTTTACACAGCTCTCGCAGTGTCTCACAGCTCAAGACATCCCTCCGCAAATAGGCTACCATCTGGTCAGCGGTGGCCCTGTGGGAGTCCCTTTCAGCAGTAGACCTTGTAGAAATGTGCTTATAAAATGTACACCAAAAAAAAAGTGTCCTACAGTTGCAAAGCCTGAGTGTGACCTTGGCTGGGATGCTAGTCCATCACAGGGCACTATGGGTAATTTAGCATACCTGCCAGCATGTTTTTGGGAAACCTTATCTGTATGTTGTTGTTCTTCTTCTTCTTCTTATTACCTCCATGGAAACTGAATCATCTGGTAGTTGTTCTGTAGTAGGACGAGAGGTGGTTTTTTTTTTTTTTTTTTGTATGACATAAGAAAGCCATAAAAGCCAAAACCACACCATCCAATTTCAGTCAAACTCATTAGTAGTCCTGACTGACTTTTCCGATTTGCTTTAAGGGCAGGGGCAGGCACTGGCTACACATACTAACCACAACTTCCTAAGCTGGGACACAATAAGGCTAAACTCATGTTACGTGCTAGCTTCTCATAATGAAACAAGTGATTCAGCAAGCCTCTTGCGTAACCTAGATATTGAAATCGCTGATTTCCGGGTAAGAACTTTGCTTTGAGATATGATCAATTTGGAAACATGGCCATGGAATTACGCGAGCTAAAACCACCCGACAACAGAGACGAGCAGGACGAACTAAGGCTTGGGGTGAGTTTTAACAAGTTTTTGTTTTCCATTCGTGTTGTTTTCTTTTAGCTGTGAACTTAACTCAGATTTTAAGACTCAGGTCTGCGCGTCACATGCGGGTGAAGCCGTAAACATGTCTGAAAATATGAATTGTGATGGAATAATAATTTAAGAGCGAAACATTTCTAACAGGAATATTATTCATGAAATGTTAAACAAAGAGCGCAGATACAGTTTCTGTGTGTTTGCAAGTGCAGACGCGCCTGGAGCCTGGAGCCTGGAGCCGAGGGGAACTTCAATAAAACTGCGTGGGTTTTTTTGTGGCTTAAGAAGTTTGAAGTTTTTTTTTTTTTCTTTCGAAGTATAATACGCAGTTCTTAAACGTATTAAACGTTTGTATTTTTACACCTATTCACAGAATTATTATTCAACATGTTATTAATTCACAAGTTTAGCCTATTGTAAGTTATAATGGCGCACAGGTAAGGTTGTCTGCCCCGCCTACTGTTTACAGAAATACAGTTCAGTGTACGTGCAGAGATCTCGTGCCATGCTAACCATGAGATCCTGCTTTCATGGCTCCTTTTGCTTTTTCTTGAAATAATTACAGGTGCTCTCAGGAAATGGAAGCTGCTCAAACAACAACACGCCAAATGCCACTGAAGACAGCTGCTTACTGTCAGAGATACAGGTGAGTCTAAATCTCTCCATGGCTCAAATAGTACCAAATAAATTATTCTCAATTTTTTTTTTTTTTTTTTGGTATGTCTAAAAACCTACTTCAAAACTAATACAAAAAAACTGGTTTGGGGAAATTGCAGGAATATTTTAACAGGCATGTTAAGAAGCCTTCCGTAATGAGTGCAGCTTGTACATGTAGGCTACAATGTACAAATACTATATTCCTCTGTTGTTTTAGGTGCAGTACTGTGCAAAAGGCTTGAGCCACCCCTCATTTCTTCAAAATTTGCTTCAAAATAGCCAGACTTTCTTGTATTTTTTTTTTTTTAACACACTCTTGAGGAATAGTTCTCCAGGCACCCTGCATACCTTGATAGAAAAAAAAATCACAATGGAATGCTATCAGTCATGGATTGGCCTAACCAAAGCCCAGATCTCAACATTATTAAAGCTGTAAGGGATCATCTTGACGGAGAACGGATCAAAAGGCAGCCAACATCCAAATAAACCATGGGCTGTCTTTCAAAAGCCTGGAGAACTTTTCCTGAACACTACTAAAAGAAAATACAAGAAAGCCCGCCTAAGAGAGTTCAGCCAGTGTTGAGGAATAAGTCCTACCGAATATTGACTTGTTAGAATTATACAAACTCTTTGTGTTGTATATTGTATTTACACGCATGTTTGCACATGTTGGAATAAATCACTGTATCTATTCTCTCAGTTTCCTAGCAAAATATAAAGGAGGGGTGGCTCAAAAAGTTAGCACAGTACTGTACATTTAACATATAGGCCACTTTTATAAATATACTGTATTTTCATAAATATTACTGACTCCATCCTGTCTGTTGTTATGCAGAATTTATTAGCCTGTCTCTACCCCGTTCATGAGTGGTAGGGACAACCAAATGACCAATGCTGATCGGATACACCGTATGCACACTTCAAAAATATGTGGACACCTGACCAGCACACCCGTGTGTCCTTGTTGAAGATCTCATTCCAAAATGATTGGGATTAATAGAGTTGCACAGTGCATTGTGTTGACGTGCTGGAACAGGTTTGGGCCCCTCAGTTCCAGAGAAGGGAAATCTTAATGCTACAGCATACAAAGAAATTCTACACAATTGTATGTTTGAACAGTTTAGGGAAGGTCCACATATGGGTGAGATGTCCATGTACTTTTTGGCCATATAGTGTATTGTTTGCTTGGTGGTATGTGTGTGTATTTGTATAATGCTGGGTTGACAAACTCATATCATTATGCATAGGAACATACAGGCTACAGTCAGTAATATATACCCACAAAGTGACCTTTGTAGTATGTTACCACAATCGAGTCTCAATCACCACAGTATACCATTACGGTCCTACTTCATTCATAACTCTGTGCACAAATCAAAGTATACCTGCATCATGCTACTTATCAGTGTTCACCTCACAATATATTTTACTATAATAGCCTTTGGTGACTTTTCCATGCGACACCAATTCTCACTAGAAGCAAAGCAGGTCCAACTGCTTTCATGGAGAGTGTTTGTGCAGGTGAATACAGAAACCTGACCCGGTGTGGCACAAGCCAGCGTGGACTGCTTGTTAGGCCTGTTTTGTTTTGTTTTAATTTTATTTTTTTTGCATACTCAGGTTGCTGAGAGCAATGGCCCGTACACTGCATGTGTAGAAGTTGACCAGCCTGGACCATGTCTTGATGAGGTATAAAAAAAGTATTAACAAATGCACTTTTTCCATTACAGTGCTTTGTGTGTGTTTTTACCACCAACAACTTTAGGACACATTAGCTATTCCACATTTCTGGTCTGTACCAGCTTAATACTCACCGGTACCATGGTTGTTATGGGCTGTAGAGCATTTATTACTTGGTTCAGTTATTTTGGGAGCTGAAATATAAAAAAAACCTTGGAACTGCTAGATGAACCCTAATCTGTAATGCCTTAATGCATTATAAGTGCTTTAAGTGTGTTATTTTAATTATTATTTAAAAAAAAATAAAATGCTAGGATAATGTTATCTACATCTGTCAGTTTTTTAATCAGCAGTGTGATTTTTTGAGTATAGGTACATGGAGGATCATTCCCTCTGGGACTTGCATTTGTGCGATGCCTAGCTAAGGAAATCCCTTGGCTATAGTAGACCTGGAGGAAAATATCTTTTGAGCTCAGAGATTTGCTATATCTGTTCATTCACTTGACTAGAGATTTTATTTGTTTGATTTCTGAATCAATATAATCTATGAAATGACATAATAAAAATATTGAATGTAATGTTTATCCTTTCCTTTCATTTGTTTGCAGCCTGTAGGAACACTCGGCAGATTGAAAAAAGAGCTGAAGGAACCAGCCTGTTGGAAGCTCAAAGTGTGGATGCTCATTTTTATCTGCTTCATTTTAATCATTCTTGCCATCTTTCTCTCCATATACTTTTGCTCAGGTACCGTGCTACACAATGCACAGAGTTTCTGTCACTAATTCTATTACAGTCAGTTAAATGCCTTGTTATGCATTATTGAAAAAAATATATACTTACTCAAGCCCAGAATAATGGAAATGCAAGTTTGGGGTAATTATTCAATGATGAAGCAGAACACATAGACACTTCTAGTTCATATTAGTAGCAATAAACTCCTAACTCATTATAACTCGTATATGAACGAACATGTCAAGAGGCACAGTGTTGTATATTGTGGCTGGTGATTTCAGGCAGAGGAAATTTTCCACTGTCAGGCTTATGGAACTAAAACTGTCAAGATGATTATACTGTAGTTGATTAAAAGTAGCTTATTAAACTTTCATAAACTTCTACAATTTAGTAGTTATGACAGGGATTTGGAAACCACTACATAAAGAAATTCAAATGTGGTGTTATAAGAGTGTAGAAGTGAAACTTTATAGCAAAATTATTTCCTTTTTTTAAGGCAAGCAGCATGTATGCACAGTATAAACCTCAGTTCATGTGTCCACTTATTATATGGTACTGAGTCTGTTCATTTCAGGCTGGTTGAATCTGTCTCCAGAGTTGCCTGGATCATTATTATTATTGATGGTACATCCATGTTTGTGGATTTTAATTTGTCTAATTCATAGTATATTCCTCGATCTTATTTAGTGTAAGATACCGCATTGTATATGTAATGGCTTGGGAAAACCCTTAACATGGTGAACTTGTATGAACTTATACTATACAGGATAAACTATACAGGTTTCTCTGAAATATGTTTCTCAACCACAAGATGGTTACACCCAAACTGTTTACCCCAACTGGCTACTTATGCAATGTGATCTTTTAAGGAAGACAGCCTAAGTAACCTTAAAATAATCTCTTACAAGCATTAATCAGGCTGTTTTGTGTAATAAATTTAGGTGTCTTAAAAATGAAATGTGGTTAAAATATGGTATAGGTAGGAAAAATATTGCTCTACTTTAGGTATTTGTCAGAATTCAGCCACAGAGACATCCAATGGGTTTTTCCCAGAATGCCATGCATATAGTACATCATTAATTATTTTGTAACCATGTACATCAAAGTGCAAACAAATTTTTCTCTTATGACTTCTAACCATGTGTGTATCTTGGTTTCACAGTTTATCAAGAGGACGTGGATGACAAGTACGATGTTTCAGAATTTGTCATGCCACGCTTCTTTACAGGGAATTTTACACTTCTCAAAACACTAGATGCTGAATCACAGGCCACAGATTCTCTTCTTAAAGAAAAGGTGAGTTTAACAGTAATGTGCTCCCCAACTGCCCAACTTAATGTTCGCTTTTTCCTCAGCAGTGTTGTGTAAAAATAGGCTGACCAGACTGTGGTGCATCATTTCCTCATTTGTTATACTCCTTCTGTTTAACAATACTGAAAACACAACTATGCAGTCTTATTTCCCTGTATTCTAAATGGGAAAAAAAAAACCTTATTTCAGCAAGCCAGAGAGTTGTATTAAGCTGGGTTTGTTCAAAAGAATGTTGAGAAGAGCTATCAAAGCTAAGCTTTAAGAAATTAGGGGTATTTCCATTTCAGGTTAAGTCAATGTTCAAGTTGCTCATTCCAGTTTTCTTTTACTTTTTCTTTCTCTTACTCTGCAGCTGACTCAAATCTACACAGACTCACATGCACTGGGTCGATACTTCTCCTTTGCTACAGTAAACCCGCTGAGGTAACTCCTTGCCCTTTTGTAACCTTTCAGTCACAGCCACATAGTTTGGTCTGGATTATGAATGTATGAAAGGTCACTGAAGTAATTGAAGGTTTCAGATGCAGAACTTCACAGCAAAGGTGTGGTTAAATGAACAGTTATTGTAGCACTGGGTGTTGTGTATGAAATTCTATATAAAAGCATTTCAGTTCTGTTACAAGAGCTGTCCTCCAGCATGACAATATCTTCATCCTCATCCACAAGAATGATATAAACCAAAAAAGAATGATGAAATTTCCCCAAAACAGCTTTTCCCCAAGATGTGTCTGTCATCTCGATAGAAATGCTTTAACAATATTTTAAAATTAACAGTCACAAAAGAAATATGGAGGGGTTTGCCTTTTTTCCTCAAGCATTTCAATAATTTGGTAACTACTGGCACATCTGTCTTTCATGTCACCTCTGTGTTATAGTGTAGAATTCAAAGTGTAGTGGCTAGAGGGGGTGTTTGCAAAAGCCTGTTTACATTTGAACCTAGGAATTTGCAGAAGGCAAACAGAAGATATAGCTCAGTGTTCACATAAAGTTGCTAAATTCCTTGAGGAATTCTGCAGGAGAATCTTTTCTAGGCTTTAGTATATACCTTAAATTGGTTTGATGCTCTGTAATTCTTTGTCTCTTCATTCTGTTTCAGTAGCAGGAATTCTAGTTTTGAGTATGAACTGAAGTTTATGATGCCTAATGAGCACAAACAGATAAAACTATACGTTCTGAACGAAGAGATGGTGTACAGTGTGCTTCTGCAGCATCTAATGGACCAGGACACTAGTGACCCACTTTACATCAAGCCATCCTCACTCACCATGGAAGGTAACCGTAAGCTGTAATTATATCTCCACCACTTTTGGATATGCCCAGTTTTGTCTCCACCACTTTTCGATAGTGTAGTCTGTTTATTATTTTTGACATAATTTTGTTTATTATATTTTCAACAACTGATGGAAGAGTTTTCTAACAAATAGTGTAGCCCTATTAACAGTGAGGGAGGTGTCTCGATTAAAATGTCTCCTCTGCAATAAAACTCACGTCATATTATACATTAGATATAAAAAGTCTACACACCCCTGTTAAAAATGCAGGTTTTTGTGACGTGAAAAACTGAAACCAAGCTAAACCATGTCAGATCTTTTTTTTCCAGCTTCAATGTGATATAGCGACCAACAAAATTCAAGTGGAAAAACATATAGAAATGTTTTAGGGGAAAGAAAAAGAAAAAAAAACTTCCATTAACCTGATTGCATGAGTGTGCACGCCCCTTTACTACTAAACCATTAGTGATTTGTTATTTAAAAAAATAAAAATAAATTTTACTTGTAAAACTGCACTTAGTCTTTTCGGGTAAGAGTTGACAAATGTAGTAAATCTTGATTTAGCTAATTTAGCCCACTTTGCTCCAGATCAAATTGTGATCTCCTGTGCACAGCCCTCTTCAAGTGATTTCACAGGTTTGTGATTTAGGTCTTGATTCTGACTTGTCCATTACAAAACTTTGATCTGAAGAAATTCCTTTGTTGACTTGGATTTGTGCTTTGGGTCATTATCATGTTGGAAGGTGAAATTGTAGAGGCCTGCAGGTTTTGTGTTAAAATGGATTGTTATTTGGAACTTGTTTCGTTCTATCTTGACTAAAGCCCTAGTCTGAAGAGAAGCGGCTCCACAGCACAATGCTTCTACCATCATGCTTCTTAATGGGTTCGATGTTCTTTTGGTAAAAATCCAATATCTTTTAGAATTTTGGCCAAGAATTCTACCTTGGTGTCGTCATTTTTTGAGGCCATGTAGGTGGGCTTGGGTTTTTTTTTTTCCCCTTGAGAAAGCCCTTTCATCTAGCCACCCTACACATAGCTCACACATGAAAAATATGAGCAATTGTCACATGCAGGGCGTGACCAGTACTTGAAAGTTATTTTTGCAATTCCTTTATTGTTTCTGTGGTCTCTTGGCAGCCTCCTTGATGAGTTTCTTCCTGTCGTCTCATCAGTTTTGGCTGGAAGTCCCCTTCATTGTGGTGCTTCACTTTCTTGTCTTGTTGATGATGTCCTTCACATTATTGATAATGGCCTTTACATTTTTCTTTTTTTTAATTTTGTTGGTTGCTATATCAAATTAAAGGTGAAAAAAAAAGATCTGATTATAATCTATCTTGTTTTATTTTATATATTTCATAAAAATCTGCAATTTTAACAGGGTTGTGTAGACTTATAATCCATTACAAATATCCCAGTACAATACAATGTACATAATAGAATATTGTGTAGTGGAGTTAAGCTAAGCTAATCTACATAGGTTTAATACATTAGTATAGAATAGGAAATTATTAATTGATGTAGTACATTGTTTATTGTTTACTAGATTCACACACACACACCTATCTATGGTAGAGCATAATTGCACTGTACACATAACATAACGCACTATATATAGTGCATACCATTTGATATTCAGCAACAGAAAATAACAGAGCTGAATGAAAAATCGTTTTTAAAAGAAAGGCCACTGCTGCACTACAAACCTTCAGACTGAGATGCGCCATCTGGTCTAAAGTCAACATTCCACATTTTGGCCCAATTGCCTCATCCTTACATTTTTGCTTTACAGTGGTGACTGACCTATTAGTCTTTATGACTTCGTTAGTCTTTATGTGTATGTTTTTGCACTGTGGTCTACTCTAATGAGAAAAACACACAGACTTGCAGGCTTATTGCCTCTATGTAGCTATACATTTCAGCAGGTCTTGATGGTACTTTACCCTTTTTACAGATTTTACATAATTGTAATGTAACTGGAAAAAAATGGGTTGAAGGATGAGTTTAAGGCAGACAAATTTTATTTGATATCAATGGCTGTGTGCATTACTACACTCACAATGCTTATGATATATTAGTATAAAGTGAACTGAAAAGGCAGTTAGATTAAACACAATTGTTTGCAATTTATCATCATACATAATTTCATAACTGTGAATATGTACAGTCGGTATAACCTTGGGTGTATGTTTTCTTTCTCTTGACAGTTGGGAGTTAAATGAGCTGCATAACAGCCTCAGTCATGATCTGCAAATTTGTATACACTCCTGTATATGATGACCACAGGACACCCTCCGGTATGCTCATGAAATTCTGCATGTGCCTGTCCTTACACTGGATCCACTGTTTGAAGATATTTTGTTACGTTATTAACCACAACACTGTAAATGAGAACTTTTTCCTTAAGGTTCAGGGATTCAAAAACTGTAACTGTTTCTTGTCAGGTTTTTCAGCATGAACGTTTATTCCAAGTTCATATTTCACTGTTGGTCATTTTCCTACACATGGTCTTTACATGCTTCAGATCTCTCTGCACATTTGAGAAGGTCAGGAGCTGTTATCATGCACATATTGTGTTTATATTTTGGGAGTGGAACTCTAGCTCTAAAGCCAAATAACATTTCCATCCTGTTCCGTTTCATGAGAACATTTTAACATTTTGACTCTTTCAGTTGCATCTCTAGTAGAAAAAATTGCATTAATGTATTATAGTGGAATCAGTTTGAATACTAAATATTAAATTACTTTATATATTTTGTGTACAGTATATATTTTTACCAAGTGTTTGTAGTCACAAGGTGGTGCTGTTCCTTCAAACGACACGGCCAGTTTCAACGCTTCCACCATTTTGAGCTGTCCTTGTGGATGTTTTAATTATTTATTATATAAGATAATAATTTGGTCAGTGGTTCATGATTTATTTTTTTTTTTAGTTATGGCAATATTGTGAGCGAATTCCAAATTATTAATTTTTGATGAATTTGTATATTTGAAAAAATGTCAGTAAATATAGATATTTAAGTAGGTATGTAGTGTGACTTTTTAATTCTTTCCCAAAGATAACAGCTTCTGTTAATCCCAGATAGTAGCAGCAGATGCAGTGTGGGTCGGCAGAAGTATTCCTAAAAA
Source organism: Parauchenoglanis punctatus (assembly GCA_030068025.1). NCBI lineage: Eukaryota > Metazoa > Chordata > Actinopteri > Siluriformes > Auchenoglanididae > Parauchenoglanis > Parauchenoglanis punctatus. The sequence goes on along the minus strand of JAQQZU010023575.1, from coordinate 2,080 downwards.
AAAAAATGATGCATCTTGTACTACAGAGATCATTTTCATTGGATATCCTGGGAGCTGCTGCTTAAAACTGAGCAGAAATCCTAAATTGGCAGTTGCTTATGCATTGCCAATTAAAATCCCATAATGCACTGTCTCTCATATGCTGTGAACAAAATCAGACTTAGTTTTTGTGCAAAAGTCTGCTTTGTAGTATTCCTTATCCAGAGATGTAATATAATTTTTGTTTTATTTTTGTGATAAATAGGATAAGGTCTCAAGTTGAAGATTGAGTCAGATGTCATTTGTCAATGTACTAGTTAATTGTCATCCTGTGATCATTAATCAGAAAGACAAATCACATTAACCACAGTCAATCAGCCAAAACATGTTGGTGTCCAGTTTTTATCCTGGAGCTATTACAGTTGCAGTACTGTAATGGTAGTAGCGTTAACCTTTTTTGGGGGGCCCAAGCATTAGGCTGACCATATTTAAAGTTTAAATATATTAGAAGTGCGCATACTAAAAGTGATGTAAATATTTTTAAACAGATTATTGGTCCATTATGTGCCACTGGTATAATTTAGCAAAGTGAGTCTTTTGATGTGCATGGATTCAGGCATGCAGGTAAAAAGCTTTATTTGCAGTTATGGTATTTATAGCATCAGTGCAGCTCTAAAGAAGCAACCCCGGATGCCATACATGTCCTGGCGAACTGGTTACATTCGAGATAAGGGGGACTCCATATACCCTTCATTTTTGGCTAATCTGCTCAATCTTCCTGACACCGGTGCACCGTTTCCTAACCCTGCTCCTGGAATCTTCCTGCACTTGAGTATTTTAGTGTTTTCTCTGTTTGTGCTAGGAAAGTGTAAATCTAGTTTCTAATAAAGCTCTTAACAAGATCACTAAACTCAAGCTGTTCCCTTCAACCAACAGCAGCGTCTACAGTTGGAGCATGTGAATAAGGATATTGAATGTATTTGTTTATTAAATTTTGAGTTAAATTTTTTTATTTTTATATTTGGTATCATTTTGTTTATTGGCTGTACCTTGTTATAAAACATTGTGCTAAATACTCACAAAGGCGCTAAAAGAAATGCTGTTTTTTAAAAAATTATTTTCACTCATATTTATTACTTATGACTCTCCTTTTAATAAATCCTGTAATTTATGCAAAGCTCTTGGACAGGACCTCCATAATATAAAAATATACCCTCCCTCCACTCACCCACTGCCAAACACATATACACACACATACATTGGTTTTACTATCCATGTGAGCACTTTCCATTGACCTAAGGATTAATGTGGCTAATGCTACACCTGCATCTAAATCTAACCCGAACTTTAACCTCTATTGAAAAGGAAGCATTTTGGATCTTTTATTATTCTTTTGGTTTGTTCAACTCCCCCCCCCAAATTGTCAGCTCTTATTTAGCTTGTAAGGACATTTGGTCCACATAAGGGTATAGAACCTCTCTTGCTCTCTCTCTCGCTCATAAAAAAAACAAAACAAAAACAACACATAAATATACAAGTGACTTTGTACTACATGAGCAAAATCCATGATGGCATACAAAACCTCACCTCATTTTAGAAATCTGTTTATTCTGGAAAAATCTCAATGTATTGATAAGATTTCTCAGGTTAATTGTTAATTTCTTTCACACACTGTGTCGACATGACCAAATCCTTCCGAGAAAGTCTGTTCAGAGTCTGATTCAGAGTCAGTCATTAATCAACCCCTCTGTTCTTGAACTTTATTCCTCACCAGTAATTCACATTGTAAGTACCAGAGTTTCCACTGTGTGAACTGATGGATAAAACTGCGTGTAGTCTCTATTCTTACACATCAACACCCAGTAAACTCTAGAGGCCTACTCTACTGGTTCTGCTTTTGAGCTGGTTGAACTAAAATGTGAAATAAAGTCATTAGTAAATTTTCTTTCTATTACTAGTATATTGTTCCAAAGAAATACTGGGCAGCTTTATATTTCACTTGCAATTTTAAAATAAATATCACTTTATTATTATTATTATTATTATTATTATTATTATTATTATTTTAAAAAACTTAGGTAGGTATATAGCTTTCAAATGT
>JAQQZU010023574.1:0-14896 GCA_030068025.1 Parauchenoglanis punctatus | reverse complement strand
TGGATTTTTTTTCTCATTTTGTCTCTCATAGTTGAGGTATACCTTTGATGAAAATTACAGGCCTCTCTCATCTTTTTCAGTGGGAGAACTTGCACAATTGGTGGCTGACTAAATACTTTTTTGCCCCACTGTATAAGATAAGCTAAATCAAGCTAAATCCAACACTGCCAGCATCACGGTTATGCTCCAGAAATTATGAACATGCAATGACCAGTAGCCAGTAACGTTAACACCAATTATCAGCTTTCAAACGTATTTAAGTCATAACATTGTGAGTTGACACAATAAATACAGCCAAAATACACATCTCATTCTCAAGCACATTATTCAATAAAATAAAAATCCTAATACATGATCTGCTGTTGTCATAATTTTAGCTTCAAAATCATATTCAAATCACAATTCAAAAAATATGTACAGGTGTCTGACGATTTGTCCTACTTGGTCAAGACGGGAAGAACCTGCTTTGGCCATTATAAAGAAAGGTTAGCAGAGCCTGTTTTATCAAATTCTGCATTAGTAGCAGTGATTTAATGGCCTGAGTAGTCTGCACAATACAAACTCTATTATAACATGATGACATACAACATGGGTTTTGCTCGGTGTGCAAAATTTATATTGTCTGTGTAAAAGGCCTTGGTTTTTTTTTTTGAGTTTGTCATTATGTTGTATTTTTTTGTTGTGACTAAAAGTTGTTTTGTGTTGAGTTGTTAATTGAATGAATGCACATTTTTGGTTTAAATATGTGAGCAAGTGAGCAATGGTTTGAGTATGGAAGTGAAGTACACCCTGTGTGTGTGTGTGTGTGTGTGTGTGTGTGTGTGTCTGTGTGTGTGTGCGCGCACGCTTGCAGGCACTAAGATAAGGAATTGGACAGAATTCAAGCATCTGCGTGTGTGGGTACATTGCGCATGCGTGAGAATGTGATCACATGAGCTTTGAATTTCTAAATCAGTGGTGTTACATCAGGCCCAGCAGGGGATGCTGGGTGCACTCTATTCCTTTTCTTTTTGAAGTGTGATGTCACAGTAGGCCTGGCAGAGGGCAGTGTTTATTATTATTTTTTTTTTTTATTTTAGTGTACTAATTAAGTACTTTTTTAAGTACATATGTTTGTTTTATTCTGATATACTTTTTCTTTTGGTCTGATAATTATTGTTCTTTTTCTTATAAATTGTGTGTATGAGTATAGGTGGGCTAATTTAATTCAATTTAATTTTGAATAATTTTTGTATGTACTTACACAAAAAAAATATTTGTATGATGAGTGCAAAATTTTAGTAGTGATTATTTTCAACAGAATAATGAATTGGTTATTTCATATCTAAATTTTGAGTAAGATTAATGCATCATTTATTTCATAAGTTTAATTAATGCATTTTTTAATTAATGCATGTAGTTTATTTCATATATACATTTTAATGCATTGGTTATTTTATACCTAAATTCTCATAAGATGAATGCATTGTTTATTGCATGTCTGAATTTCAGTATTGATTATTTTGACAAGATTAAAGCATGGTTTGAATTTTATCTGAATCTTAGCATAAAATCATTTTAAGCATGTTAATGCCTTGGTTGATATCTGAATTTTACCATTTATTAGTTTGAATGGAAGATCAGTGCATTGTTCATTTGTTGTCTGGAACTTTAGCATCGTTGTGACCAGGTTAAGGCATTGCTTAATGGCTATCTAAGTTTAGTGTTCATCACTTTGAGTAAGTTCATGTTTATTTGTTGTTTGACTTTTAGCATTTGTTATTTGGAATAAACTAATGCACCGCTTTCCTTGTTATCTGAGCTTTAGTATATTTTAATTTCAAGTAGGTTAATACGCTGTTTATTTGGTATCTGATTTTAGCATTTCTTTTTTTCTTTTTTTTTCTTCTTTTTTTTTTTGAGTGGGTGAAATAAACTTTAATAATCAGTACATTGCTTATTTGCCAGTTGATTTTGCCAGTTGAAAGTGTGTTCTATGTATAATCAAGCATGGTTGCTTGAGAATGACTGAAATTTAGCATTTTTAATTTAGACATGTTTTCATTTTTTCCTGTGTAAACACTGCAAGCAGAGGCCTTCCACGTCGGATCTGCAGAAAATATTATCAACAAGAGTTCACATAAGGTATGTTAAACATTTATCATGGCAAACATTCAGCTTGTTCAGGGTGTGGATTGTAGGATGTTCAGTCATTCTTCCTCCATCATTAGTAATAGCTTTACTTGTGATAAGTGCATATTAGTTAGCTCACATTCGGAGTAGCATTAGAGGTGCACATCCAGTCTCTTAGATCTCTCACAGCAAGGCAAACGGGTGACGACTCGGCGGCATAATCGCTGACCCAAAGCTAATACTTTATGCTCTCTGTGTCATGTGTCTAACAGCTTTGCTTACCTCACTGAAGCACCCACTGAGAAACTTGAAAGAGCTCTGGTTAAGATGGCGGCGCGGCAGTAGCCAAAATCCGAAATGGTGCTTTTCTGTGCTATTTTGTTTCTTGGCGCGACTCCGACGGCACATGGTCACCAAAACAAACAGTGAAACATTATTGGACTTTAAGGACTACTCAAAAACTGACCTGCAGGATGACCTCTTGGAAATGCTACCTGTCCTCGGGTTTCTGAGGAAATCAGGCCACCAGTCCTCAGAGTCGCCTGATGCCAGCAGCCGGGGGTGTGCAAGGAAAAGCGGTGTTCAAGGAAGCGGAAGCGTGGCAAACAGGCGAGGGTCCGTGCTAGACTAAGAGATAATCCTAGCCGGCTGGCCATCCCATCCATAAGACTTTCCAATGTCCGCTCTCTGGACAATACATCTGACTCCAGCGGACTACCCATCATGAGTTTAGAGATTGCTGCGTCTTTGTTTTCACAGTAACATGTCTCAGCAACAGAGTTTCAGACACCGCCATTCAGCTAGCTCGGCTCACTGTGTGTCGTGCCATCAGGAAAGAATCTCTGTGCAGTAAGACTCGCGGTGGTGGCTTGTGTGTTTATATTAACATGGAATGGTGCAAGAACTCGGTGCTAGTATCTAGTTACTTATCATTGCTTGTGGAGTTTGTGACTGTTAGATGCAGATGGCATCTCTGTCATTTGAAGCTCATGTACATGATATTACTAGGACAGCCTTCTTTCATCTCAAATATTGCTAAGATAAGAAAAATTGTTACTGAATAATGCAGAAAAAACTAGTTCATGCTTTTGTTACTTTTAGGTTAGATTATTGTAATGCCTTACTGTCTGGATGTTCCAGTCAGTGGCTAAACAAGCTTCAATTAGTCCTGAATGCAGCAGTGAGAATCCTTACTAGAACAAGAAGATTATGAGCACATCACCCCCATCTTATCTACACTGCACTGGCTCCCAATTAAATTTTGCACAGATTATAATATACTTCTGTTGACCTATTGTGGAGGAAATTTATTAATAAATCCACAATACTCAATGTAGTCCTTCAGAATCTCCATTTAATGAAGACATATAGGGTTACACTTAAAGACGAGAACAAAGAAAGAAGCAGCACCCCGCACCACAGGGTGCACTTTTATAGGCCTAAAACTAGTTTCAACCAGTTTACTGTCACACTCCTTGGAACAGTGCCATATAGGGAAAAGGAATGTCCAGTTTACTTTAAGAAAAAATAAACACAGGAGACATAAGCTTAATGTCTTCTGGGTGTGGTCGCTTTTCCTACAGAGAGGTATACGTAGTGTATAGCAGAGGTCCCCAACCACCGGGTCGTGGACTTGTACCGGTCCATTAGTCATTTGGTACCAGGCCACACAGAAAGACACAATAAAAAACATTTTATTGATTTTCAGAGTCTGAAAGATCTTTTATTTTGAACAAACGCTTGTCTCGGTCAGATATGGTACATAAAAAAAATTAGCCCACAACCTAGCAAAAATTAATAAAAAACAAACATCCTTGGAGAGCGTCTTTGGAAAGAGAAAAAGGCCCAAGGAGGAGACAGAGAAGAGCCTTCGACTTCTAAGAAAATGAAAGCTGCATTTAATAGACAATATAAGGATTCCTACTTAAAATACGGGTTTATCGGTATAGGTGATTCTCACGTACCAAGCCTCCTCTGCATAATATGTGGCGACAGACTAGCAAATGAGGCTATGAAGCCTTCAAAACTGCTTCGACACATGGAGACCAAGCACCATGCATTAAAAGAGAAGCCTTCGGTGTTTTTTGAAAGGCAAAAACGTTAACAGGAATGACAGAAGCAATTGCTGACGGCCTTCACCTCAATAAATGCGAGTGCACTAAGAGCATCATACCTAGTGGCTAACCACATTGCTAAGGCGAAGAAACCTTTTACTTTACCTTTTACTATCGGTGAGGAACTGATCCTGCCCACCGCTAAAGACATTTGCCGTGAACTTCTAGGAGAGGATGCTGTTAAAAAGGTAGCACAGGTTCCTCTTTCAGCTAACACAGTCACTAGGCGAATTGAGGATATAGAGGACATTGAGACACAGTTGTTTTAGAGGATTAATAAGTCACCATGATATGCATGATGAGTCTACTGATATCGACAACAAGGCAATACTACTCGTTTATGTGCGATATATATACATCATGAGGATGTTCATGAGGACATGTTATGTGCGCTGTCAGTGCAAAGCAACACCACAGGCACAAAACTATTCAAGTGTCTGAATGGTTACATATCAGGAAAACTAAATTCGTCCTTTTGTGTCGGCATATGCATGGACAGACCTGCTGCCATGATTGGACACATTTCTGGTTTAATTGATCAGGTTAAGGAGGTTGCACCTGAATGTGAGACTACGCACTGTCATTCACAGGGAAATGCTGGCTAGCCGAAAAATGTTACCTCAAATTCGCAAAATATTGAACGATGTAATTAAAGTTATTAACTACATCAAAGCAAATGCCCTAAAGTCATGTCTGTTTGAGCAGCTTTGTGATGAGATGGACGCAGGGCACAAATGCCTTCTCTTACACACAGAAGTAAGATGGCTATTTAAAGGGAGTTTGTTGTCCAGAGTTTTAGAATTACGAGAGCTGCTGTTGAGATTTCTTTCAGAAAAAAAGCCACAGCTGGCTGTGCATTTCAGTGACATGGACTGCATCGCAAAACTCGCTTATTTGTGCGACATATTCAATCTGCTTAATGAACTCAATCTGTCACTTCAGGGCAAAATGATAACTGTCTTCAAGTTGACCGATAAAGTAGCTGCATTCAAAGCCGAACTAGAATTGTGGGGATGCCAAGTGAACAGAGGGATATTTGACATGTTTCAAACATTAGCAGGGGTTTTGGAGGAGACTGAGCCAGAGTCAAAATTCTCCCAGCTTGTGCATGATCACCTGTCTCTGCATTTAAAAGAGTTCGAGTGGTACTTCCCAACGACAAAAGACCCCAGAACATCGAAAGAATGGATACACGACCCATTTGTGAACAGACCAGGTGAATCAAGCTTGTCCGTGCTGGAAGAAGAGCAACTGCTGGAGATTGCAAATGCCTTAAAAGTATGTTTCAGACATCAAATCTGCTAGTGTTCTGGATCAAGATCAAGGCAGAATACCCAGAGATTGCCAAAAAAGCTCTGAATACCTTGCTTCCATTTCCAACACCATAACTTTGTGAAGCGGGATTTTCTGCAGTGACAGCGACTAAAACCAAATTACAGAGTAGACTGGACATAAGTAACACACTTTGGTTGTCGTTGTCCCCCATTAACCCCAGATGGGACCGGCTTGTAGGAGGGAAACAAGAGCAGGGCTCCCACTAATTCAACAGAATGGTGAGTTGTATTTTTACGCACTTTGTTTTTAGTTGTATCTATACCGGTCCGTGAAAATATTGTTTTACATGTCCATGGCACAAAAAAGGTTGGGGACCGCTGGTGTATAGAACTCACAAAAACATTACACTAAGTCAGAACATATTGAGTACCATATAACAAGTTACAGAAAAAATAAAAACGAAGTCACAGCATTAATTTCCACCACACCTATAAAGTGCTAAATGGTCTCGCACTTCAGTATGTGAACAAGCTTCTGGTCCTTTATGACCCCACATGCCTACTTAGATCAAAAGGTGCAGGCTATTTGTTAGTACCTTGAATAGTGAAGGCTACAGCAGGGGGCAGATCTTTCTCTTACAAAGCCACTCAGTTATGGAAAATGCTTAGAATGTTTTGGTAAACTGGAATGTTTGGATTCTGTTGCCCCCCAATCTCACACATTCACTGAGGTTTGTTGACTGTGGAGTGACTGGCTGCTTTATGTCCCAGGGCACCCTCAAGTCTGTGTTACCTTCTGGCTCTCCCTTTTAGTTATGCTGTCTTAAATAGCCTTGCCAGAGTTCCTGTTTGCACTCAGCATACAATGTACTCTGTTCCTTAACCATTATGTGACAACGAGCATACATAATCTGCTTGTCTCATTTCTTTCCTATCGCTTATCTCTCTCTCTCTCTCTTTCTCTATCTATCGAACTGCACATGATACTCCTGAGATTCCAGTGATCCTGACCCCTTCTGCCTTCTGGACCTGCCCGATCCATCCTGGTGTCTTACTTCTGGTGGGAGTCATCACTTTGGAAACCACTTGCTCCTGTTGAGGATGGCACCATATGAACTGTCTCAGCATACACCTAGAACTCTGAAGATCGCATTGGACTGCTGTTGACGAACGACATAGGACTCAAATTACCACGAACAGTCTTGCACTCAAATCTTGACCCTATTACACAAGTGTGTTAGTTGTAATTGCACTAACCAGTGCCACCCAAATGAGGATGGGGTCCGTTTTGGAGTCTGGTTCCTCACAAGCGTTCTTCCTCTTGTCTTCTCAGGGAGTATTTCCTTGCTCATTCGGGACATATACAGATAAATTTGACCTCCTTTATTGCTTAGGTTTACCTATGTAATAAAGTTTATTAGTGATTTTAAGTTTTTGTTTCCTTGCTTAACCTCCAACCTGTGAGATGGAAAGAATTCATGACAGAGCAAGGAATTACATGTGACCATATAGGGGTGAAGAGGCAGAGGCCTTAATCTGTGAGTATATACTGTTTCAGTTCAGTAAAACAAGTTTCAGTAGTTATTTATGCAATGGCAGACAATCAACCTTTTCCTGATTCAATTTGTACATATCACAACAGTCCTACAATGTGCAAAATTATTTTCTCAAGAATAAACTACAGTAAATAGCATACATTGTGTAAATACAGCTTACACAGTGTCTAGAAAAAGTATTAAAACCTGTGGAATTCCACTTGTTGGTCACAAGTATAAACAAACAGAATGTGCTCAAGCTAATAACAGACAAATTAAAGGGGCCAGCTCATTAAATTTGAATTTTTTGATGCCCAAAACAATCTGCAACAATCCAGTGATGTCCTAGACCTCAGTTCATAAATTGTAATGTGAAATTGAATATATTTTGTCAAAATATCTACATTTTAAATTCTTTTGACCCTAACCTATTTTCATATGGTTATTCTGTATGCAGACATCTCACCTTTCCCAGAGTCTCCTACATATTGATTGCAGCTCCCTGACTTCCGCACATATATACAATATCCTGGAAATATTTTTTCTTTTTTGAGAGCAAGCATGTGCAGATGAAAGAGAGAGAGAGAGAGAATGTTTTTTCTAGTTCAAGATCAAGGCTTTTAGTATCATTTCAACCATATACAGATGGTATAGTACACAGTGAAACGAGAGAACATTCCTGCAGGACCAAGGTGCTACATACAAGACAACACAGAATTACAAAGGTGCAACAGAAGACAACATAAACTGCATGTATGCAAACATATGCAAACATTGCAAGACAACATAGACTACATAAAGTGTACATGTGCAACATGTGTAGACAGTGCAAACATCACAAAACAAGACAGTGCTGTGCTAATGCAAGTTGTATATGCAAAATTTGCAGAGGTAGTTAAATGTATTTATTGTGTGTGTGTGTGTCAGTGCAGTCCCTGAGTGTTCAGGAGTCTGATGGCTTGTGGAAAGAAACTGTTACACAGTCTGGCAGTGAGGGCAAAAATGCGTTTTCCTTCTTGGCAGATGGCAGGAGAGTAAAGATTTTGGGTGAGGGGTGTCATGGGTCATCTGCAAAACTGGTGGCTTTGCGGATGCAGCATGTGTGGTGAATGTCTGTGATGGAGGGACGAGAGACAGCTTCTCAGCTGTTCTCACTATCCGCTGTAGGGACTTGTGGTCCGAAACGGTGCCGTTTCCATACCAGACAGTGATGCAGCTGCTCAGAATGCAGCAGAATATTCCCTCTGTAGAAGGTGGTGAGATGGGTGGTGGGAGATGGGTATTCCTCAGCCTTCGCAGGAAGTAGAGAAGCTGCTGGGCTTTCTTGACCTATGGATCTGGTGTTGAGGAACCAGGAGAGGTTCTCTGCCAGGTGAACACCAAGGAATTTGGTGCCCTTGACAATCTCCAAAGATGATCCTTCAATGGAAAGTGGTCACTCCGAGCTTGTCTGAAGTCAACAATCATTTCTTTGAGGTGATTGAGGGTACACTGAGTCAGGCAGCAGGGTCTTGATGTGCTTCATGACGAGCCTCTCAAAGCACTTCATCATGATTGGTGTGAGTGCAATGGGATGATAGTCATTGAGGTAGGACACTGAGGACTTCTTTGGCACGGGAATGATGGTGCTGGCTTTGAAGCACTTCGGAACGACAGCAGTGCTCAGGGAGATATTGAAGATGTCAGGGAGAACATCTGCCAGCTGGTCTGCACACTCTCCCAGGGATGTTATCTGGTCCTGCAGCCTTCTGTGGGTTAAATCTCTGAAGAGTTTTCCTCACATCAGCTGTGGTCATGTGAGAAGGGGTGGTCTTACTTGCTGTTACATGGTTCTGTGCATCAAACTGTGTTTAGAATTTGTTAGGCACATCTGGTAGGGAGGCATCACCGTCACAAGCAGGTGTTGTTGTCCTGTAGATGGTGATGGCCTTTATGCCCCACCACAATGGCTGCGTGTCGCTGCTGTCCTGGAAGTGGCTGTGGATTCTCTGGCCATTTGCGGGCTTTGCTGCTCTGATGGCCCAAGACAGTTTGGCCCTCGCTGTTCTTAGGGTCAACTTGTCACCTGCTCTGAAGGTGGAGGGTCTTCAGCAGCTCACAAGGACAAGCTACACAGGACTGTACCGAACCAAAAAGCACAGAGGCTCCTTTTCCATCCTTGGATCCCTTATTTTCCACCATTAACACTTTCTACATTTGTGCACATGTGTACATTACTTGCTCTTATCCAGTAGGAACCAAGAATCTGCTTTCTTCCACTAAAACCTATCTTTGAGTGAACCTCCCTTAGTTATACCTAATATTTCTCCCATTATAATTTTCTCAATATCAGGATTTAAATAAAAAAACATATCAGCACCCTCTAACAGGTGTTGCTCTTTAATGTCAATATTTTCTGTATATCTCAATGTAATTAATATACATGCATTTTTATTTCTTTTAAATTTTTATTTAAAAGCTGGAAAAAATTTTATATATTTTATGTGTAGCAATTGCAAATTTACTAGACTAATTTACAGAAACTTATTTTGCAAAGAATGTAAACAAAGAAATTTCAAATTGGAAAGAAAATGTAATATCTTCTAAATATCCTACACTTGTTTCATACAAGTAGTGCCATATTATGCACCTTTTGTAAAATATACTACATTTAGTGCCAGTGAAAATTTGGACACACCTACTCATTCATAGGTATTTCTTTATTTTGACTATTTGCTATGTAGGATCAAACCTAGCCATGGCAAAATGGTTCATCTTAAAGGTTTATTTTATCAACAGACACACTCAGATCTCCAGATTTTCTTGTATCTTAAGGCATCCAGGCACAGCAAACTGCCCCAAAAGACCCCTTTTGTTTTAAACATCAGAGTTGATGTTATCGCCGAAATGCTATATTTAATATTTACAAAGAGACGATTTACAATGTGAGAAGCCCCAATATCTTGGTGCCACTAGCCAGTTGGCCTTCAAGACATGAGGTTTATTACACCAACTAACCCTAAATTGACCTCCCAAGAAATCTCAGAACAATGAAAGACTATCAAATGGTCATCCAGTTGACTCAACAAACTTCTCTGCCCAACTGCCTAACTTCGTAACTATGGTATTTTTGAATCTTTTGAATATCGTTTAACCAAATTGGACAGTTAAGCCTTTGTGAATCATGTATTTGCATGCTCTCACACACATTCCTTCATTCATAGACACCCCCCACACACAAACAAACCCCCGACACGCACATACACATCACATGCTCTTCAGAACAATAGATGTGCACTCCAAGGAGGGAATGTGTAAGAATTCTACTTTATTTGAGCCGAGGTGTGTTTTAATTCATCTCTATGCTTTTTAAGAGACCATAACAATCAATATTTTAACCCATGTGAATGTATCCTGCATATATAGTCATGTAGTCATTATGCTTAGGCCAAAAGCTACTGATTTGTGAATGTCTAAAGATTTCCTAATGTGTTTGGTGTTGTTATGAAACTCTGACTCTCACAGGTTCAAATCTGCTCGAGTTGTAACTGTTATGTACTTTTTTAATAGTTTCGGGAATTTGATTTCAATGCTGAAAGTTTGAACCGCATGAAATCACATTCCTCTCGCCATCCCTCACAAGGAGGGCAAAGTCAAATTCTATTGGCTGGACTACTGTTTTGCATAATTACATATGCCTAACAAAACTGTTACCAAAATCAGCATGCAAACAGATAGCTTGAGAGAGAGTTCAGGGTTTAAGCAAGAGTTCAAAACTGAGTTTGTCTGTTTCGTCTTGTTTTGTCGCCATCTGCACAAATCTCTATGGATCTTTTCATCCTTTCCATTGGACACAACTCTCCACTCTCCAAATGCTCCAGTTCCATCTACAGCAACAAGAAGATCCAAGAACTCCACAGCCACTTATAAACTCTTTATAAGAACTTTTAAAATTTCTGCCATCAGAGCACTTTGAACTGTATAAGCTACGAGATCAGGCATGAAACACTGCTACAACTCACTCAGACAGCACAAATAACAGCTTTCCATGCTATTATTCTTCTTGTATAGTTTCATTACTTTGTTTACTTCAACCTCAGAGTGGCTCACTGGGTTCTCCAGCTTAACTAGTTAAGACAAAAACCCAATATTTTAAATCTCCATGTAATATTGTACATTTTGGGTCATTTAATTTCTACTGAAATTTCACTCATTTCACCATTGTTTTGTGTTTGTTAGTGCACTCAAAATAAACCAAGGCACATGTTTAACTTACTAACTTAAGATGTGTGGAAATTAAATAAATTATTTGTGTTGTCTATAGGTAAGTAATACATGAATGTCTGTTTTACTCAAATAAATGTTTATTTTACTAAATGAACTGTATTTATTTCAGACCAAAGAAAATTAAACTATTTGAACCACCAATTCACTTACGTCACAAAGGAAATGGGCATTATCAAGCCAGGATCAAGAAAGTTTAATGGAAATCGTCTGCCATTGTGGCTCATTTAGCAATTTAGCCAGGATTTTCCATTTTGTCTAAGTAATTTCCACATTTGAGAATTATTGTAAAGTTTTATAGTTTTGTACATGCAATATCATTTTCATTTGGCAATTAAATAAAGCTTATATGTGTATACAAAGATTTATATTTTTGGCATATACCTTGCTTGCCACCACATTTTTCAGCCTTTTGGTTTCCTGCGAATTAATTTATTAATTTTATTAAATTTATTAATTGCCACACAATTTATTAAGGTCACACCAATTTTATCACATTTTTATTGTTTGGGTGTGTAATATTGTGTAAAATCTCTCCACAATACTAAAGGTAGCACTTCCACCATTACTGCTCTGGGCATTGCAGTGTTAAATTTGAACTTGCAGCCTATCACAATTTTCAACGGATTCAACTGTGCATGTGCTATTGCAACAATTAGCCTTGGTTGGATATTGGTTCATTAAGGCGCTGGAGGGCTTGTGTGTTCGTGGAGTTAATCTGTCATCTGCCATCAGAGCACTTTTAACTCTATAAGCTTTCATAAATGTAAATGTGTGTTTCATAAATAAAATCATAACATTTTACAGTAATTAATTTTTATACACAAGATATTTAAAATGAAATTTTCTTCTTTTTTTTTCATTTAAGTGCCAACATTCACAGTTCCATCCTCTTGGATGCATGTGTTTCAACCAGTAACTTTTTTTATAGCAACAAGTGTTATATAGTCTTTGATCTGAATGCAGTATCCCCATGTTCTACCCATGTCCACCTTTCATACATGGTAAGTAGCTTTTATGTTTGTGTTTTCACCAGTCTTATTTGGTTTCATGAACACCTTTCATATTTAAACTGGCATATGTGAACCCAGTCATTAACACAGTCCTGTGGATATGTCTAGCTAGCTAGCCCATTACTCAAATCACAATTTTTTTTCTTAAATTCCTACTGCATGTATAAAATGTGCTATGGTCATGTTTTCATTCCTCAATCCTGATTTTTGTTTCAAGCGCTGATACATGGATTGCTGCGTGCATACTGCAGTGCACTGGCTACAGCATGTACACTGCCATGCATGGACAGTAATGTGTGTATGGTGTCCAGACCAGGACCACAAGGGAAGGTAGGTGCATCAGCTTGTATTTTGGGTTAAACAGTGCTGATTTGACATACTTTGGCAGATTAGAATAAAAATCCATTCTTTTCCCATCATCATTATAAATTAATTGCCAAATATATGAACTTTTGCTCAAACATGAGATTTTACTTGGGCACCCATGCTAGCTAGTTAATGTTAAATTGGTGCCACACAAAGTTAAACTTTCAACACTGAAGACATTATTTAAATATAGTTACAAATATTGGTGGAAATAGTTTACCATATTCATGTTTTTATTAAGGTTTTCAAAAATGATTTCCCAGAAAATTGTGTTGTATTGTTTTGCACTGTATGGGACTTGTTATTGTGAATGTGTATTTTTCATTATTCAGTACTATGGCAAATAGAAAACCTACCTTTGCATATTTATCATATTTCAGTTTAGTGTGTTTAAATGCATTGCCTTATGACATAACTATATATAACTATATTCATAAAATACACTTCTTGGTTTAATTGTGCAAATGTAAATTTAAATATGTTAATAATGAAGAATAATTTCATTCTTAATGCTAATTTTGTGCCATTCTTATTTCTCAGTTAAATGAATGTGGCAGTGCAGAGATTGTGGGGCTTAAGAAAGTAGTGTGTATAAATTGATGAAACATTATAAACTTAATCATAATTATAGAGGGCAATCAGAATTATCCCTGCACATATGTAAATTGTCCATGTCCATTCAGAACTTGAATGGACTGAAAAGTCATGTATACAAAGCTCATCACAGTTAAAACTAGTTCCTGTCTGTTAAGTTGTTTTTAGGTGTGATTTATATGGATCCTCAGAACTACCCATACAGAATGATTATTTTGTGCATATTGGAATACATCTCAGGAGCAATGAAACAGTGACATGTATGTTCCATTTTTGCTCTTTCAAGATAAACATTAATGGTGCATTTCATTCACATAAAAATAGAAAGCATCATTCACATACCCAGAAAGATTTTAAACCGGAGATAGCTATACCTGTTAATACTGAACATGGGTTTGTTAGTTGGGTTGATTGTGACACAGAGACAGAGGTGAGAACCTCCTAGAACTAATTCATCTGAAGGTAGCTGCAATATAATTGAAATTGTTAACTGATTTTAACATTCCAGCCACAGCTATTGATGAATTGTTAGAGGAGCTGCATTTTTTGTTAAGTTGTGCTTCTTGTCCAGTTACAGAGTATGGTGTTACAGTAAAATATAACCCAAGTTGTGTTGTCTGTTATTGAAGAATTAGTAAAAGCAGTATCAAAGTTATCCCTCTGGCAATGACTTTTAGCAAGAGTAGTCATCTTCCCAGTTCTTTTAAAAGATAATGGTACTACAAAGTAAATTTTAGGGTTGTAGAGCCTATTGAGTAATATCTGCAAGAGTGAAGAAATCTTTTTAGTACATAGTATTATAGCAGTTACAGGAAATCTTAAATCACAAACAATTACTGGATACAGTAATTTAACACCAAATAGCTTCTAAGAAATTACTGGAGTTGTACCTGACCATCAAAGAATTTACAGGTCTTTTTAAGATGGTCAGCATTATAAAGACAACACTCCCTAACATGTTATATAAATGATTTTGAGGTATATAACCCTTTAGGTACATCAGATAAAAAACAATCTTTGTAGCATACACTGGACATTAGGCAACTTGCCTCCTCGCTGTCATTCCAATCTGACCTACATTTATTTGGCAGTTCTTTGAAAGAGGGATTATTCGAAGATTTATGGCATTGAAAAGATGTTAAATTCACTTTGGAAGAGCTTGCAACATTAGAGCAACATGGTGTATTTAATATACAGTTTTGCGAGTTTGTTTGAGACAATACAATTTGTAATAGCTGACAACCTTGGTGCACATGGGTTGGCAGGGTTTCTGGAAAGTTTTACAGGTGACTATGTAGGTTCTGCTTAGCAAAGAAGTTGGAAAGTCAGTCAAACAGTCCTCTTCAGTGAGTTCACTTTGAGAACAGAGGAACTTCATCAGGTATGCCTCAAGTCAGTTGGATTGCTTCGTTGACGTCATTTCCTGTTTTCGAATCATTTGCCAGGAGTTCACCAAAAAGTGTGCTTTTTGGTTCTATCTTGAATTTCTTCTCTACTGGTAAGGTGGATTCTGACTTTTGTGTACTATCTACTTGAATCAGTTGGAAATAGATTCTTGTCAGTAGTATTTTCTGTTTCTGTGGTGTTATTTAGATTTAGAAGTGTCTGCAGGTCTATGCTAAATT
>JAQQZU010023573.1:0-14897 GCA_030068025.1 Parauchenoglanis punctatus | reverse complement strand
CAGTGGGCAGGTGGTAGGATTACATGAGGAGATGACTTGTAGGATCTCATCTGTAGCTAGATTGGAAAACTGTGCCACTATGGTGGAAAGGGAACCCTTAGTGTGACGTGAAGGAGTTGGGGTGGGAGTGAATGTCTGGCAGATTTGTTGAATCTTCCCATGAAAAAAGTCTTCAGTAGTTAGGGAGGATGGAGCTGGCGAGTTGAGTATTTAAGAAAAGATGTTGTGGATGAGTTTGCGCGGATCTCCTGCAGAGATTTCCAGCTTTTCCTTATAGAAGGCAGTCTTAGCAGAAGTTAGGTCAGGTCAGGCTATGCCTGCCACTGGTAACCATGTAAACCGGTGTCATCTGACTCATGCAGAGAAGGCAAACTCTGCCAAAAACCTCTGCTGCCTTGCGGCCACATCTCTTTTGGGGAAAGGCTTCAGGAGTAAACCTTGAGGAAAAGTCTGGAGCTGGAGTCCCATAATCAGTACATGGTTGCAAGCAATCTCGCTCTGGCAGCTCCTGCAACAGCAGTGGTCCCAAACTGTATCGGCTCTTATCATGGCCTCTGCATGACCAACTCCTATTTCCAGATGAAGCCACAACACAGAGTGTCATGGCGCCATCCTCAAGCAGATGGAGAGATGGGTGGAATACTATTCAGAGCTTTACTCCAGTGAGAACATTATTGTCACCTCAGCACTGGACGCCATCGATCCTCTGCGTATCATGGAGGAACTAGACACCGCACCAACACGGGAAGAACTCAGCAAGGTTAGCCTGCAGAAAAGCCCCTGGGAATGATGGTATCCCCCCAGATTTGATCAGGCACTGCAAGACCACCCTTCTGCAGCCTCTACATGACGCTTTTTGCCAGTGTTGGAGTTAAGGTGGTGTCCCACAAGATATGAGACATGCTAAGATCGTCACCTTGTACAAGAATAAAGGCGACAGGAGTGACTGCAACAACTACAGAGGCATCTCCCTCTTGAGTATCGTGGGCAAACTGTATGCCAGAGTCTTGTTGGTGCATCTTCAACAGCTAGCGGAACGCGTCTATCCCGAATCCCAATGTGGCTTTCGAGTAGAACGATCTACAGTGGACATGATCTTCTCCCTTCGCCAACTACAGGAGAAGTGCATTGAACAGCAGAAGCTGAAAGTATTTCTCTCTGAGCCTCAAATCTGTTTGGTGGAGAGGTGGAAAACTTAATGTCACACAACATGGACTGATAACTCAAGTTGAGTAATTTCTTTATTATAAACAACTTTATATAAGAAGAATGCAGATATATTGTCTGTAAATGCAGCTGTAGGAAGTCTGTAAACCAGGTTTTTATCAGGTATGCACTATATAGGCCTTTCAACTTCCTCTCTTTGGTTCTCATGAATTAAACATTTAAATATTTAGGGAATATAGTTTTATCAGTGTGGAACAAACACAATGTGCTTTTAAAGATATTTCGTTAGATCTCAGTTGAGGTCTGGAAGCAGAAGTCATGATGTGTTTATAGTCTGTAAACAGGTGTTGTATGGAGTGAAATCAGAGTTGGAAGAACTTGAACCTGAATTTGTAATATATGAAAAAAGGTACAAATTCAAGGTGTCAAAACATTCAGGTTAAAATTATTTAAGACCACCATTCTGACTATAAAGCAACCTTTGTTGTCTGACTAAGAATGACCATTGTTGTGGGGTGTGAGGAAAAAGGTTGAGGTGCAAATCTGTAAGTTATTCACATGTATGTGACGTTAGGGATACATCCCAACTTTAGCAAAGCATAGGCTACCAAGTAGAGACTGGATGGACCATATTTTAAACTTTTCTAAACTTTACATATTTGCATGAATATGATTATTTACAAACAATAATTAATACATGGAAATGTGTTTTAAAAAAGAAAAGAATAGTGATCCTACAGTGAAACTATGGTATTGAATTCATAGTCAGTGACCACCCGCAATGTCTTCATGGACCACCAGGGGGTCATGAACCACAGGTTGAGAACCCCTGATCCAAAATATTCATCTGGACTAACTTGCCGAGGTGCATAGGTTCAAGGTTTTCATTTCCAGCTCACATTGTCAAGATGAATGATACATTTGTAGAGGGATAATGCATTGTCTCTATACATTTAGCTGGATAAATATGATTTAATTTATACCTTATCTGTAAATGTTAGCAAAACTTGTTCTTTCCAACCACTGTCTGCAGCATAGTTTCTGAACTCTGAAGCCACAAATCTTCCACAGGTGCTTCCAATCACTCCCTCAACTCCGGGCTCTTTTTAAGGTTCATTGTTTATGTGTTTCACTCAGCACTAGTTCTGCTGCTTGTGTGTCTGTCTATTGCCAAGGTTTATTTCTGTGATTGCTATTCCAATTTTTGATTCTTTTCTGTATTTTGGCTTAATGACCCTGCCTTGCCTAGTGTACACTGTTTGTTAATTGCCTCAACGTTTGCCTGTATTTGACCCTGTTTACTTCCTGCCAATTCTGATACCTCTGCCTGATCTTTTAAAAAACCGATTGAGCTGCACATGCATCCTGCCTGGCCTGGCTCTCGTGACAATGTTAAATTGTCACGTCTGGTTGTGCGACTGCAAGCGCAGCGTCGCTCGAGTTGCGAAGCACGAGCGTGGCGAACGCAACGGCGGCAAGCCGGGCAGGCGAGCGGAACAAACGGAAACAAACAGGGAGGCAACACAGTAAGTGGGCAATGGAAACCGCCATTCAGAGAACGGAAAACTCACGCATACTGGGGAAAACGTAACGGCGTCCGACAGGAGAGCACAGAAGGCAGAAAACCGTAAAGGAAAAAAATCGGGAGCGCAAACGGCGGAACAGAAAGAGAACCGCACTAGGTGCGTAGAGAAAATAAACCGCGGTTCAGAGAACCGAAAACAATACCTTGAGGCGAGTAATCCAGAGGAGGGTAAATCCACCAGAGAAGAGGGAGGTTCGAGACTAATCCTAGTAGGACCATGAATGAACAGCGAGAACTGGATCGTTTCCGTGTTTATACTATTTGGCCGGAAGAAGGTTAGCCGCTTCAGAAGCGGAAGTAGGTCCGTCCGCGCTGATCGTCCGGTTAGTCGATGGCGCATTCGAGCGATTAATCCTAGTCCGGGGGGCACGGAACGTGACATAAATATAAAGTGGTTGTCTGGCATATACACCAATCAGCCATAACAGTAAAACCTTAATATTGTGTATGTTACCCTTGTGTCACAAAAACAGCTCTGACCTGATCAGACCAGCTCCCACAGATGCTTGACTGGATTGAGATCTGAGGAATTAGGAGGCCAAGTCAACATGTTGAACTCTGTAATTTTCCTCAAACCATTCCTGAACAGTTTTTTGCAAGGTGGCAGGGTGCATTATCCTGCTGAAAGAGACCACTGCCATGAGGGAATACTATTGCTATACAGGGGTGAACTTTGTCTGCAACAGTGTTTTGGTAGATGGTAAGTGTCAAAGTAGCATCCACATGAATACCAGGACCCAAGGTTTCCCAGCAGAACATTACCCAGAGACTTACACTGCATTCACTAGCTTGCCTTCTTCCCATAAATGCACAATTCCCCAGTTAAGTGACAGGTAAGTGGGCAGAGTCAGCATGGGCACTCTGTCAAGCCTGTGGGTGGCTATGTGGCCTCATACACCACAAGCTGCCATGTGTTTGACACCTTTCTATCATAGCCAGAAATAGGTTATTCAGTGATTTGTGCTATAGTAGCTATTCTGTAAGATTGGAGCAGACAGGCTAGCCTTCCCTCCCCACATGCATCTGTGAGCCTTAAACACCCATCACTCTTTCACTAGTTCAATGGTTGTCCTTCCTTGAACCACTTTTTGTAGGTACTAACCACTGCATACTGGTAACATAGCACAAGATGTGTCGTTTGGAGACTTAGCCATCAAATTTGGCAAAAGTCAAATTGTCAAAATCACTCAGGTCCTTATGCTTGCCATATTTCCTCCTTCTAATACATCAATTTCAAGAACTAACTGTTCACTTGCTGCCTAATTTATCCGACTCCTTGACAGGCACCATTGTAACAAGGTAATCAATGCTTTTCACTTTACCTGCCAGTAGTTTTATTGTTATGGCCAATCCATGTATATGTGTATATATCCAGAAGCAGTGGTGGCTGTATACTCATTGAGCTGGAAAGTGCATACAAGTGTGCAATGGCCAGCCTCAATGAATACTTCCAGCCAGAGGCCAACAAATACACCAGACTCATAATGAGACATGAAAAAGAGAATACTCTCTTGTTAATATTGGCAAAGTTCAATTAAATGCCTAAATATTTCACCCAGTCCCAGGAACCAGACATGACCATCTAGTCTGATGTGAAAGATTTAGGCTTCTATGATAGATGAGAAAAAAATTAATCTTTTGTTGATGCCACTTCATGGCTAGTTCTTTAGTCACATCACCAGCAACTATGTTGATAAGAAGCTGACTTTTGGGTGGCTACAAAGCACTGGACTAAAGTACAAGGCAGAAAGTCAGAAAGTACACAGTATATATACTGTATATATATGTGTGTGTGTGTGTGTGTGTGTGTGTGTGTGTGTGTGTGTGTATGTATGTAAAAATAAATATGAGATGTATATCTAATAAAGATTGATGTTTGCATTACTTTGGAAATAATAGTATTGAAAAGTCAAAGCATTGTGAATAGTTTAATTTATTTTGCTTTAATATTTGTATATAAATAGAATAAAATATGCATGTTACTGTTTTTGTATTACTTGTGAATTAGTTAAATACATTCCACATTATTGGATCTTTTGAGCCTATTCTTTATAAAGCATTATCTGAACACTGACATATCTAAAAAATGTCTTAAAAATGCTGATGACAGTGTAAATCTCTGTTCTTGCAATTATTTCAAATTGTATGGTGTAATAGATGCATTTATGTTTTTCCTTGTTAGGGACTGAATGTTCTGCAGTAAAACAACACATTTTGGCTATACATCAAATCAACATTTTAAGCCATCACATTCACAATCACATTAGCACAGGTAGCCAAATACTTTATGAAAAAGTCAACAATAAAAACTGAAGTACTAATTTTATTAAGAATAATAATTTATTAAATATTAGGGAAAGTAATTCAAAAGAAATTAAAGTAGGATTGTATATTATAGATAAAATATTCATAAAAGCATATTCAACAGGCAAGATTCTATACAGCAGATACATATAATAATGGATATTATATATGAGTATATATGAGTAAGTATTCAGATATAATGTTATTGTGCTGAATGCTGAACTGTAGTTTTTAAACAGCATTCTCACATAATTTGCCCTCTTTTTCTCCAAGTAGAGAAAAAAATATTCAAATAAATAAGTACTATACTGTTCAATGTTTTGCCATAATAATCATCAGAGTTCAGCCTAGAAGAACATGAACTACAAAATATGTAACTTTATACATAAGCAGTGTTGTATATTCTGCCACAACATTTTTGTTCATTTGGAGCAATATGATTCACAGCATAAAAAAAACTGACATTATTATCTAAAAATGCACAATAAGAAATGTACAAAATTTAATCAGAGGATAAAAATGCCAAAATAACAAATGTAAAATAACTCTGACCCTAACCCTAGGACCACTGGTATTCTAGAAAGCAGATTTAGTGAAAACTCTCAGTTTGTTAACCCTGGGATGAGGGAAACAGAGTTTCTGTTCCAGAGTTTCTCACTATCTCCTCCATCCTGCTAAGCCTGAAGCAGCGGCTGGACATGGGGTGCCTTTACTCCTTAGTTGAAGTCTAATTAATTCACATAGCTTTATGTCTGGAGAGAACTTTTGATTCCCCTATTACTTGGGCTTTCATTCCCTGATGATTAACTATCGAATGTTACCATTTCTTAATCACAGAACACCATTTGTCTGAACAAAATCATCCGGCCTTACATCTCTAATACTGCACACTGTGCATGCTCTATAAAATCAGAGAAATGTTTTGCATTGCTCTTGTTTTTTTTTTTTTTCAATTTAATTTGGTCTTCTTTATTTCCTTAAACTTAGGAATTCCTTTAATTAGTACTTTTATATGGTTCCAAGAAAGATGTAACCATCCACCCACCTCTAACCAGCATCCCAAGCCCTTTACTGATAGCTGGGAAATCAGGGTGACAGTAAATTTGACAGTTCTACATGCAGAATTGACCTGAAATTTACTGAATATCTCACTGTGTTCATCTGTGCTGTAGATGTTAATGGACCTCCTCCTGCTGAAACCAGCCATGCTCCATTGAAAAGCATAAGAATGTGGAAATTGTTTTTCCATTCATTTTTAATTTTCATCAATGCTGTGTAAAAAAAAAAAAAAAAACTAAATGGGGAGAAAATCACTAGCTAAATATATAATAAAGATATATTCTTATGTATTTCTGGAACAATGCATGAAAATTCAGAGGAAGTCAAAGCTGACCAAATGAGAGGTTTAGTATGTCCTCTAGAGGATGCTTGATTTAGACAAACTTGTTTTGGAGCACCAGAGTAAACCGTTCAGAAGCTATTGAATTTTTTCCATTAAAAAATGAACCGAAACCCAGGAAAGGTTAAAGTTGGTGAAATATTATCTTTAGTATGTATCCTGGAGGACAGTTCATAAAGGCCACCTTGTTTTGTTGCAGCAGAATCTAGTGTTGCAAGGATATTGAGTTTTAATCATAATAATAAAGATTCATGCACCTTTGATATGTGGCCTTTTTTTAGAAGAAGAAGAACACACAATATACACATTCTATACAGAAACCACACATCAAAAAATGTACACCTTCTGATTGAACCCAGCTGATCAACAATGGCTTCCAGTTCATAGCTTTTAAGCAGGATAATTATACACTTTTTTCTTTCTTCAACACTTTATAGATGGTCACTAAGAGCTTATATCCGCCGCTGGATATTCGGAGCAAACTTTCTGTAGTGGAAATTAATGTGTTTCTTGCTGTTTATTATGTGATCTTGAGTTTTTAACCTTATGAACAATTAATGGCTCTGAATGTCTGTATACTGGATCAGTAGTTTTCTTTTCATATCGAGTGCCTTTCTCTGCCTTATCTCTGAACAAGAGATGGCTACACTCAAGGACAGTGGACAGTGGTTTCTTGTTCTCCTTCTTATAGATAACAGACAAACATTTTGGCCCTCGTTTGGTCTTCGAAGAAGGGGGCCGTATCAAACTGGCTGAAACTGTAGAGTTTTAGGAACAAGCATTTAGCAATGTATGTATTATTAGATACAATTCATTGATGTACTGTATATGGTCACGTGTAACAACTAATACTTCAAATAGTTATCCCCATGCATGTATCATAACATATTTAGACACACTTAAAATTTGGGCATATGTATGGTACCAAAATTAGCCGCTAAGAAGCATCACCATATAGGAACACATGTATGTATCCTTGGTTTGCTAAAATGGGACGAAAGTGCAGGCACTAGGTTTTAACACTAACAGGTGGTGAACACACACACACACACACAAACACACACACACATAACACAGAAGACTTACCTAGGGACATCAGAAACACTTAGAAATAGGAAAATGAGTAGGAACCTTTTTTTTTTTATCTTTGTTATCTTTGTCAGGCAACTAATTAATAATGGCAACCAAGCATAAATTAGACAACAATAGAAGTAATAACTGATTTTAATGGTAACTGCACTAGATGCTTAGGTATGCTAGGGAACATTTTGGTGGAGGTCAGATAGAAGCGAGGTCAAGGAATGTGCAAATGTCGTCAATTTGTCAACTTGTTGCTAAACTTGAGAATGGTTTTCTGTATAAAAGCAGCTGAGTTGATTCCCGGTGAGGGAACGCTCTGCAGACCGCCTTGGCTTTCATTGTTTCAGTAAAAATCTCTAATTTTTCTGCACTTCTTGGGTAGTTTAAGAGTTTCCATGACAAAACCTGTTTGTGGCATATATAAACCACACCTTGTTGAGCGTGGGGTCTTCTTCTTTTTTCCTTTTTCTCTTTTTCCTTTTCTGTTTTTTGGCTGATTAAAGGAGATTCTTAAAGGACTAACTCAGTTTTGTGGATCTCTGATAAATTCCCACCACACTTTCACACCTGATCAAACCAGGGGTATTTTTGTTTCATTAAACAAATGTAGCTGATTCTCCGTTGACAGCACATTCACAATCAATAGTTTTACAATTATTTTGTTTCCGTTCGTCAGAATTTCCTACCGCAGCATATTTTTCTATCATTTTTTGCTGTGTATCAAAAAGTCCTACTTGGGGTGTAGCCTAGTTCCTGTTAGCTTGGCTTAGTTAGCAAAATGTCACCCAGTAGTTCACTCTACAAGTGTGAAACCATAGGAAGAAACCATCAGTATTTAACCTGTTTATATAATAATTATGCTATTTTGTAGGTAGCATGTTCTGATGGGTGTTTCTGGGCTAGCTGAATATGCTGCCTGTGGTTTATGGCCTATAATGTGTCATAATTAATATCTAAACATGTCAAACA
Source organism: Parauchenoglanis punctatus (assembly GCA_030068025.1). Lineage (NCBI taxonomy): Eukaryota > Metazoa > Chordata > Actinopteri > Siluriformes > Auchenoglanididae > Parauchenoglanis > Parauchenoglanis punctatus. Next base: position 6,393 of record JAQQZU010023573.1, on the reverse strand, counting down.
CCGATGTTAGTATGTTCTGGTGGCTGTAATAATTTGCCAGTATGGGTGGGCTCCACAGCAAAATGTGACAGTCTCACAATGGCACATAATATCAGATTTTATTTTGCTCCCAAAAACATGTAGTTGCGAGTTGGGATTAAACCAAATTAAATTATAGATTTATAAACTATGCTGTGCGTTTTGGTGCATCACGGAATGTTTTGGACGACGTGGATAAAGTTTTATATAATTGTTCACACGTTTCAATTACAGTTCAGGGTTCCGTTATGGATATAAAAAAAAATACTTAGTGCTCTACTTAGCGTGTTTTCAGGGAGCTAGTTTAAACTAGTCTTCGGAAAGCGTGCGGTGGCAGCGTGTATTTAGCCACGGAGAACAAATATGGCCGTGCGCATGCGCAGTAGCAGTACGTTTCGTTAGGTAGTATGAAACGGCGGAACAGACGGCGCTTCCACGAGCGCTTGTTTAGTTCCGCCTTCGACACTTGGGCCAATGAAGCTGCAGCCTGGTTTTCATGTCCGAAAGTGAAAGTGTTTCTCTCTCAGCCTCGACTCCATTTTAGGACAAACAAGTTTAAAAAATCTTTAATACCAAGCTGAAATGATATAACTGCCACAGAACAAGAACTGTTGACTAAAGGTGAGTAAATTCGGTATTATGAACGTCTTTATATAAGAAGATTGACGCTTTATTGTAAATTAAACTCAGTTGTAGGAAATCCGCATTTTTATTAATGCGTACGTAGTTTCAGGCCTTCCAGCGCCCTCTGTTCAGTTACTCATGAAGGAAACATTAAAATGTTTGATGAATGCAGTTTTGTCAGTGTGTTCCGGGTACATGTGTTCTTTCTATCGTGAGTAACAGAAATTAATAATAAAACACGATGCTTATTTATGGTTTCAGAATCCGGGAAATGAAAACTTTTTATTCTCAGAAATCGCAGATACAAAATGTAAAAGTAGATTAAAAGTGTTTCTTTTTCCTTTTTGTAAATAACAACTTAAATGGTAAACGAAGTAAAACTGAAAAAGGCCGGTTTTTCCGGAAGCCTGTTCTCTACATGGGTGTCGCACCGAATCCTGTGACTGTTTTATTATGTGACGTTGTTGGGAAATGCGCCGCCACGCTACAGGAAACTCTAACAGCGCGCGGCCTTCTGTTTTATCCTGCTTCCGGTCTGTTTTTTTTATTTATTATTATGTACAGAACAGTGGTGGCTTGTTATTGTTTTCCTTGATAATCATAAGGGTGCACATTACTGTTACTGACACATCTAGGAAAAGAATAAAGTACGTACATAAATTAAGTACTAGCACGTAAGTAAAGTATGATCACACTGTGATTGTCATGTTCACTCTGCCAACATGCAGTGCAGTAAGAGTACCGAGATGGTGTATTCAATATTGAGTGTGCGGCGCTGTACACTTCTCACCGTCAATGGTCATCATCCTGGTGATGACTATGATGGAGTTTTCTGTTATGGGGACATTTAGTTACCATTTATGGAAAAAGTCCCAAGTGTAGGCAGTCTGAAAAGGTTAGTAGGTTTTCTTACAAGGACATTAGTTCCTGTTACAGTAGGGCCTTCAAGCAGCTCAAAACAGGTGTCATTCAATTAAAATGACATTTTGAAAATAAAAAGAACCTGTTACAAAATAATATCATGTATTTGTTATATTAATAATCGTGGTGTTTTCCGAAAGCAAAGTAAAGCCTTTAATGGTTTCTGTATTTATTCTTATGAATAAACAGAGAAATAGAGGCCTTTTTCCAAATTTGAGTTCAAATTTAAAAATAAAAAAGTGAATGAATGCAAAAGTTAGACAGACTGTTGAACCTCTAATAAAGGTGTTCTCAGCTGTGCCTGCCCGTCATATACGTAACCTTTTAACTACAATATTAATCTGTTTATAAAATCTTTTACTCAGGAAAGACAAATAGGCCCAGTATAGTGGGAAAAATAAGGATTTAATTTAAAATACATTGTTTCAAGTGTATAAGCCTGGGAGATTTTATTGATGAACAGTGAAAGTGAAATTTACAAGCCATAGCCCATCCTCTACTCAATACTCATATATGACTGAGGAATGCAAGACTTTTATAGTATTAAATGTTGAAACTCACAGTAAGCCTACTTAAAGTAAAAAGAAAGTGGGTATTTTCCTATTTTTAGTTGCTTGTGCTACCTTTTCTTCATACAAATTGAATGACAGTGTTACTTGTTCATCAGTCATTATAATGATTTTAGCAGACTTATTTTTCATCAGTGAATCCACCCATGGTGCGTGCGTGTTCGTTCATGGGATTGGCTAAAGATTCACCCTGATCAAGTGCTTACTGAAAATGAATGATTAGATAAATGAGTGAATGACTTGGTGATGAGAGTGTGAGGGGTGCCTGTGTGTAGCTGGATCAATCAATACACAGGATTGTTTGTTTTTTTTTAACTAAATGAGGCACAGTTTTCTTTAGGGTAAAGAAATTATTATAAATTATTAAGAAATATTATTATTGTGAAGTTTAACTGTACATTTATTTTTATGTTTTCCAGGAGTGTAATCCATTCCAGCAGAAGAGATCAGACTCTTCAGGACTCAGCTGTTTGTGCAAACTTTACTAATATTCAAAAGATGGAGACTCCTGATCTGAACACAGATAAAGTGTCCCTGCCCTCAAAAAACAGGTAACCTATCATTTCATTGTATTTCATTAACTGTTCATGTTTAAAACACACTAGGGTCAAAAGTATGTGGATACCTGGTCATCACACCTATGTGTAGATGTTAGAGTGTGGCTGAGGGGATTTCTGTTCCTTCAGCTACAAAAGCATTAGTGAGGTCAGGCACTGAGGTTGAGTGAGGAGGTCTGGGGTGCAGTCGGTGTTCCAGTTCATCCCAAAGGTGTTCAGTGGGGTTGAGGTCAGGGCTCTGTGCAGGACACCCGAGTTATATATATGTATAATATCTTATAATTTTAAAAAATATATTATATACAAAAGATATTTATGTAAAATATTTATTTGCAGCATTTTAATAAGCACCACTACAGCACTTTTTCTTAACTCGGTGTAATTAAATAGCAGTTCACTAATTACTACATTAGTGACATTTATCAGATAATCTGTCACAGCATGAGAATATTATCAAGTGCTGATGACCAAACGAGACACTCGGACTAACTCAAGGTGACGGAATTAGGTACATTGTTCACTGCTGATCACTTTTTTACTCACTTAACACACTTTTTGCAGCTGTGTGTCTGTAATTCAAGCCATGATTTGATGGCTTGAATGGAATAAAGTTACCTTTTTTTGTATCCTAATTACATAACGCCCCATTCCATGTATTCCATTACTCCCCAAGTCTGAGAATAACTGATTAGTGTGAACCATGCCCTGATGCCATCAACTTTCACAGGATGTTAGAAGACATATTATAGAGATGCACAAAGCTGGAAAAAGCTACAAAAGCATTTCTAAAGACCGGGGTGTTCATTGGTCTATGATGAGACAAGTTGTCTACAAATCAAGAAAATGTGGGATTGCTGCTATTGCTGCTTTCCCAAGCAGTAGGCGTCATGGAAAGATTACACCAAGAGCACAATGGGTAATTCTGAACGAGGTCACCAAGGGTAACAGCAAAAGACTTGCAGAACTCTAAAAACTGCAAGTCATTGCTTGTGTCCACTATTAGAAAAACACTAAACAAGAAAGGAATTAATTGAAGGAAACCACTGATGTCCAGAAAAACTGCAGCATGTCTCAAGGTGTCAAAAACCACCTGGATGTCTCGCATGGCTTCTGGAAAAATGTTCTGTGCACAGCGACAATATTTTAACTTTAGGGCAAAAATTCAGTGAACACCAACACCAAATCCTCATTCCATTCATTAGTGCAGGGAGCAGTTTGGAGCCGTTTTGCTGCCTCATGGTCTGAACACACAATCATTGAGGGAACAATGAATTCAAAACTATATCAAGACATTTTACAGGAGAATATCAGGGCAACAGTCTTCTAAGCAGCTTCAGGAAACATTTGGTTGAGGTTGTTGCTACTAAAGGAGGATCTACAAGTTACACCATTCAAGGGTTTACTTACTTTTTCCAGCCTGCCGAATGATTACTCGGTGTGCTCAGTAAAGGTCAATAAAGGTTTAAATGATCAGTCTCATTAGTTAATCAGTCTTATAGAATATCCCTCTTTATGTTAAATTACCAGCCTTTACGTAAATCAAAATGATCGAAACCTCAATTTTGGATTAGAATAATAATAATCAATAACTTATTTTTCTGAAAGCTTAGTTCTGAATAGTTTGACTCTTGCAGTATAAAAGTAATAACCGCAACAAGGCAATAATGTAGCATTTACTGAGTTAGAAAAGAATAAACACCATTTAATGATCAACCTGTGAACCCAGTTCTGAACAGGGACAGACAAGGAATAGTTGCATGTGTGTGAGAGAAAGAGGAAAGGTTGTGCGTTCTGCTTTACAGCTCCCGTGTCTGTGTGGACATTCTTGCTGAGCTTATTAAAATGAGTTACTACATACTTCATGAGATGGTATGTGAGACCCTGAGAACACTGGGGAACAGGAATATGGTGGGGACTTTAAAAGACTCGCATGTAATAGTAACAGGAATAACACTATGGAAATTGGATCTTATTTTTCCATGACATAAACATAGACCACTGACTGAGTGACTGTGTTATTAGTAAGAACAGAGTACAGATGTACAGTCTTAAGCCCCTTTCACATACAAAAGCCATTAATGTATCGGGTACAAACTATACCGGATACACAACAAATTTTCAAGCACACTTATTCTTGCATAATTGTAGAGTAAGGGGTTTTGTGTTGCATATTTCCACCAATTTAATCGGATGCTATGGAGCGCAAACCGCCACATGAAGTGTAAAACCAGATAAGACCTATAATCCATTCCAATTTCCAGCCATATTTGCAGATATTTTCCTCTCTTGTTATAAATTTGCCGCTAGTTGCTTCACAGTGAGGCAGTATGAGTACTCGGATTATGTAGATGTCAGTAGTTCCATTGCAATATCACTGCTTTTGAAGGAGCTGTTCTTGTTCTATGCAGTTGGTTTGGTGTTGATGAATGGTGATGCAGAATGTTTTAGTTTATCTTCACATGCACCTTGCAGGTTGCTCTAAGTGTGGACCTGAAGTGCATCTCTCTCATTAAGCTTTGGTGATTATAGGATAACATTATAGGATAACATCGGCAACATCGTGATCAGCAGCCCATCCTGCCAACTAGAACAAGAAACAAAAGGAACAAAATTCAGTCACTACTAGTTAGGAAAGGAAGGTGAAAAAGAAGGACTAATTAAGGACATTTTTATAATCACAATTTTCCTTGATTTAAGACAGAGAAAAGTGAAGCATGGCTGAAAACTCTGGAAGGCATACTGAAAGATATTGAAGTTGAGGTATCTTCAGACTGACATATTTTGATAAAAAACAAGTTGCTGCCTCGTATCTACAGGGGCCGCAGTGACTGACTGTGTGAGTTTCATGTCTTCTCCCCTTGTCCATCTAGGTTTCCTCCAGGTTCTCCAGTTTCCTTCCACCTCATAAAGTCATGCCAGTTGGTGTATTGGCTAACATAAATTGCCCCTGTGTGTGATGGACCGGTGTCACATCCAGGCTGTAGTATTATCCTGGCCATAGTTAGGGATTTTATAGAGTGGATATAAAATAAGCCCTGCGATAGCTTGGCGCCCTGCCCAGGGTGTATTCCGCCTCTCACCTGAAGTCAGCTGGGATTGGCTTCAGCTCATCCTCAACCTTGACGGAAAACAATATAAATAATGGATTAACGATTGGATCGCCATAGTCATGCTGAAGCTGGGGGCATTCTTTTAACGTCCCATCTCTTCTCTGCTCCACCATTTCACGCAATTGTGTTTTTTTTCATGAAGTGATGAATTTAATCAACTAATAATTAAATTATTGGCAATTATTTTTATTATTGATTTTTATTGATTTTGTTTAGATGTTGCTTCTGTTTTTTTTTTTGTTTCTTTGGATAAAATTGTAATCCTGTAAATCTCCAGTCTTTATTAAATGTATCTGTAATCTGATTACAGTTTTTTTTTTTTTGTTGTTTTTTGTTTTTTTTGGTAACTATGATATTATACAGTTACCTTTTTTTATATCTTAATTACATAACATCATTCCAAGTACTCCGTTACTCCCCGAGCCTGGTCAGTACATATGAAAGGACTAACGTAACCAAAGACTTTACTATTAATGAACAGCTAACAGTCACCAGTTAGCATGAAAAAATGTTAGACTCTGTTTATTGTAAGTAAATTTAAGTCCTCATTAAATTAAGAAGTTAGTTGAAAATTGTAAAGAGTGTATATAAATG
>JAQQZU010023572.1:0-14905 GCA_030068025.1 Parauchenoglanis punctatus | reverse complement strand
TGGTGGACTGGCGACCTGCCCAGGGTGTACCCCGCCTCTCGCCCCAAGATGCTGGGATTGGCTCCAGCTTCCCCAGACGGATAAAGCGCTATTGATAATGGATGGATGGATGAATTTAATTGAATTTGAATTCAATTCAACAGAATAGAAAATAGCTTTGGCAATGTGGAGTGTCACCTCTGCGAGGAAAAAGACTGAGTGAGAACGTTGTGGACGAGACATATTTGGCCACAATAACCTTGGGCTCTGGTACATCTTGACTGATGTTCACTCTCCTACTCCATGGTTTCCACAGGCAGGTCTTGGGTTACACACCAGTCCCCCCTGGCTGAAAGTCGAATACCTCCTACTAACTCCATAGTCCCTTTCGCTCGTATTTGCTCGTATTGGTAAAGCTGGTGAAACTCGGAGGTGTGTGAATGGGACATGGCTGATGACTGCAGTTGGTAACAACACCTTGGGCCAAAGATCACTGATTTTGATTTTGTGATTGCCATCAAATTTAAAGCCATATGTTTTAGACACTCAGTCGAAGAGAGGGACTGAGCTGTCAGCTAATCATCACTTGGTGATAGATGGAATGCACAGGTTTTACCAGGTTTACCAACCAGGTTAACCCAAGAGAGCAAATTCAGTGAAAGATGAATTTAAGGACTTCTCCTATGTTAGACCAGGGACCCTGAATCTGAATGAACAATGTTCAATCATAGAGGCAGCTTTCATAAACTGTGGCCAGTCTGCATGTTTTTTGTGAACTTATAGTTTATCTCATTGTTTATATCAAGATTTGTTGCAAGAGTCTGGCCTATCTGGGTTGCTACTTTGTGTAATTCTGTCTCTGTCTGAGCATAGTGAGAATTTTGTCCTTGTGCTGAGTGACGTCAGGGACATCGGATCCGACTGGACCATGGTTAATCATAAAGGCAGCTGCAAGATTAGAATTGCAAGAATTGCTACCTTTAATTAGGCCATAAGGCATGACGAGGGACCCTTAATGACCTGACATCGTAATGAACATGGTATTTCACGCAAAACTTATAACCTGGTACAAGTTGGTATATGTGGTATAATGCTATAATAATATTCCAGGCTGTTGCTTTTGTCATAAACACCACTAATTCCTGTAAATTCCAGTAGTGTGGACAGTCAACATCCAGTTAAAACTGAGTGTAAATAGTGGATTATAAATTCCATGTAGATGATGTCTTCCATGATTGGCGCATGAGTAACACAGTGTTTACTAAATTCATGGTAGTGGTGTAATGCTTTATTTATTTAGTATTTGCAGGTATGTGTTTACTGCAAAGCAAAAAAAACAGCGAAATATAATACTTGCATCTTTTTTATAATGCTCAGTATATATGAAAAATTGAACTCCATCCATCAATGGCATAGCAATACGGCTTAAATAGTTTTCTTATTTACTATTTCACCTCAATTTTACCACTGGCTTGCCTTGCTCCCTAGTAAAAATACTTGTGTGATCTAGACTTGGGTCAATGGCAAAAATGAGATTTACTTTCCTTATAAGTCTAACAAGCTGGTCTTCTACCATACACTCTACTCCACTTAGCTATTACGCTCGATCATGGCTCCCCGTAATGACAAGATTCAATACAGAACTGTTCTCTGCTAAACCTAGGGTCCTGAACACAGCAGCACCTTTAAAGAGACTCTTATTTTGGCGTTATATCGGCCCATGCCTGTTTACAGCTAATAGGGCTGTAGCACTCAGCTCATATCTGATTCTGAATGCAGTCCATATCCGCCAGTGAGAGCGCTGCGCGTTCGCGTCGGCATCACCCTGCCTTCTGCGCATAGTATGTCTGCATTATTACACTTTTGGAGCTGAACTCTGAATAGTGGGATCGCAAAGCCTTTCACCACTAAGAGCACTATTCTGATGCTCACCCTCCCACAGAGGCTGTGCAGATGAATAATACAGCATACTATGAATAATATTATAGTAACTAATCTCTGTTACAAGCGCTATTCCAAGGTAACCCTTCGAGAGACCCCAAAGAAGTAAAACACAGAGGCGCTAGCTGATAGCACAGCTGTAATTGAATGAATTGCTATGCAAAACCCATTGAATAAACCCATTTCAGCCTCTACATGCAAATGCAACATGGCGTACTGAGTATGGAATTATAAGGTTACCAGTTGGGAGGGCTCAGCAGACTGGGGGCTGTAATACAGAGGTAAGTGCTGCTTTACATTAATAATCATTAACCCACAATCATGCTTAGAAGGACAATAGCTCGTATTATAGTCAGATTTAGTGAAACAGATGAATATAATGAACTGATGTGAGATTTAGTGTATCAAAAGCATGCATTTAGCCAAATATCAATCTAAACATGTCTATTCAATTGATATTGTTAATATGCACACAAAATTTAAACACATAATTACTGATCTATTACAAACCCGCAGAAACATTAGCTACACATGACACATTAGTTTAAGTACAGAAAAAAGATCTATAACTATGATTAGTAAACTAAGATTTAGAAAGACATACATAGCCTTAGGTTACAAACTGTCTTATCTGTTATAACAAGTATTTACATTCCAAATACGACATATATAATAATACAATACAAATATTAAACCACATAAAAAGTGCTATCATATACAATGGAGAAATGATGATGTTTAGTCTTTTTTTTTAGAAAGTGACACATCTTACTGAGGATAGATACTAAGTATATTTTTATAAAATATAATATATTTAAGCCTACTAATGTTTTATAGGCCGTTTTGTAATGATGGAATATGTTGTGCAGGAAAAGGATGTACGCTGAAATCAGTACACATACAAACATAAATTTTTTCTTAACATTTGTACATTTTGACCACCAAAGACCAGTTTGGCTGACCAGTGATCTTGCTGCATACTGTGCTTGGACATGGTTCGCTTGGGCTGCTTGGAAGAGGTGTCCCCGGGAGCGGTTCAGCTGGGCTCGTGCACTGTGTGATCGCTAAACGCACCCAGGCACCGAACTCCAATGCTATCGCGCATTTTTTCAATTCACTGGAGAATATTAAGGTTAATAACATCACCTATTGATGACTGTGGATTGTAGTCGGCGAGTAAAGCAACAAATCCTTCCTGCTGCTTCTGTAAAAATCATCTTACCCATGCAGCATGCATAGGATACTGAAAATTTCACGGATACTGAAATTCACTGCATTTCGTAATTGTACAGCATGTGAAAGGGCCGTGTGTCACTGCGCCCAAAATAACCCACAGTGTAAAGACAGCCTCCATCATACTAAGCAGGAACGCTTTTCTTCAAAAAAAGAAAAAGTTGCATGGTGATGATATAAGATGTGCGTCACTGGGAGCGGAACATTTAGCACAATGTGAGAGCAGGCAGGCAGAATGGGGGAGTGGAGAGCGGGCACAATCACTCCCAGCTGTGAAACTGTCACACCCGTGCCGGAATCCGCTCTGGACTCCACTTCCCAAAATACACCGTGGCCCACAAACATGGCCGCCCAGACTGCGATTCCCTCCACGACACCTCAGTCACATTCACAATCACTGGAGTCCTGATCATGCACACTTGTTCCCCATTTCACACACAGCAAATAAATACGGTTTCAAACAGTAACTCGTTGCAAGGTAACGCTCAGTGTGCCATAAATTCCAAGCCTTTTGTTATTTTCCTGCTGTGCTGGATTTTTGATTTCATTCTGGATCTTGGATGTTGTGTTTTGGGAGTTTGCTGATTGCCTGACCTCTTGCCTGTCCCGGATTTTGCATCATATTTTGGAATTGTTTGCTAGATTTTTTATAAAAGCTTAACCTGCACTTGCATCCGAACCCATACCCACCCACAGAACCCATACATATTTCTTCTAAGAGTGAAAAGGCACTTTGTAAGAAATGTGTTGCTGTGTCTGTTCATTGTCTTTGTATGTTCATATAACTTGTTCATATAACAACCTGTCTAGGTTGTTCTTTTTGTTTGTTTGTTTTTTTTGGGGGGGTGTGTTGGGGGGTTGTATTTCAGTGAAAGAGAAACAGCCACAGGGTGGCATGGTGGTGCAGTGGGTCTCGTCTTACAGCCTCAGGTTCCTGGGTTTGATCCTGAGCTCCATCTCCCAAAAACATTCCAGTATCTGAGTTAAAGGCCTTGAGTTTACACTATATTGTTGTACTGGTTCATTGTTCATACATCATAAGTAGCAAATTCATAAATACATTTCTGTGTTACTGTTTTTAAATAAAGTTTCTTTAAAGCGTTGAAAGGTGTTTACCCATTTCCAAATAGCTTTATATGAGCTTTACAGAAATACGCTTGTTCCTGGAAGGCCTCAAAGTTTATTAGAGAACTTTAGCAGGAACCACATAGTGCGCTCAGAGCGAGATTGCTGGTGCGCTTTCATTTTCATGCACAGCATGAATAAATGCGAAATAAAACAACAAAACCAAAACACAGGCAAACTGAGGATTCACTACTTTTCGCACATCCTCACACACCTCAGCCCCGTTCACTCGAGAGAGAAAAGCAGGGGGAAAAAACTCCAGCTTGATAATAAGCACTCGCAAATAAGCAACATGTGTGCCATATTAATTTGCTCATTCCCCAGCACTCCTGCTGCAGACTCCCAGTAAACCATGCCCCCACTTGCTACAAGAACATAGCTAAGTAAACAGCATCATGAAGACCAAGGAGTTATCAAAGCACATCCGAGACTGAAGTTCTGAAAAGATATCCGTCAGCGACTGCTTATAAAAAATATCTCAAGCGTCCTGTTAAATGTATTTAAATGTAATCCTGTTTAAATATTTAAAAATGGAAAGAATATGGCACAACAGCAACTCTGCTAGAAGAGGCCATTCACCCCAAGTCTGGGTAAATGACTGGGTAAACAGGGGATTAATCTAAGAAGCAACCAAGGTCAAGGTTAACGCCGAAGAAGCTGGAACTGAAGAAGCTGTTCACAAACTCATCATAGTGCAGACATTCCATGAAACATTCCATTATTGATGAAAAAAGTCATCCTGCTTGTCATCCTGAATCCCAAACGTGACTCTGATCAGATGAGACCTAAAAATGACCAACGATGCTGTCAATGTGTTCTTGTACATTGGGGGGGTGAATAAATATCGTTCATTACTCTGAGAGTAAATTGGAAAATATTACATTACATTACATTAAATGTCCACATGCTCACGCAACACATGCAGAAAAATCAGACACAAGGATTGTGATGAGCATGGCCTCATCAATCAACCACAAAACATCTATATGAGCATGGAAATTGGTGGGTGCTCCCACATTGCACTACTCTTAACATTAGTAACATAGAGCAATGCAGTGCCACCTCACAGCTCCAGGGTCCTGAATTCAATCCTGGGCTTGGATTACTGTCATTCCAGAGAGTCATGCGTGTGCACGCTCTCCCCGTGTCCGTATGGGGTTTCCTCCATATAGTCTAGCGTTAAATGTACATGAATTTGTTTGAGTGCGTGGTACAATGTGATGGACTGGCATCCCATTCAGAGTGTATTCCACCTCAGGCAAAGTGTTCCTGGGATGTTCCTGGGATCCACAGGAACCAGATAAAGGGGTAAGACCAGGATAAAGTGCTTATTGAAACTGAGTGAGTGAGAGTGAGAGTCATTCTCATACACACTTGCATAAAAGTATTATAGAGATCAAACTCTGATCATACTGGCAATTCAACATTTATCTGCAAGCATTTGTATCTTTAATATAATGAAACTTTGGATGACTAGGGATCATGGCCAGCAGTACAAACCTACTTTGGCATCACTTTTAATAGTACATGCCTCATTGTTTCTTCATCCACAAAAACTACATTGTGTATTCCAAGAAGCAACAAATGCAAAAACTTTTTTAAAGCATGATTTGAGAGAGTTTATTAAATATAACATATCTGTAAACAGGAGATAAATTGTACACACTGACAAATCTGCTATCTTATTAAATATCTGAACATCAGTCAAACGAGCCTTCTGGAAATCAGTATGCCAGTGCTCACCCTGTAACATCTGCTCAAACCTCCTGCCTCTCCTCTTCATTTACTTTAATGAAACAGAGAATCAGGGAGGGGGAGAGAATCTTAGAGCTTTGATAAAATATGAGATAGGCATTCAGACAACCTGACCTAATCCTCAAAGACTGTAAAAATAATTAGTGTGTTCTTGTATCTATTAGTTACAATTCAATGGCCATGATACGTTCTTTGTCCCCAAGGGCATGAATGCTGTGTCTGTGCAAAATGAAATGATTGGGAGGTACAATATTTTGATGGTTAGCTATTTTTCATTTTTTTTTTTAATTGTCTGAGCATACTAAGCTACAGAATAAAAAAAAGATCAGAAAGTAAAGCGAACCTGAAGGCTATAATATAGTTGCTCGTGTTTTCTCAATTATTTGGGGAAAGTTCTTTGATGTAAGGATAATTCTCAAACACACTTTTTGCAGTCCTTAGCATTTAGCCCTACACAATGTTAGGCAGGTAAGTAAAATATCCTTGGAAACTTACAGGCTATTTTTCAAAGAATAACTGAAATGAACTTTGACCTTAGAAAATAATCTTTCGTCTGTCCATTGAAACTAAAAAGCAGCAGGAGACACACATGTTCATTCAAAATGGTGGTGATCAACATGGCTGATGCCAGGCTTCTGGTTGTCATGTCAGTGTGCATGGAAACAGTTTTTTGTCGTACACTCATATGGGTCATCTACTACGCAGCTACTGCAGGCTCATTAACTTTAACTTTGCAGATTTTTTTGCAGACCTTTTACCTAAACAATATGGGAATAGGAATTTATGCGCCTTAGAGTGTTAATTACAACATTAACATTTATACCTCATAACAAGTACTGGTTGTTTACTATGTGACAACAATCTCCATGTCTGAGCTATGTGGCCCAGCTAAAGTTTGCAAAAAAAAGAACAACCAATCCCATAAAATCATGTGGAATAATATTTTATGTTCTGATGGCTAAAAGATATGTTTGGTGGGGAAAAAAACAACCCCATCAACAAAATGATACCATCCCCATGGTGAAGCATGGAGGCAGTAGCATCATGCTTTGGGGCTGTTTTTCTTCAGTTGGAACTGGGGATTTAATCAAACTGGAGGGTTTTTAATAAAACCTTAAGGCTTCTGATAAGACACTTAATATATTAAGTTTAAATTTTGCTTTATTTCCTTAAAGCTGCTAATTGTTAATAGCAGTTTTATACAAATAAAGCTGACTTGAATTGATCTTAAGAAATGTCTACTTTCAGAACAAGAATGACCTGAAGCATACCACCAAATCAACAAAGGAATGGCTTCACAACAACAAGATCACAGTTTTGAAATGGCACAACCAGAGCTAAATACAATCAAAAATCTGTGTGGGGTGATCTGAGATGTGTGGGCACAGGAGATGCCCGGCCAATTTGACAGCATTAGAAAGTCAAGATGTGCCTGACTCTTACGCAAAAAGTTTGAATACCATGACAAAATCTAAAGGTGCTATTTATTAGGCAAGGAGCATTTGTTGGGTTTTTTTCCTTAAAATGATTATCATTTTTCACTTCAATTTACAGGCTGAAATTTCATAACAAAGGTTGAAAAGGTCCTGACATGATCTAATGTTTTAAATTGTTTTTTTTTTTTAAATAAAAAAACCTGACATTTTAACAGGGGTGTGTAGATGTTTTTTGCTGACCCCTGTCCACTGGAGAAAGGGCCTATAATGAGCATGTGAGCACCAGAACTGGACCATGGAGCAATAGAAGATGGTGGCTTGGTCTGATGAATCATGATTTCTTTTACAGCATCTGGATGGCTGGGTGTGTGTGCATCGCTTACTTGGGAAAGAAATGGCACCAGGATGCACTATGGGAAGTTTGACGGTCTAGGCAATGTTCTGCTGGGAAACCTAAAGTCTGAGCCCCCACCTCACAACTTACAGGAATTAAAGGATCTGCTCCTAAAACCTTGGTGCCAGATACAAGCATACCTTCAGAAGTCTTGTGAAGTCCATGCCTCGAGGGTCAGAGCTGTGTTGGCAGAACAAGGGGCACCTACGCAGTATTAGGCAGATGGTTTTAACGTGCTAATCAGTCTATACACACATGCATGCATGCACAAATATGCATTTATAGTATTAAACATAATAAAAGAATATATTTTGAGTCCTATATATTGAGTGAAAATGCAAATGTTCTTTAGTGGGGTGAGTGGTTATTATTAACCAGCCAAATCACCTGTGAGATAAAACTGTCCCGGAGTCTGTTTGTGTGTGCTCTGATGTTGGAGGATTGAAGTACTGAAGGCAGTAGTGAAAAGAGACGGTGGCTCGGGTGTCTAGGGTCTTTTATGATCCTTGAAGCCCTTTTTGTGCATCTCTTGGTGCAGATATCCTGGAACAAAGGAAGCTCACCACCAATGATGCCCTGGGCCTTTCATACAACCCCCTGCAGAGCTCTGTGCTTGAAGGTAGTACAGTGCCAAAACCGACAGGTGATGTAGGTCAGGATGCTCTCAATTGTACCATTGTAGAATGACCTGAGAACTACAGAGCTCATACCAAAACTTCTTAGCTGCTGTAGGTAGAAGAGGTTTGAGATGAGGTTGTTGTGTCATCAGCAAATTTGTTGATGACGTTGGAGTCATGCATAGCCACATAGTTATAAGTATAGGGGAGGGCATAGCACACATCCTTGTGGAACCCCTGTACTCATAGTTAGTGGACAGGTACAATTGTGGCCCATCCTCACCACCTGCTGTTGGTCAGTCAGAAGACTTGAGATCCAGGTGCATAAGGATTAATTTAGGCCTATATAAGGATTAATTAATTTCAATTCCCTGAGTTTAATGTCCAGTTGTGATACAATGTATCTCATAGAAAATAAAATGGTTTTCTTATGCAATGCTTTATTCTCTTTTCAAGCTCACCATCTGCTTACCCAAGGGATGTGGATAAAATAAGATAGGTGCTATTGCTGCTAACTGGAAGAGCATTCACATTGGGGACTGCCATCAAACAGTGCTGCAGTCCCTTTTATGAGAGTTTGTAAAAAGAGATTCCAATTTTCTTCTTCATGGATGTAAAGACATCACAGAATATGGATGTCCTATCTCAGGAAAAGATGCAGATGAGTGATTAGTTTCTCTAAAACAAGAGACACATTGGACAGTAGGTCATGCCCTGACATTTCACACACTCTTGGAAGAAAGCAGGAGGAATGAGCCAGTGTAAAATACTCTGTTTTTTAAGGCCTAACCAAAGCACTTGTTTGATGTGATATGCTGTCATTAAATCAGTTTTTCAGCTAAGTATTCAAACAGACAATCCAATTCAAGCATAAGGTCTACAATCATCAATCAAAATCAAACCAAGCCTAATCCATGTCATGCCTGAAGTGGAAATAGTAAATGGAAAATGTGGAGATTGGACATGTATTACTTTTGACAGAAGAAAAAGAATACTCTTAATGCTCATGATCAACAACTCCACTGCAGTCAGTAATATCATGAATGAGGAGATAGTAAGAGAGCTAGATGTTCCTCTTTCCTTTATACAGATCGCTATACAACCCATAACTACATCTGGACTTATATATCCTATGTTCCTTAAGGTTTCCAAGCATGTGTGAAAGAGAACCTTCAAGAATTCCTGAACTGTTGTGAACATCGACTCACTAAGCACTTTACTAAGAACACTATACTAAAAAAAAGTTGTGTAATACTAAAAGAAAGAAACACCTAAAGGACCTAATCTCACTAATATTAATAGTATCCTAGTATCACTACTATTTTGGTTAATTGGCAACAGGTCAGTAACATGATTGCTTGTAATGTAATGGTGTGCGAAACGTTTAATTGGCATACTTTGGACCCGTTAATACCAATAATTGCCAATCATATATATGGGGATGGCGAAATGGGTCCAGTGCCACCTCAGGTCAGTGTCTCTGGAGCCAAGGGGGTGGGAGTAAGACCTGGGTGAGTGTGTTGGCACAATTAATTAATTAATTAGTTAATTAAAACATACCTAATTTTTTGTTTTTTTTCTAATAAAGATGTATGTTGTACAATCATTCTTCCTCAGAAAAAGACATTTCAAATCATTGAAAGCCCAATATTGCCATGACATTCATGTCTGACCGCAACTGTACCAATATCACCAAAAAAGTCCATATTTCGCACTCCTACTACACTACGGAAAATCGTCTACTAAGTGTGATAACTGCAGTCATATGTGTAACATTATCAGAATGTGGCAAAAACTATGCATGGATGCATTGATGGCAGGGTGGACCATGACAGGGTAGACATTTTTTTCCTAAAATTAATTTGCACATGGTGGACCTTCAATTAAAAATGATTCATTATTAAATGTGTGTACTGATTTCAAATATATTTAGAATTTCTGAAAAGTTTTTCTATTAATTAATATTTCACAGTGTGGATACATTAAGCTTGACAATCTCCATTTAATAGCATAATATGATGACAAAATGCTAGATGTGATATTGCTGGTTACAGCGGCTGGTTTCTTAAAGGGGCAGTTAACCCATAATGACAGGGTGAACAGCAATCTCTGGGACATGTATAAAACTTTTAATATTATGGGGGAAAATGGAATATAAATGATCAACTTGTTAAGGGCAATAATTAAAAAATGCATTTTAATTTTCTGTCATTTAACCACTTGTTGCACTCCTTGAATTTAGCAGAGCAGTGTGTGGGACATTCTACCAATCAAAGAAATGGTAAACAATGAGGAAAACACATTTCAAGAGACTTATCACTGTACTGATATGAATGTATATGTTTGGTCATTTATAAGGAAACCTCCGAATTTCATTATTTTGCAATATGTTCATGATGACTGAGTGATTCTGTTCCAATGGCACATTATCGTAATTCCCTATTTAGAAATTGTGGATGCCTTGTCCTCCAGGCTAAAGAGGAGAGACGTGAAGAGATCAGCACACAGTTCAATAGCCAGCATCCTTGATGTTATGCATTAGTGCACATGTGCACATGGCATGGGTAACCTGCACATGAGGGTAGGCACCATTAATGCTCTATGATATATACATGTTTTGGGTCAACACATACTGCCATACAGACAGCGTCTTTTCAGAAAGGGCCTTGTTACGAGACAATGCCAAACTGCCTTATGCATGTATTTCAACAGCATAGCTTTGTAGTAGAAGAGTCTGGGTGCTAAACTGTGGCCTGTCTGCAGTGTAGACCTGTCACTCATTGAAAACAGTTGTAAAGAAAAATTTGATAAAGACCGTGAGCTGAAATTTTATATCAGGCAAGACTGGGACAAGGACTCACTTTCAAAACTCCAGCAATTGGTCTCCTTAGTTACCAAACGTTTACAATTCCCCGTCGCAACTTTTTTGAAACATGTTGCTGACATCAAATTCAAAATAAGTATTTTTTTTAACATTTCTCAGTTTCAACATTTAATAAGTTGTCTTTGTTCTATTTTCAGTTTAATATGGATTTACATGACTTGCAAATCATCACATTCCGTTTTTACTCACATTTTCAGAAACAGATTTTTGATTGGTATGCATCCCACACACATAAATGCAATGTGAAACAACATATATTATGTGAAGGAACGTTTAACCCAGCTAAGGTAATTCAATATTGGCCACATTCTTAATGATGAATTCATTAATATAAAAAGAATAAATGTATTTCCTGATACAAGCCATTGACCTGAGAATTATTACATAAAAATACAACTTATATGCTGTCTTTGAGTTATAATTGCATTCAACAGTTTATGAATCTCTCAAACCAGCCTTTCTAGTACCAGCATCCATGCCACTTCATTCTGATGTTTAATGTAAATATTAACTAAAGCTCTTGACCTGTATCTGCATGCTTTTTTTCAATTAACTGCTGCCACAATTTGCTGATTACATATCTGCATGAGTGTGAAGGTGTACTCATAAAGTGGTGAGTGTATATCCTTGACATTTGTATTTGTGACTTATATACTCTCAGTTGAAAAAAAAAAAAGACTTGAGCTTTAAAGAACTATTCACTGAAGCTTGTGGGAAGGCTTGTCAGTTTTCTCAACTCAAAAATCACACAAAAATACTTTTAAAAAAATAATCCAAAACATTCAGGCATTGGAGAAGGTTGACATATTTTTCTTCTTTTTTGGGGGAAAACAAGTTAACAATGGTGCTGTAGTAAATCATTGGTTTTTGAGAAACGAGAAGAAGGGAGGCGAGCTTGCTTTAGTCAAAGGTGATAATTTATTTTACTTTCACACTCACTTTTCAGCGATTTTAGTTAACGCTGCAAACACACATGCGTGCAAACGCACACACAACTCTGTGCTATGCAGCTCTCTCTCTGGTTACCACTGACTCTGCAAACACAACTATGTAGACTCCTGGTAATCAGACACAGGTGAGAATCACCAAGTTTTACCTGCCAGTTTGACCTGCCTCCTCGCCATCAACCCACTACCACAAAACCCTCTGCCCAACTCAGACAGGGGTAGCCATCATCAGCATTTGCCACAGCCAGCATTTAGGTATTGATTTCTCTAAAGTCCAAACAGAATCATACCAACCCTCTCTCCACATTTTAGGAGATTGAGGTGGTATATTTGCAGTGCATTTTGACCTCATAGTCGACTTTTACCACTCGCCATGTGACCTCAAAGGATCCTTTCCACTTTGCGAGTAAGAATTTGGAGCTTAACATGGGTAGTAATACAAGCACTTTGTCTCCTTGTGAAAACTCTCATATCCGAGCACCCCTATTATACAGACAGGATTGACGTTCTTGTGCCTGTAACAAATTCTCTTTTGTTAATTGCCTCAGTTTGTGGAGTTTTGCTCTCAGGCCAAGCACATATTGGCACCAAGACCACCAGGCTGTTCCAATCAGTGTGAGACTCCTTGATTTTCCCCATGTCGAGCATAGCCTTGAGTTCATCCCAAACCACATTTTTCTTGTGTTCAGGTAAATTGTGGCTGTGTACAGCCACACCTGAAAGAGTCTCAATGTGGTGCTCTATGAGATTCGTGTGACCGGGTAGAGACACCTTGGAAAATTCCTCCTGCAACTTGGCAACCTGCACGTTCTGGGAGAGGTGAGAGGCAGTCTCTACAGGTGAATTTTGCTCTCAGTTCAAGAACATGCTTGTTATGGTCATAAGCATATGGCCTAAGATCCAGGCTCAATGTTTCACTAACCCTAACCCTTGTTCATTAGGTGCCATTAGTTGCACCTGTGATGTTCCCCCTTAGTTGGTTGCAATCAGCCAAGGTAAGAGGTTATATAAGAGGTTTTTATTTTCCCTGCCTAGTTGATGGTGATGACCCTCTGGAAACACACAATCAGTTGGTTCTCTGTTTTTCTGTGTGATTGTGTATTGTGTATTGGATCTCTTTGAAGTGGTGCAATGGAAGTGAATAGTTTTTGTATTATTTTAAAGCTGTGTGGAAGGTTTCCACCATCAGCCTACATTTAATTCCTGCCATCCTTTCACCCCACCCCTTTCCTAGTGTCTGCCAACTTTGAATCCTTTGTTTGGGTCCACTTTTTCTCTTTGTCTATTATTCTTGATAGATTAAGTGGGTGGCTGGGAGGGTGTTAGATACCCTCAGTCTCCTTTATAGAACCCAAGGGGCCTTATTTAATTGCTTTAAGTTTAATATGTGCAGAGTTTTTTTCAAATGGGGAAAACTATGTGGAGACTTACAGGACCTCTAGTACTGCAAATAGTAGGGGCTCGAGCCCTAACTCCAAGAAACATCATGAATGAAAGGACATATTTTGTTTTTAACAGTTTGATTAAAGCATTTGACCAGCTCATCTGTCTGCAGACAACACATACTGCCAATTCTAAGGCCCCATAAGTCACCATGAAGTTCGGTATATACCAAGGTGATATCTATACTGACTGTCCTCACTGCTGTTCTGCATAGGTCTGAACCCCCTCAGCCACAGCATAACAAAGAGTGGATATGGATACAGCTTCAAAAGTGGAGAAAATATCAGCCACCTCCTTTATATGGATGACTTCAAGCTGTATGCCAAGAGTGAGTGAAACATTGACTCACTGATCCACTGCACCAGAAGCTACAGCAAGGACACTGGGATGTCATTTGAACTGGATAAATTCCGATGCATGGTGGCTAAGAGAGGGAAGATGAACAGGACTGTGGGAATGGAGTTACCAGGGGGCAAAATAGCAGATATACAGGACAGCTGAAGGTACCTTGTTATCCTACAAGCCAGTGGGAATCAGGATGAGGTTACAAGGAGATTAACCACAGCCAAATATCTCCAGAGGATTGGACAGGTTCTCAGAAGCTAGCTCAAAGGTAGGAATATTATCCAAGCCATCAACATGTGCCCCCTACCAACCATCAGATACCCAACTGGAATAGTGAACTGGCCACAGGAGGAAATAGAAGCCACGGATATGAAGACATGGAAGCTCCTCACAATCCATGGAGAGTTCTACCCAAAGTACAGCTTCCTGATCTGGAAATCTAGTAGCAAGAAAAGCAGGCCTGAAGGATAGCACAAATGCGCCGATCATGGCAGCACAAGAACAGGCTCTAAGCATCAGATCTGTAGAGGCAGCAATCTACCAGAGTAGACAGGACCCAAGCTGAGGGCTGTGCAAAGATGCCCCCTGAGACTGTCCAGCACATAGTAGCAAGATGCAGGATGGGACAGTATACACTGAAAGGCATAACCAAGTGGCAGGGATAGTGTACACAAACATCTGTGCCAAGTATGGCTAGAAGCTCCCAAGTTCCAATGGGAGACACCACAAAATGTGGTTGAGAACAACAGAGCTAAGATCCTGTGGGACTTCAAGTTCCAGACAGATAAGCAGCTGCTGGCCAACCA
>JAQQZU010023571.1:0-14909 GCA_030068025.1 Parauchenoglanis punctatus | reverse complement strand
AGCTGGAGCCAATCCCAGCATCTTCGGGCGAGAGGCGGGGTACACCCTGGGCAGGTCACCAGTCCACCACAGGGCCAGCACAGACAAACAGCCACACACGCTGTCATTACCTGCTGTTGTTTTCCTTCGCCAACCTGCATGATGTCTGGTTGTTAGTACACTAGTGGTTTCATTCTTTATCAGGACATTCAAAATTATTGTATTGGCTATATCTAATTAATTTTCTATCTTTTCTCAGCTTCAAAATGGCATGCTTTTCACCTATAGACAGCTTCCTGGTCTTTGTGTTGATTTATACCTTTTAACAACAAATGCAGGGCTCAAACCAAGAGAAGACATTCAGAAAAATTAATTGTTTAAACAATCAATCTAACAGAGCACACCTGGGCAACAAGAAACACCTGTCAGTAACGGATCACTTGAATAATGGATGGGTTCCATGTTTTATGTTATACATGTTCAATTCAATTCAATTTTATTTGTATAGTGCTTTTAACAACAAACAATGTCACAAAGCAGCTTCAGAGAAGAAAATAAATTCTGAATATGAACTTATGAATCTATAAATATATATATCCTTTTATATATCCCTAATGAGCAAGCTTTTGGCGACAGTAGCAAGGAAAAACTCCCTGAGATGTCAAGAGGAAGAAACCTTGAGAGGAACCAGACTCAAAAGGGAACCCATCCTCATTTGAGTGACACTGGATAGTGCAATTACAATTAACACACTTCTGTTATAGGGTCAAAAAAAGTACAGTTACATAATTAAATATAATCTTAGCATAAACCCTGTTCTGACTCAGCTGATTCACTGAGAGGGATTTGGGTGCAAGACTGTTCGTGATCATTTAAGTCCTATGCCATTGTAGCAGGACCACTCATGTCAACAGCAGTTCAACTCCATCTTCACAGTTCTAGGTGTATGTTGAGGCAGTTCATGTTGTGCCATCCTCAACAGGAGCTAATAGTTTTCAAGTGATGGCTCCAACCAGGAACAGGATATCAGGATGGATCAGGCAGGTCCAGAAGAAGGGGGTCAGGATCACTGGTATCTCAGAAGTAGCACATGCAGCTCAACAAACAGAGAAAGTGAGAGAGAAGAAAAAAAGCAGATTTGTTCTCAAACATTCTATGACTGAGAACCCTCCAGATCTGCTCTTTTACCTAATAGAAGGCTATTAACAAAAGGCTTAGCTAAACAAATACATTTTCATCCTAGATTTAAATACCGAGACTGTGTCTGTGTCCTGAACACTAATTGGAAGGCTGTTCCATAACTGAGGGGCTTTGTAAGAGAAGATCTGCCCACTGCTGTTCACTGATGAAGGTACCAACAAATAACCTGCACCTTTTTTGATCTAAGTAGGTGTGGGGGGTCATAAGGACCAGAAATTCACTCAGGTACTGAGGTGCAAGACCATTCAGTGCTTTATAGGTCAACAATAGTTTTTATAATCAGTGCAAAATTTGATTTGAAGCCAATACTGTGTAGATA
This sequence comes from Parauchenoglanis punctatus, assembly GCA_030068025.1. Taxonomy (NCBI): domain Eukaryota; kingdom Metazoa; phylum Chordata; class Actinopteri; order Siluriformes; family Auchenoglanididae; genus Parauchenoglanis; species Parauchenoglanis punctatus. Next base: position 13,411 of record JAQQZU010023571.1, on the reverse strand, counting down.
AGATAGGGGTGATGTGCTTATATCTTCTTGTTCTAGTAAGGACCCTTACTGCTGAATTCTGGACTAACTGGAGCTTGTTTATGCACCTACTGGAATAGCCAGACAGTAAGGCCTTACAATAATCTAACATAGAGGTAACAAATGCATGAACTAGTTTTTAGCAATATTTCTGAGATGAAAGAAGGCTGTCCTACTGATCTTATCTACATGAGCTTCAAATGACCGATTGGAGTCAATAATCACTATAATCAATAATCACTATAATCAATAAGCAATGAAACAAAGCCTTATAATGCCTGTATGGTATCTCACTTGTCAAAAGATATAGCAGGTATATCAGATAATAACTGATTACTCTCAGCATGTTACAACAATTTCTTATAATCTTGACATGGGGACTATGGGGTAGGCTGACTAGACAGTAGCCTTTCTCAAAAAAAAAAAAAATTCAAACCCTACTAAATCAACCTAAATGATGTGGCACAATGTGTTATGGTCTGTTGAGAACAATTTCAAAAGGAATAATAATTCCAGAATTCTAAAAGATATGCTTGGTGGAAAAAAGCACATTGCCAAAAGAACACCATATGCAAGGTGAAGCATGGTGGTGCTAGCATCATGCTTTATAGCTGTTTTTCTTCAACCAGAACTGTGGCTTTTATCAAGGTGGAGGGAAGCAGGAAAAGCTATAAATACCAGCCAATTAAAATAACCAGAAAACCTTTCAGGCATCTTCTAGTATGCTAAAGATGAAAAGGAATTTCACATTTCAGGAAAAGTGTTACCCAAAGCATAAATCCAAATCAAAAAAGGAATGGTTTAACCAAAAGAAGATCAATGTTTCTGAATGGCCCAGCTAGAGCCCAAACATCAATCCAACTAAAAATCTTTAGGGTGACCAGGATTGTGCTATACAAAGAAGATACCTTCACAATTTTCTGGACCTAGAATGTTTTTGAAATAGAGGGTGGGAAAATATTGCTAAGTCCATATGTGCCACGCTGGTAGACTCTTATTCAAAAAGATTGAGTGATGTAATAAAATCAAAAAGTGGTTCCGCAAAGTGTTAGTTTAGGGGTGTGCACACTTAGGCAAGTTTTTTATTTTCCTTTTATCCCTAAAAGTTTCTGATCATTCTTCACTTTATTTGTATACGTACATTGCAATTTCCCATTAAAGGCGTGAAAAGTTCTGACATGATTTATCTTATACTATGTCCACTCTAATATGTTGCAGTTTCACTTTCACAATATTCAACGCTTCACTTTTGCTACGTTTACACCTGGCGTCCATACCACTCTGGAGTTTTGGAGGCCCTAAAATGAAATGTTTTAAAAATTCTGCAGGCCCTGCTTTAGCTCAAAAACATTTTAGTATGGACAAAGAAACAATGATGCAAACACCCACATTTGCTCCCTGTTTGGGTCTTATCAGCCACAACCTATCCTTCCCTGATTCATCTTGCTCCTATCACTTTTCCAGAAGTAAACAAACGGCATCAGCCTCAACTATAAGTGGTGAATGCGGCATGGATAACGAATTACAAGCATTGCTAACCTTGTTGTCTTTGCTAGAGCAGCTGTTGTGCAGTTAATTTCTGCATTTTATGATGCGGCAACTGCCTACATGCGTAGGAGACAAGCTATTATTTAAGGATTATGCAATTAACTTCAGAGTAGACAATCTGCTTCTTGTTAATACTAGCATGCACATGCCAATTGTATGTGAATGGTCATGTAATATGTGTTTTCAGGTATGTTACTATGGACGTAGGTCGTTTCTGATAAGGAGTTAAAATGCTCGTCTGGACGGAGATTGTTTTTATTTTAAAACGCCATTTTAAAACTAAAACATATTCGTGTGGACATAGCCTTAGTTTCATAAAAAATTTTTACTTCACAAAACTTCACAATTTTAACAGGGGTGTGTAGACTTTTTATATTCACATTACCTTCCATATTGATTTCACTGAAATCACAGAATTCATAAGAGGTACTGTAAAATAAACTGAGATTTAGGGGTTAATGTATATTAGAAAAGGTTCAAATTAAAGCTAAACTGTTCTTCAGTTTATTTATCAAAGAAAACCCTTAACGAGTCAAAGTAAATCCCTACATCAGAATGTTTCCTTCTAAGAGGGAGTTTCAAGTAAAACTCTTTAGAACGCTATACAAAGAACGTAGAAGAAAAGGCTTTTCTTGTACAAGAGTGTAATTCACCTATATTTGAGTGGACCATTCTCCTTGTGGCAATTTTACAGATCTCTCTCTCTCTCTCTCCCTCTCTTGTTCCTTATTTGCCTTTATGTTTCTATCCATCTCATTTCTTCTGTGTGGATTACAGCCAGATATGCTATTATCCCTTGCTGCTATATACCATATCTGTCTCTTTCCCTGTCAGTCAGTAAGCTGCACAGGCTCAGCTCCAGGTTGACGCTCTCCACCCCCCACACTGTGTCTGTAAATGGATGCAGAGGACTGTTTCTGACACAACTCTCAGGGCTCTCAGCCTCTGGCACACACACACACACACACACACACACACACACACACACACACACACACACACACACACACACACACACACACACACAAACAATCTCACTTATGTACACCTTCCGATGCATATCAACACTCAAAATGTAGCATATTTATGCAAAAATCCTCTTATATCTACATACTATACTTCTTTTCTTCCCTTTCAATTACCTTCTGATTCTGATTTAAAATACAGTGCATCCCGAAAGTATTAACAGCGCATCACTTTTTCCACATTGGAAAAAATTGGCGCTATGAATACTTTCTGGATGCACTGTATACTGTGTATGTTAATCAACATCAACTGTCAGAATTGGGAAAAAGTGATTTCATTGCTTCATTGTTGGTGCCATATGGTTCAGAATTTCACAAACCACTGATCTAGGATTTTAATGCATAACAGTTTATATACAATGCAAAATAGTAAAAAAAAATCCAGTGAGTGGTAGTTCTGTGAGTGGAAATCGCTTTTTAAACAGAGAATCCAAAGAAGAATAGCCATACTGGTTTGAGCTGACAGGAAGACCATGGTAACACATATTAACAGTGTTTACAACTGTTTGAGCAGAAAAGAATCATGAGCACACATGTCAAACCTTGAGGCAGATAGGCTAAAACTGTAGACAACCACATCAGGTTCCAAATCAGCATCCCTGTCAGTCAAGCACAGGAATCCGGGTCTATAGTGAGGAGCTGATGTACAACTTGATGTGGTCTTCTACAGTTTTTTGTTTTTTTTATGTAAACATGCATGTAAAAGGGTTTCTCTCTGTACTTTACTCTTAATGTATTATCCTAGTAATAGATGTCAATTGGAAGGATTGCATATTTTTTCTATGAAATTTATATATAAGTTGTGTTTGATGTGTCTGATGTGTTTTACAAAATGCAAAGCTGTTAATTATTACAATTTTAACATTTTTTTTAATTACATTTACATTTACAATTTTAATTACAATTTTTACATTTATATTTTCTATCCTAGAAAATATAAACTCCTATATTTGACTCCTACATCTATCTAACTCCTACATATATCAGTTGCTGGTCTTGGTATAATACCTATAAATAGCTCTGGTCATTTTCTTTTTTGCAAAGAATCTTTAATGATTTAAGTCAACATACACGTTAATGATTATTTATGGTTGCAGCAAACTTTTCCAGTCAAAAGTGTAGTATGTAAATAATAAATAATAGGACCACACCATATTGAGTAGCTTTGGAACTACATGCGTAAGTGTAAATATGTGAGAGTAAACACCATGTCTCTGTGTTTGGGAACAGCATTCTCCAATTTACTGCAATACTGCTATTAAACTGTTTTTAGTAAAAATAGATTTTTATTTTTAAAATGTACAAAATTGCTTTGTTTTTTAAAAGAAATATACCAGGTGTAAACTGGTGAAATAAATAGTACATTTTACACAAAATAGTACAGTGAAGATGAAATGGGAATACTGTGTGGTTTTCTGAGACATCACATGAGACTGAGACTAAACATTACACTCACAGTTTCTGATACACTCAAACCAGGCCATCTGGCACCAACAACTATGACACAATTAAAGTCAGAGAGATCACACTTTTTCTTCATTCTGATATTTGATCTGAACATTAACTGAAACATTTGACCTGTATCTGCATGATTTTATGTATTGTACTACTGCCACGTGATTGGCCGATTGGATAACTGTATAAATGAGCAGGTGTACAGGTGTTCCTATTAAAGTGAATGGTGAGTGTACACTGATATTATGCCCTGCAGCAATTGCTGTGTTGTTTTTAATAATCTATTTATGGCTCCGTTTTTAAACTCCTGGTAGAGTATGGAACAGCTTCAGTAGAAAAGCCTCTTCACCGATTTTACAGAGGATATTAGGTGCCCTTCTATGGTGGTGTAGTGGTTAGCACTTTCGTATCACAGCAATCACATCAATCGCATCACAGTTTGAACCTGGGTTCAATCCCCAAGGTGCCTTTTTGTGTGGAGTTTGCATGTTCTCCCTGTGCACAGTTATTGGTTCATCCAAGCCTGTGAACCAATTGGGAGGGTTGCATCAAGAAGGGCATCCGGTAAAAAAACCCCAGCCAAATCGATGAAGCGGACAACATCTGCTGTGGCAACCTTGAACAGGGAATAAGCCCAAAGAAGAAGATTAGGTGCTTTTCTAACTCCAGTAATGGTATGAATGCTGGAATGGTACAGTATTTATGTCATTAAACAAGGAGCCAGAATCTGTGACTACTGCCAGGTTCACTGAAAATCAAAAATACAAATGGATGAAGCAGTGTTTTGAAAATCATACATGATCCTTACAGGGCAAAAATGAATATACACTATATGTCCTTTATATTCTCATTGGTTTTAATGCAGTGCTGCCTGAGGGCTCAAAAGTCACCGGCATTTAGTGTTGGTTTCTTACCTTGCAGCTTATTTGCAAAGATTTCTCTGTATTTTCTGATTATTTTGATGATATTATGGACTGTAAATGGTGAAATGCCTAAATTTCTTGTAATTGTATGTTTTTATGTAATTGTAATATGTTTTTATGTAATTGTAGAAACTGAAATATTAAGAAATTGTATGTTTGTGAACCTCACCCCATCCTTGCTTGTGAATGACGATGTCCCCTGAATGATTGTCACCTGACAGCAAGAAGGTCCTAGGGTTGATCCCCGGGTTGATCAGGGTGCCTTTCTGTGCAGAGTTTGCATGTTCTCTCCATGCCTGTGTGGGATTCCTCCAGGTACTCCAGTTTCCTCCCACAGTCCAAAGACATGTGAATTAGGTCAATTGGCTACTCTAAATTGCCCATAGGTGTGAATGTGATTCTGAATGGTCTCAGCCCCTAGGGTGTGCAAGTTAGCGTTGTTGTAGTGCCCATCCCAAGCCTGGATAAATTGGGAGGGTCGCATCAGGAAGGGCATCCGGCGGAAAATCTGTGCCAAATTGACAAGCGGACAATGGTTGATCCGCTGTGGTGACCCGATCAGGAGCAGTTGAAAGGAGGAGAAGAAGAAGAAGACCTGTAGAATATTCCAAACAGGTGTTTTTTGAGCATATCCCAAAATTCCCAGTCTTTTGTTGCCCCTGTCCCAACTTTTTTGAAAGGTCTTGCAGACATCAAATTCAGAATGTATATAAACAAAAAAGAATAAAGTTTATCAGCAGTTTGAGCAGTAAATATATTGACTTTGTATTGTATTCAATTGATTATAAGTCAAAAATCATTTTGAATATCATTGCATTATATTTTTATTTATGTTTTACACAGTGTCACAACTTTTTTTTAAATCAAAGACATTCTAGACGATTGTATGCTTCCAACTTTGTGGCAACAGTTGGGGGAGGCCCACATACTGTAAGTGTGTGATCTGGGTGGAAATTTCATTTCACCCTTGGGGGGCAATAAACAGAAATATTTCCCAAGAGGAAAATATAGCCAAGATGTCTAAGGGGGACACAAAAGATGCTGCAAAAAGTATTGTACATGTATTAAACAAAAATATAGGAAATCCTTATTAGCATTATGTCAGCTACTAGATAGCTGACTGGTAATAAGGGTTAGTGTGATCAAATAGCACCACACCATTATGTTAACATTTTCTTGGGCCTACAAACTTCATTCCTATATTATGAAGATTTTGTCAAATTGCCTTTGATAGTACTGGGACTATATCCCTTTTCCATTTCTCTGCTATTTACACACTCTTTACCTGAGAGGTAACAGAGTAGGCATTTGTCTGGAGTTAGATCACTGTCTTATATACAAGAGCACAAACACACTGTACAGTGTAGTTCATAAACTTGTTTTACATATCAACTGTTTTGAGTGAAGATATGCAGATTATTCTAGCCTTGACACAGCTGATACTGAGCCCCAATTACAGGTTGAGATCAGGGAGAATAGGCAGTGGACCAAACCATTGTGTGGCACGGGTGTGGGTGAGGTGGGAGAGGAAATGTTTAAAAACTTGAAAAACGTATCGCTTTATGTTTATAATTTGCACACATGCTTTCAGTATGTATTATTAATAATATTTAAATTACATAGTTAGATTTGCAATGATATATTGGAGGACAACCTTCTGGAAGGGTTGGAAAATACAAACATTTAAATAAGTCCAAATGATTAAAACCTTAATTTTAGTTGAGAACAATAATAATTAATGACTTTTGAAGGCATAATGCACCAGATTGATAGTTTGCCTTTTTTGTGGTATCAAAATAATAACCACAAGGCAATAAATTGTTGAATAAAATAGAATTTATAGAAATATGGACAAGAAAATATAAATTAACTACTTAACTAACAACCTAATTCTAAAATAGGGACAGATAAAGGAGAGTTGTGTGTTGGAGAGTGAGTGAGAAACAAAAGTGTGTGCACGCGAGAGAGAACATATGAACGTCTGTGTGTGGACACGCGTTCTGCTCTAGAGCTCGCATGTCTGGGTGCACGCTCGCACATTGCACGAGCTTATAAAAATTAGCTAGTGACATACGCAGCCGCACCTCCTGGTATGTGAAACTAAGAGCAAGAGTGATCAAATATGGCAGGGATTTCAGCAACTCACACATGCTGGGTGGCCAGCGACAACAACTATAAAATAAATAATTCCAATGACATATGTTCCAAAGCACAGTAAGGTCAATGGGAATAACATAATTTTTCTTCGACATAAACAAAGATCACTGACTCAGTGACCATATTAGTAAACACAGACATGCAAAAAAATACTACTGCAAATTCGCCAATATTCACATCTAAGGCACTTAAATACACAATAAACAGAGATACAGCCTACGAGTGAGAGACTTCTAAGAAAATTCCTGTCACCCATCCAAAGGCCTGAAACCCGGACGAGCCCCCAAATTGTAAGATTTCGAGTCAGGTTCAATCTCTATCAGACTCTGCAACAGTCTGTCTCTCTCTTCCTCTGGGTGGCAAGCACTTGGAGAATGAGCAAACTGTATACAAGGTCGTGTTAAACTCAGTCTGATTTTACTGAAGAAAATCTAGAGGTATTTATACAGTAGTACATATGTTATTGTACATTTCTCAAGGAGACAGATAAGACACTTTGTTTATCAATTTGGAAGATCAGTATGGAATGTTCTTAAAATAGATGAATGTAAATTAGTAAAAATCATGTCGAGTAGACCTAAAACATTCTGTGAAGGAACAAAAGAGAGAAAGAAAGAAAGAAAGGTCTCTAAAGTCTAACAGGAGAAAGGTAACTACAATTCATATTGAAGAGTTAAGGGACAAGATTTTTTAGTCTAACAATGAGAAGTATCAAAAGAGAGGCAAAAAGAATTTCTGGCAGTGCATGTGATCCCCTTTGTTTAGAAAAATAGCTTACTGATTTTAACTGTTTGCAGCTTCAAATTACTACAAGACTGCATTTGATTCGTACTTTGTACATGTAAATCTCATTATGCAGTGACTGCTTAAACTAAATCTCATTATCAGTGACTTCATACACTAACACCTTATCTATACACAACCGCGTTCATGTAACCTGCAATAGTATCAAAACCACGTTTTCATGCTGTGATATTGCATATTATATTCGGCTTAGCGCTGCTCTGTCTTGTTTTTGTCTTGTCTTATGTCTACTGGTTGCATATTTGCACACCTTGCGCCTTATGTTGTCTTTGCCATGTCTGCACATGTTTGCACACATTCACTTTATGTTGTCTTCTATTGTCTACTGTTGCACACGTACATATTTTTGTACTTTTGTGTTGACTTCTATGTAGCACCTTGGTCCTGGAGAGACACTGTCTCGTTTCACTGTAAACTGTATTACATGTATATGGTTGGAATGACAATAAAAGCCACTTGACTTGACTTGTGTAAATATGCATCTGACAAATTTTATTTTTTTCCCATGTATTATGATAAATTGCATGAAATATGTCATTTCAGACATTGCTGTTACATTTGTATGCTAAAATAATCAAGAGTTTTAAGCACTGGAAATATCTGTTTTTTATTCATATATGGAAGTTCATACATGGTAATATTCATACATCCAGAGGGGTGAGAGAGGGAGCATTCAGTCGGCTGCAAACCTGCAACCTCACCACTAGAAAGCAGAAACTTTAACTGTAATATGTCCTTTGTACTAACAGGTGCAAGTGCATTAAACAGATGAAATGTATTAGCACACACCACGAATCAAATCAGTTTCTTTGTGCCTCGTCCAATATTTTCCTATCATGGCAGGAAGCCACCCTCTCCCCTGACATTAACAAACACACCACAAAACGCAATGTTGGCTTCTCTTAAAGGCCATTTAGAGCCCATTATCTAGCAATCTTGAATATAACTGATGTGGACAGGCATGCTGACTTGCATGCATCCCAAGATCAATAAGTTCAGAACAGTACAACTAAAAGCACAATGCTTGTCTAATTTTTGCATGTTAGAACAGTTCATCTATGGTTATTCCTGACCTAACAACTTAACTCAACAGCCAAATTAAACAAGTTCACTTTTTATGAAACATGCAAACTGCCACCTGACCCTTGGTGAATAGAAGCAACGATAACATGCTCTTTCATCCCTTGTGCGCATGTGTGTCAAGGGACATGTCATAATGTAGGCACCTTTAGACCAACCCCCATGCTACAACTCATGGATTTCATTGGTTGAAATCCTGTCACTCACCAGACTGCTGCATGGGCCCAAAAATCTTTTGAGAGGTATCCAAATTCATCCCTTCCTCATGGCTGCACTGTACAACATCTCAAAAATCCCTTCATATTATAAAATCAGGAGACCTGTGACTTCATGTACAGCAAATGTCAAATGAATCCGATGAACTATCTAGGAGTATAGATGGATTTCAAACACGTGACTTCCTTTGTTTATGACGCCATGTTGGAGGCGCTCAACATGAACAACTCTTACAGCTACTTTTTAAGAGGCAAGTGATTCTCCTGTGGGTGATTAACAATATTAACCATATTATTAAATTAAAATAAGATAACAGTAATATTAATAATAGTAATAATAATAATAGTAATAATAATAATAATAATAATAATAATAATAATAATAACAACAACAACAACAATAATTACCAATGTGTTTGTCATTAAATGGCACATTGACAGGTCTTAACATTTAAAGTATACCCCACACCAGTCATTGGGGTATAGTGCGATGCAAAAAGTCATCTAGTGCTGACAGATGTTAGATTTGAAACATGTTTGAATCCCAAAGGAAGTCAATAAATATCCTCCATGCTTGTTTGGAGAGCCAGGAGGAGTGAAAGGAGAGGAAGCAAAGCAACCGGTGACCGAAGATCCTCTGCTTAAAAGAAACCTTTTCAAGGTGAAGAAGAAGAAAAGAGGAAATGGCAACAAGAACAAGAACTGCAAGAAAGTGAGAAACACTCCATCCCAGCTCATCAGTTCCTCTGCATCAGTTTATGGAAGAAACAAAAATTCTGTTAATGGGAGTGATCTGAATAATGCAATGAAATGGTGTAACCTACGTTTGACAAAATAATCAGAGCATTCACAAACGTTTTGTGGAAATTTAATATCAATTCTGCTGATCCTTGACATCACAGTTTGACATCTTGTTGACTGATTTCATGTTTTGACAAATTACCACTGGTAAACAGTAAAATGACACTTGGTCCCTTCCACTTGTGTTGCTATAACCAACAATAGCTCAGAAATTAACCATTTTTTTCTTTGTTTCCTTCTCTTTCTGAAAAACTGCATGCTGTAATATTGCATAGTGCATGAAAAGCATCTACAGTATAGTGGAGAGGAGTGAAAAAGCCATTCTTTCCAGTGAGATTTCCAGTCCAGATGGTGTCACTATACAAGAGTGTCACTCTGGGAATGTGGCTATCATCATAACCATCATTAACAATAACCTGTGAAGTTTAAGCCATATCAATCTCATCATGGAGAAGGTATGACCGGGATATGATGCAATTCCTCTTTGTGTGGCAAGACATATAAATTCATCATGTTGTCATTTCAAGAACTTTCCAGATATCAAAAATCCATCAATTTAACACTATCAAAATCTTGACATCATGTATACTGAATATGACAAGAGTCCAATGAACAATCTAGGAGAAATATGTTAAAATGTAAAGTGGCAAAACACACAAAATCCAACATATCTCACTTCATGTGGGGTATGGCTAATGCAATGTAACAAATTTATTCATCTTAGGGAGACCCACATACCTACCAAATTTGCTGTGTGTACATGAAACTATATGCCAGCCACAAAACTCAATGGCATACAGTCGTGCTATAGAGTCACTGGGCCACACCCGGAGCCAAGTCTTGGAACTTGATTAACTGTCAGCAGCACTGAGGTTGTCACGTATGCGAGGTGTGGTTGGACACAAGTGCAGGTGAGGAGACGGCATAGTGAAACTCATTAGAGTTTATTTAAACACACGAGGCAGGCAGAGGTACAAAATCGACAGGCATGAGAGTAATCCAATGAAAAGAAACAAGGTCAGTCGATCAGCAAACAGTATATCCAAGAATATCCAAAACACAAGGTCAAAACAGGCAGAGTCCAAAACACATGAAAGCAAACACGGGTAAACAAACGGCTTGGCAATAGTACGCGAGGGTGAGCTAAAGCGCCCATGCAGAATTTTTGCTCAGGCAGGAACTCAGGCTCTGTGTCAGGAACTGGCTCTGTGACTTGCGCTGCATCTGTAGCTTGAGCAGCGTCTGTGCCAGGAACCGCATCTGTGACTTGAGAAGCGTCTGTGACTGGAACTGAGACTGGAACGGTCTCTGAGACTGGAGCTGTGACAGGAACTGGCTCTGTAACAGGAACTGGCTCTGTAACTTGGGCTGCATTTGTAGCTTGAGCAGCGTCTGTGACTGGAGCGGGCTCTGTGACTTGGGCTGGAGCCGTGACAGGAGCGGACTCTGTGACTTGGGCTGGAGCCGTGACAGGAACCAACTGTGTGACTTGGGCTGGAGCCGTGACAGGAGCAGACTCTGTGACTTGGGCTGGAGCCATGACAGGAGCTGACTCTGTGACTTGAGCTCTCACAGGAACAGGCGGCGCAATTGAGAGCAGAACAGGCTCTCTGACTTGTGCTCGCCATAGAACTAGCTCTGGGACTTGAGCGCTCACAGGCACAGGCTCTGGAACGTGTATAGGGACTGTGACCTGTACAGGAACAGGCTCTGTGAAGAGTACGGGAACAGTGATGGGTGCAGAAACGGGCTCTCTGATGTGTGCTCTTGCCAGAACAAGCTCTGTGACTCATGCTCTTGCTGGAGCAGGCATAGGTTCCATTACTTTTACAGTCTCTATGATGTTTACAGGGACGAGTTTAGCGACTCGAGCCAGCACAGGTGCTTTAGCCCGTACTGGAACATTGACAAGAGCCGGAACCGTCTCTGTAGCCATGAAGTGAGTAGTCTCTGTGGCCATTAAGTGAACCTTCTCCTCTTGAATGACCTTGGCTGGAATAGGAGCGGCACTATGAACTGGCTCCGACTTGGACTTGCGCTTTGAGCTCCGTCTGAATCTGGACTTAAGCGTTGAGATGGGTTCCATAGCAGTAGCCTCCCTGTCAGCCTCCTTTTTTGCCACTGGAGGGGGCTTTGGATCAATTGTCTCCTTTTTAGCCTCTGGAGGGGGCGCTGGAGCGGTTGCCTCTTTTTTGCCACTGGAAGGAGCTCTGAAGCGGTTGCCTCCCTTTTTAGCCATTGGAGGGAGCTCTAGAGCGGTTGCCTCCCTTTTTAGCTATTGGAGGGAGCTCTGGAGCGGTCCTCGTCACTGCATGTATCTGGGTTAGTTTGCTGGAACATCTCAGCGTAATCATCCCCCCCTCAAAAAATTTTCTTGGGGTTGTTTCCTCTGCCTGGACTCTCTTTAGCCTCATAATACACCTTGAGAGCTTCCCCGAAATCTTTGGGGTTCTGTAGGCATGGGTGCAGGACCAGTTAACCAGTAAATGATGCACTGTACCCAAATGTCATCGGCAGGTTTAGGCTCCAATAAGTCCTCAAAAAACAGCCTACACTGAAGTAAGAAGCCATTCGGGGGGAATTTAACTCCATCATAGGGTGCAGGAGTGTCCAAACCATATCGCTGCCGAAAGCATGGCATGATGTGTATACGGCCGTCCTCCGACTCTCCCGCTGCGTTCCTTTTCCAGCGAAGCATCCTGTAATGATGTTGTGGTTGTTCGGAACACATGTGCAGGTGAGGTGACAGCATAGTGAAGCTCATTGTAGAGTTTATTTACACATTATATACACTATTTACACACGAGAAGCTGAGGTACAAAGACGGCATGCAAAGAGTGGTCAAAAACAAGCAGGGGTCAAGCGATCAACAAACAATGTCCAATAAAGCATAATCCAAAAGAGAAGTCAAAAGCCAAAAACAGAGTCAAAACACAGCAAACAAAACTCGGGTAATATGCTCGGCGGGACTACACAAAGGAAAGTCAAATGCTTCACGAGCAAGAAGCGCAAATGGCAGTCCTTTTAAACACGGCATTCTTAGTCCATGTAATGAGCAACACCTGTCTCCCCTTAACAGTCCTAATGGCTGTAAGCAGGTGCCTGTGGGAATTGTAGTCCTCCGTCTTTCACGCCGATAAGCGGACGTGCGCGCTTTCACGCTGCCTGCGACGAAGATGAACAAAGCGTGGCTGCTTCCCCAATGCACGCCGCACTTGCAAAAAAAGGGCAGATTCCTTACAAGGAGTAACATGTTGACAGGTGACTGTAAACCACTTTCATAACAATTAATCTATTTGTTGAGTTCTTTATTTCTTTACTACCTTTATTTCTTTCCCTCTATTCTTTCTGACCAAATTTTTGTTCATTTGCTATTTTTATGTTT
>JAQQZU010023570.1:0-14909 GCA_030068025.1 Parauchenoglanis punctatus | reverse complement strand
CACATTAATTACCTCTTAATATTAATATTTTCAAGGTACACTACATCCACCTTGTCACATCAGCTCTGGAGTCCGCACTGGACTCTATGTCCCACAATCCCTTGCAGCATACAAACATGGCCTCCGAGAACTGCAGTTCCCACAAACACCTATGAAAAGCTTTTAGATCCCAGTGACAGTTTAGTACATTTATTCTGAACGTGAAGTGTTTAAGATGATGATGGACTTGAACACCATCATTAAAATTTCTGCCTTGACGAGATGTTTCTGTCGACTCAGCAATTATTAGCTGATTTTGTAATTATTTAATTATTCTTTTTTTTTTTTAAATCAGTTGTGGATATTTTAATACCTGGTTTAGTGTTTACTCTTTTCAGGTGACAGTATTCAAGTACTGAAATCAACGTTCTGGTGTTTTCGTACATCTGTTAGCTAGTTTGCAGATTGAGTTAACTTCAAATCAGAGCCACTGCTTCTTATTTTATACCAGGTGCTGGTGTAACTGTCTGGAGCGATTATTTGTGTTTTCATTCTTTTTTCTTTTCTTGGAATAAATTTACCTCAGTTTAATGTTAGTCATGCTATATGCTCATTATGAGATTAAGCTGTCAACTACAAAGACATTTTGTTTTAACTTTTAACAAAGGGAATTGGAACTGACTGTATTTAACATAGGTTATTTATTCATAGATTTATTATTTATTATTGGATTTAAACGTGGAACGGGATGGCACGAGCCTGCTGTAAAAAGTTTAAAGTGTCACTCAGTGCAGTATTATACTTCCTGGTGTACTGCACATCCACACATTTGTTCACACACACACACACACACACACACACCTACGCACTGCAGAGGGTAAAACCTCCATGTTTTGCGGCTTTGCAGGCCGTTTTCTGTGCAAATGATCCAATATTCAGAATTTTTTTCAATAATTTGAATATTAATTTGCCTGAAATGCCCATCTCTAGTACTTACTATGAACTGAACAATTTATACGAACAAAAGTATCAGAAATGTTGTCGCTTTGTGTATGAGCACAGCACACAGAATGCGCCAATCTGATATCAGGCCTCCACTCTTCATCTTGGTTTGGTGTGTGTGTGTGTGTGTTTGTGTGTGTGTGTGATTTTCTATCTTTATGTGCCTATTAACAGTACATTAACACTGCAGAACAGTAAAATGATTCCTTTGCCAACAGTTGGCTGATTTGGGGGCATTTAACAAAAAGCAAGCATCCTTTGCCATGGCACACACAAGTATCTAATTGGCCACTGCCTGGGAATATCTGCTTCTTGTTTGCATAAGGCTGAGAAATTCTCTGCTTTTTTCTACTCCCAGTGACTTCGTTCTTGCTCTCACAATGCTCTACACAGTATCGTGGGATGAGGTGAAAAGAGCTTTGCTGCAGTGAGAATGGATAATAACACTGAAATAAATGGGTTGTTGAAATGGAGGTTGAATTTTAGGGCTTGTGGGAATGCGTGAAATGTCTTGCTACTTCTTGTCCGCTGAGTTCAGGTCTGATGTGCGTCCCGAAAACCTTTAAGGTCGTGTAAAATAAGCGTTGCAAATTCCAGATATGTAATCATTCTTGACAAATAATAAAATCTAAAAACATACTTAATCTCAGGATTCCATGACTTGAATTATTTCATGATGTAAACAAACTTCAAGAGGAGTCTAATTAAATGTTTTATGTGACCTATGACCCTGTGCGTGTCTTTCGTGTGACCTCACGTTCCCTTTTCTGTTATCGTTCACTCTGGATAGTGTATTAGGATGTAGCTTATATTAAATATCCGTCACAGTCACGTTGAATTTAGTTAAATGTGGTAATTCAGCGGTAATGCTGGTGCTTCAGATCACCATCTAGGACTTCTTATGTGAATAGTAATCTGAGTAATAATGTGAACTCCTCTGGTTGTTAGGCTGTGGGAGGTGAATCACTGAGTGATGTTTTAGCTCCAAGTTCATGGGACACATCGACATTTCAGTCACAGTGAGTGAGTAAAAATTTGAGGTTCATATCTTTTTTTTTATGGATTTTCAGTACTTTAGTGTTAGTGGTACTGGATAAGTCATGAACAGTGCCGTAAAATGATTAAAATATACAAACCTTGCACAGTGGAGGTCTGATGAGACACAAACATCATCACAAATATAGAGAGAGAGAGCATGCTTACTCCATTGTGTCCTTCCCCAACTGTCCTTCACCTTCACCTTATCGACTAGACTGATCGTAATACTGACAGGAACCCATATTGTGTGTGTGTGTGTGTGTGTGTGTGTGTGTGTGCGTGTGTGTGAAGTTGCGATGTGGTGACAGCCTGACTAAAGCTAAAGAGACACCATTGGCACTAGTCCAAATTCCTGCAGCAATACAGCCTGCTCATTTTGGTTTGCAGACAGAATTGTGTGTGTGTGTGTGAGTGTGTGTGAGTGTGTGTGAGTGTGTGTGAGTGTGTGTGAGTGTGTGTGAGCGTGTGTGAGCGTGTGTGCGCGTGTGTGAGCGTGTGTGCGCGTGTGTGAGCGTGTGTGTGTGTGTGTGCATTTGGGGATCCAGATTGATGCTTTACACATTATATCCAAACCCTTTTTAATTTTCTTCATGCCGTCACTATGAATTGATTTGATCGATCAGTATCTAAAGTCAACCCGTGTCATCAGGTCAACAGCATAATCACATTAATTTTTACTCACTTAACAATTTCAGCCAGGGATGTAATAGAGGATGAAGACAATTGTGTAGGATTAAAAAAAAAGCAGCACATTGCTTTGCCATTTCTATAAAGTGGCAACTCTCCATGGAAATAACTGCTGACTTCTAAGTTTCTCTAAGCTTCTCACATGGCTATGAGGCGTTCGTATGAAGATCTTATACTGGTATAGTAATAACATGTACTGTATGTCAGGAATCTAACCCTTGCTGCAAGTGAAGCGTGCATTGGGACTTTGCCGCATGCACCGCGCTTGCAGTTTCTTTGTCACGCGAAGCGCGGAAGCATGCACGTACGCATTATGACGCGAAGGTCAAAGTTTGCCATACAGTGAGCGCTCGCTTCGGGGCTCATCATGTGATCTGTTATTGGATGCATCTGCATCCAATCCAAGTTTAACCATGCCGTGTTTAAAAGGACTCTCAGTTGCGCTTCGTATTTGCGACGCATTAGTTAAACTTCTGTTACGCTCTTGCCAATCCTTGATACCCATGTTTCTGTGTCTTGTGGTTTTGGGACTCTGCTCTTTGTTGTTTTATCTCTGTTTTTGGATAATCTTTGAGGTACTGTTTGCCGATCGACTGACCCTGTTTATGTTTATTGGATTTTCTCTATTTCCTGTCGTTTTTCCGTACTCGTGCCTGCCTCGTGTGTGTTAAACAAACCCGATGAGTTTTGCAAAGCCGTCTCCCCACCTGTGTATGTGTCCAGCCACACCCCGCAATCCTGACAATGTACAATACAGGATGTCATACCGCAGTACAGCTCATTTAAATAAGTACATGAAAGCATAAGAAGTGTTGGTGACCACTGCTTTAGGACGCTGTATAAACATCAACGTTGCGGCTACATACACAAAGGAATCAGAAACAACAGTATGTGCACCTTCATATTTAATACTGAACTAAATCATTTTTCAAACTCAACTACTTTGAATTCATACTGAATACATATAACACATTTAACAATAGACATTGTCACAAAGCTGCTTTACAGTAATCTGGATGTAATTTTAGATCTCTAATGAGCAAGCCAGAGCAGCGGGGCTGACATGAGGACGAAACCATGAGAGGAACCAGATTCAAAAGGGAACTCATCCTCATCTGATAGTGTGAATGTGAGTCCTCACATCTGTATACACAAGCAGCACTGAAAGGAAAGGATCAGTCCTTTTTCATTTCAGTAGGGTTTTTAGCTTTAAATCTACAGGATCTAAGTGAAGTTATCCACTGAATAATGAATGTGACTCGGGTTTAATGTGTTTTTAGTAAGTGTGAGCTTTAGTCTATGTAAGTGAGAACATCCACTGTGAGCACGAGCGTATAACAACCACACATAGCCATCAGGGATGCACACTCCCACTGCACACTCCCACTGCAGACTCCCACTAAAGAGCACATGAGAGTTAAAAGACAGATTTCCTTTGTTTATCTGATTAAAATTCATGATTGCCTTCTCAGCATTCTGTTGATATAGTGATGCGGGCACGCACTCCTGAGAGGGGAAGGCATTTGATAGCCAGGGATACAAAACAGTAAAGGCTCCAGGCTCGACTGCCTCTTCCTGCCCCTGATTTTTTATTCATATTGAACTTTGCAAATTGAATTTGATAGGTCTGAGCACTGAAATGAGCGACATGAATTATGAGCGAATTGAACCTGAATATGTGAACACTGAAAAATAAATATTTGAATATAAATAGTTGATTTTAAAATTTGAATCCCTGAACAGTGAAATATAATAAATTGTAACTTCAAGGAGGTTAAATTAAGCTAGATAAGTACAGATCTGTGGTTTTCAGCCATTTTCAGTGTTACGGTTCAGTGATCTTTAATTTTCAGTATTAAGAATTCTGTGGCATTTACAATTGTAAAAAAATTCCCCTCGCATTTTTAGCTCACTCTTTTGCTTCAGTAAGTGGAGAAAGATTTCAGTCCGAAATCTGCCATAGGTGTGCAACTGGCTCGACATCTGGTGAAGCCGAAGTGTATGATTTACAGCCTTTTCATCCATATGAAGGCATACAGTGAGGATGGACTTGTATCAAAACAGAAATGATTTATCATTACATAAATGTGATCAGGCAGAATAACTTTATTTATACTGATTTAAGTGGAGTGAATCTAGAGGTGGGCGATTTGGCAAAAACGTCACATGCGTTTTTTTCAGGCTGAAACATTGGGTGAGAAAATCACATTTATGGTAGAGTTAGATCTTTGAGTTTGTTGTTGGATGATTCCATGCCATAGTGAAATAACAGGAGCGTAATCAATTCAAATTGTGACCACTAATGACTCACTGGTGCTCCTGTGCCATTACATCATCATTAAAAGAAAGGAAGTTAGACGCACTGTGGAGGCTGGATAAAGCTTTAAAATGATTATTTTTCCACTGATGTCCATGTCAACAGAGATCAGTCGATCAGCCGAGTAAAGAGACGGCCACGCTGTCGTGAGTGACTTTTGCCTCTGGTGATGAGAGAGAGATGGATGTGGATGATCCTGATAATCAACTGAGAACTCATTTCCTGTTGTGAACACTTTAAAATATGGCAGTAATGTTGTTTTTCTGTGAGTGTATGTGACTATAAATGCAGAGGCACGCAGGAGGACTTTCTGAGGAATCTCTGAATGTAATTTTGTCCTTTTTCACTTTCGGAATAAGCAGAATATAAAATGCTCCACCTTTACTTCTGGTTGAGATTTAAGGGAGACAAACATTTCAGTTTAGCAAAACCTATTTTTTGAGAACTACATGAAGTAGAAAATGTCTGAACTTGAAAGTGTTTCCATGTGAAAGGTTTTCCCAGACTTACAGACACATCAGGATGAGTGGAGCGCATGGGAAGACGCTCTTTTTCCATCATGGCTGTTTTTGTTAATCGTCTTTCATCCCAAGATGAAAGAAGCTGGATCAGGTTACTGTAAAATCTGTTAGTTGTATATATAGAAAATCTAAGATGTTTGGTAATGGGACAGGAGCACA
Source organism: Parauchenoglanis punctatus (assembly GCA_030068025.1). Taxonomy (NCBI): domain Eukaryota; kingdom Metazoa; phylum Chordata; class Actinopteri; order Siluriformes; family Auchenoglanididae; genus Parauchenoglanis; species Parauchenoglanis punctatus. Next base: position 9,206 of record JAQQZU010023570.1, on the reverse strand, counting down.
CACTAAGGGATTTTTGCCACATTATCCATATGCATAGATTCTCGATGGAGTGAATTTGAACTTGAGAAGCAGAACTTTTTCAGGATAGATGGACGTTTGCTTCCTCAGTGGCGTTTCATCTCAAGCTACAGACCATGAAAACTTGCTGAGTTGAACTAAAAAGTCTCTGCAGTGATTTATTATTCTCAAAGTGAAAGCGTGGCATGAATAATGCCAATAATCCTTCCCAACTCCTCATATTTGCTAACTGTCAGTTGGTGCCCATCAGGTAGAATCTGAATGCATTACACTAGTGCAAAGTTATGGCATTTCCTTTTTTTTAACCAGGAATTATCTCTTTGTACTTGACATAGACAGCCATTACTGGACAGTTGCTGGAGTAGGTTCTAATAAGTACTTGTGCTAGTTAGCTTTGGGGACACAGACTCTCTGCTTTTGACTAATTATGTCCTTGAAGTTGATAGACAGGATGTGGCATTTATTTTCACTCTGATTACGGCCCACATTTATTATTCATAGTTCTGAGTCCTGTTCTACATCCCCATTTGCTTTTCCTCCTCCAACTGTCAGTTGGTGGCCATGTTGAGTCAGTTGTCAGGTAAAATTAGAGCAAGTCTTCTGGGCCTGGCTAATAAAGAGCATTTAAGGATGAGCCACCTCAGGCCTGGTTTCTCTTTCTCTCTCTCTCTGTCTCTCTCTTGCTCTCTCTTTCTCTTTTTCTCATGTTATATCTATCAACCACAGTCTCTGACTAAAATGTGTGTATCTCCTGGCTACTCCAGGCAAATTTCTTTTTTCAGACCTCCTGCTGACAGAGGGGAAAGCAGCAGGGCATTTACCAAAACAAAAGCCAAAAAAACGAAAAAAAAACCAAGGTATCATGACCAAACACTGGAACTGAGAGAAGTCACAACTGGATCTGCATACTGGTCCACTCCTGTAGGATTTCATACTTGTTTGGTTACTTAAGCCAGTAACTACAACTATTAAGATTGTTTATTAAAACTTTATTGAGCAGATAGAGAACTTTCTGACTCTGCTGAAAAGATATACTCATCTGGCACTTTCATAGGAACACCTGTACACCTGTTCATCCAGGCAATTACCTGATCAGCCAATCAGAGCGAAGCATTAAATCATAAAGTATTTCAGAATTTTTTGAGAAGATCTGGGATTTAAAAACAAAACAAAAAAAACCCCACGACACATCACTAGCTGCTAGTTCTGCTAATGGATGTCCAGTGAGCTGTTCCTCAGCTACAGTCATGGCGATTTCTTGAACAATTTTGAATGTTTACACAAAAATTATGCCTGGAAGGTCTTTATTTTTTGACATCAGCAAGCCAACTTCTGTACAAAGTCTTATCAGCCTACAGCTGCACTAATGAGGACAACTAGATTTTTACTGAGAGGAAAATGAAGAAGTCCTGGATCTAAAAGAATGCAGTTTCAAGATAATCAAATGGGACATAAGAGGTAGTATTTGTAATAAACCGCTGTCATGAAGCCAAGTTTCCCCGGAACACTCCCAGCAGGTCCGCGCCAGCTATGAATGGCCAGGAACAGGTATAGAACCTCAGTTATACATCACACACACATTGTTTCATCCCTCCTAACAGACTGAGGATCAGATGGTTGCTGTAAGGCCTCTAAATAGTATTGTGAGGTAAAATGACAGGCTATATTATAATACACACTATTACCAAAAATATGTGGACACCTGACCTTTACAACCATCCACGTCACATCCTTGTTGAGCATATCGTTGCAGATTTATTCCCCCAGTTACGGTTATTATAACCGCTACTCTTCTGGGAACTTCTTTCTGAACTGCTGCTTATGCTGTGCCACGGGGCGTTACCCATGTTCCACATGCTCAAGCTCACAGATGCCCATGATTGGCTAATGTTGCTGTGATTGATAGGGGAGAGAGCAGTACTGTCCCACCCTGAGAGCATGTCCAGTTTCTCTTGGACTCCTGGCGCTGGATGGCCATGGCATCATCAGGGATTCAAAATCTCCAGATGATAGGGCAAATACTTTTCTTTTGTGCCACTCTGAGCCCTGCAGCTTTCTAGCTTGAATCAAAGTGACCATTAAAATTTTCTTGGAACTCCAGCCTACTGAACAGAACTATAGAAAGTTGTAGTACATTTCGTAACACTCGTTACACAACAAATGTAATCATATTCACAAACACCATGTATTATTAATGAGAAGAAGCCCAGTTAAAGAGACAAGAACAGCATATTTTGAATATTCAGAATATATATAGAATATATATATAATATAACAGAATATTTTGAAGGATTAACACATAGTTACAGCTTGTTCTGTTATTGTTGTAGAAATGTTGACTGTGTAGTTTTGTCAATAAAAACTACATACCGTTTTGCCGCAGAGAAGACATCAAAACGAAAAAATATGACATGACTTAGGATTGCCTAACTTTTGCTTAAGTTGCTTTTATTTTGCCACAGAAAAGCTGTCGAAGCTTTACATGCCCTAGCATCTTATAAATGTGACTACATGACCGTGCAAACACTTCGTGTCTGTCATGAAGATTTCACATCTCGGACATGCTCTTTGATAGAGCATGGCAGCTCTAGCAGTGATCTCTTCCTCTTTTATGTTTCTCCCTTCTGTGGCAATTAGATTTCCAGCATTCTGCTACTGTGGTAGAAAAATAGGCCTACAGGTGCTTTAAGGCAAATTGCATCTGACATGGTCTAATTTATGTTCAAAAATGAAGGTTTAAAATCTGTTATTCTGACACTTTACATACCTGCATATATATATATATAATATATATGTACGATAAATGGTCCAGATGTAGGTATAGTGAGATTCGTCACTCAGTCGTTGTATCTTTTAATCTGTCAGTGTGCATTACTCTAACAGGATAAAACAGACAGAAACTTATGAAAATGCGCTTGCTAAAAAAATCCACATGACCGCATGCGCTGGTTAACAGTTGAGAGAAGCCGAAACCTGAGGTGGAGTGGCTGGCAAAGTAAACTGAAACTAAAAAAACCTATAAGGGCTTGATTTAAAGTTTACAGAAATGTGTGTGTGCTGCCTGTCTCATTATTCCAAGTAATCCATATGGTAGAAACGTAAATAAAGAGGAAGCCATCAGAGCGGGGGGCGAATACGTGACATGGTCAAAATCATCACAAAAATCACTAAAACAATTATCACCAATGGATTTTCTAATTGCCAGGTAGTCTATGAATAGCTTTTGTATCCTCATATTGAACAGCTGAACAAACAAAACAAAGCGCAACTCGCGGTGCATGCACTTTCTTTCCGAGACACGGAGTGACGGGGAATGTGACATGTTGGTCAAAATCATCACTAGTGGATTTTCTAATTGCCAGATAGGCCTAGTCTATATAGAAAATCTTTGTCGAAAAAAATCGCAGGTCAGGTCCAGCATTAAATCCATGTGAAACATCAGCTCCTAAAGTTAGTGTTAAAAATAAAATAAAAAACCAAATGGAGATCCAGTGACGTTCAGACTTTATTAAACCTGTATGTGAAGGAGGAAATACAGTGCGATTCTGATGCTGCTTACAACTCTTCAGCATTCCTACTGGTGGTGCGAATGCAAACAGAAAAAAGGCCGGTGAAGGTGCGTAGTTCTCAGGGGTAGTTCCTCTCAAAAAGCCCCTAGAACTGTTTGGTCCGAAAGCACTTATGAAAATATTTGTAATGTATTCTTATTTTGATAATTGTTGTAAAATCATAAGTTATCTTGATCAAAGAGTTTTATACTGATTTTAAAGCTATATTTCAAAAACTGGAAGTGCCCCCTTCTGAATGTGTTATGTCAGAAACATTTATTGTGATCCTTTGAGATAAAGGGAAAAGTTAGAGATGACTTTATGAACACTGTATATTGGAATTACAATGATTGATGTGTGTAATCGTGTGGATGAGCCACCTGTTAAACGGTATTGCTGCAGATTGGTTTATACCAAGTGCGAAGTGTTAACTGAGATATAGGTATCAAATTAAGAATCTGCTTAGTTTCACCTTGAATTTGATATACTTTTGTTTGACAGTTCTGCTGAAATAAATAATTCCTTTTAGTGTACAGTCACAGATACTCTGTCAGGTCCATGAATACTTGAACATCGACAAAGTTATTGTTCTTTTAGCGGTCTTCCGCAGTATATTGGAGTTGGAATAAAGTAATGAATGTGACTATGACTTTTTTAAGGCAAGGTAGCGGAAAGTTCCTCATCTGACCTGAATCCAAGGTTTTTGCTGAAGGCAAAAATGAAAGCAAACTGAAGGCAAAATACCACTAGAATCCACAGGCAGCTGAGAAGTGAAGGCAGCTGCAGGAAAGGTTTGGCAGAGCATCAACAAGGAAGAAAGCCTGCATCTGGTGATGTCCATGGGTTCCAGACATTAGGCAGTCATTGACCACAAGGATTTGTAGACAAGTAAAAAGTGACAGTTTAATTTATTAAGTGACGTGTCCAATTACTTTTCGTCCCTTAAACAGGGGATCCACATAGAAGATTTGCAGTAATTCCTGCACCTTTCAACTGATTTGGAGGTAAATATGCTCAAATTAAAGCTGAAAGTCTTCAAAGCCCATATTCTGCATTTATTTTCAACCCCAATATACTGTGGGGGGCGGCATGGTGGTGCAGTGGTTAGCACTGTCGCCTCACAGCAAGTAGGTCCTGGATTCGATCCCCTGGTCTCCCAGGGTGCCTTTCTGTGTGGAGTTTGCATGTTCTCCCCGTGCACGCGTGGGTTTTTAATCTGGGTGCTCCGGTTTCCTCCCACAGTCCAAAGACGTGCAGATTAGGTCAACTGGCTACTCTAAATTGCCCATAGGTGTGAATGCGAGCGTGTGTGGCTGTTTGTCTGTGTTGGCCCTGTGGTGGACTGGCGACCTGCCCAGGGTGTACCCCACCTCTCGCACGAAGATGCTGAGATTGGCTCCAGCTTCCCCGCGACCCAGACGGATAAAGCGCTATGGATGGATGGACCACAAAATGATTCTCTGCACACTTAGTTGTTTTTTTTATATCTTTACTATTGTAGCAGTTTTGGATATTAATAATAAACTGTTCAGGAAGCAAGCTCTGCACTGAATATGCACCTACTTGCTGTCAGGCAGCAGAGATGGATGCAGTCGCAGTTGAATGCTTTATTTAATAGACAGTTGATTGACAAACAGGCAAAACAGGGCAAAAACCTGAATCACAAACCTACGAAATGAAAACAGGATCAAAAACCAGGAAAGTCTTTCCAGACTCTGTAGGAGGATGCCAAAATTTCTGAAAACATGGTTGAATATGGCCTCTGTTGTTTCAAAAACTAGGTAGTGAGAAGACTTGGTAGTGGGATGAGTCTAAGTGATTTGGAGAACTGGCCAATGATCGCCATGATTACTGTGCTGCCTATGGAAATGAGGAGGTAACCTCTGGCTAGGAGGGACCATGGTTGCTGAGGTGTGGGGAGGGGTACCAGCTTTCCTGCTGGAAGAGTTCTGGGAACTTTGGCTTGAAGCACAAGAATAACATGAGGAGATTAAGCTGTGGATGTTTGAAAACATGTTTTAGCACCACTGTTTTCCTTGGAGGAATTGGTGGGTTTTTTGGACTGCTGTGTGTCCCATATCAAGGGAGGAATGTGTCCAGGTAATGAGTTTGCTTCTCTGCGCAGCAGGCACATATGTCTTTCCTACAGGGCATGCTGTTGGCACCTTGTCGAATGGAGTTTGAGCTAGCTCTTGGTCAATGTTAGTGCTCCCATGAAACAAGACAGGGGCAGAATAAACTAGTTTGTTCCTTGAGGTTGGATTCCTTCCTTTTTTTGAGCCATGGTGGTAGGACAGAGTGAAATGGAACCTGGGGGAAAAGAGGGCCCAGGGTGCTTGGTGTGAATTCAAACTTTTGGCTGTCTTGAGATACTCAAGGTTCTTGTGATCATTGAAAATAAAAGGGTGCCTCACCCTCTGTAGCCAGTGACACCATTCTTCCAGCGCCAACTTCACTGCAAAAGAGTTCTTGTTTGCCAATATCAAAATTTTGTTCACCAGGGTTCAGTTTTTTGGAGAAAAAGGCTGATTTGGAACATGGTTGGGGGAGTACTATGTGTGATGGATCCTCCCCCAAAAGATCCTCCATCTCGTGCTTGAAGTTGGAGTGCACCTGGCAGTGGTTTGGTTTCATTGAACTTTCCAGTGACTCCGAAGTTGATCAGAGCTGAAACAACAGAGAGACCTTTGCATGACAGTTTTGTGAGAACATCTTGAGCCTCTGATGGAAAGCCCTTTGATTGCCGGATTGTTCCAATCGCAACCGGTGGAGTGCAAACTCCATAGTTCTGTGTTTGCCTTGTTTAATGGACCGAAGTTGTCCTCAGTTGTCTTGTTTGATGAAGTGTGTCATATGGTGTGATCGTCCCCCTTGCTTGTGACCAGACCACTGTGGCTTATGTAAGTGCTTTGTGAGTTAGCAGAACTCACAAAGAACTGGGTGATTTTGGGTTGATCAGGCACTCCTCTTATTAGAGAACAAAGCAAGAAGTAAGCACAAGTTTTACACGTAAGTTCATGTCCTCTACCAAATGAGAATATGCATTCAGTGAGCTGTTATTTTTTATTTGGTTGTTCATTGTTTTTTTGTTTCTTTTATTTTTCACCCAATACATCCAGTGGCTAAACATTTTCCACTATACAGTGCACTTTTATAGCGAGTATAGGAAGTACAATTCAGTTCATGGTAACAAAAATGTAATTTTTAATTTTTTTTAAACCGGTCCTATGAGAAACTGAAAGGTTGAGTCCAAATAAGTGCTGCAAATTGGTTTCACTGGGTTCTAACGAGCGTTAAGTGTTATAGATATTGATATTGAAGATGAAGGCTGTATCTATAATGTCCTGCAGCGGAGGCTGTATGGATCTGCTGTTTTATTCTTGTTTGACATTTAGCCCCTTGGCCAAACAGCAGCCTGTGATGGAACTTTATAAATCATCACTTTCAGATTGCAGGTTGTGGAAAAGCTATTACAGTGCTGCTGCAGGCTTTGCAGCCTGTTTTTGCCGTTTGATTCTGTCAGGTTCTGTCACAACAGCGTGGAAGGGAGGCGTGCAGGAGCTACAGCTATAAAAGCTGAAAACACAGCTGGAGAGCCTCATCTGTTTGTCTTGTAGCAATGCATTATAATTAGGGATTGGCCTGTATGATAAATTCACTGTATGATAATTGTCCAAGCCAATATAATAGTTTGCATTGCATCACAGTGTTAACTTGCAGGTTCTGTTTTTAACCCTTCCATGCACATTTATGAAAGCTCAACCCTTACCCTTTTTTAAATGCTTTTGGAAATTATAAGATAAAAATCACTTGAGAGCATTGCTGTAAATTAACATAAACTTCTGTAGTGCTCTAGACTATTTGTTGTTCTCAGTGTTTAGAAACCTGCTGCATACAATTAAAATAATATGAATATTTAATTTATTTTGGTGGTTAAAAGCCAACCATCAGGCAGCTCTCCCCTATCACATGATGGCTACCAACCAGAGAGGGCAAATGAATGAATAATGAAAATTAAAAGATTGCTACCAGCAAAAGGTGTCTTTGCCACTGTTGATAATGCAACAGAATGTCGTTATTTCTGCCTCATCGCACTGTGTGTGTAATATATGGAATTGGTCAGCTGCAGACAGACAGACAGCAATGTGTCACTGCAAGAGAAACCAAACTTCATATACATGTCCCATTTGCCATTTAACCCTTTACTGTACATGTGCATGTGTTTGGTAGGTATAAAATCACCAATAAATGTATGTACAAAGCAGTTGTGCCCAATAAGGTGGCCACCTGGTGCACATGTATCCATTAAATACTACGGCAGTATGTTAAATCATCCATCCATCCATACAGCCATTATATATAATGCTTATCCATTAAGGGTTGCAGGGAAGCAGGAGTCAATCCCAGCTGACTTCGGAGCGAGGCAGGGTTGCCCCCCTGGGCAGCTCACCAGTCTATCGCAGGGCCAACACAGAGACGAACAACTATTTACACTCACATCCACACCTCTGGGCAATTTAGCGTAGCCAGTTGACCTGCGTGTCTTTAGGCTGTGGAAACCAGACAATCTTGTTGTGTTCAAATTCTGAAAAGTCCACATCATTAAGTCATATGCCTTCACTTCACTTGTGCCCACTGGGAAAGCATAACATATGGCTTTCTGACTGAGTTATGAGACGTATAGACGCATTACACACACACTGAACCAACACTTTAGCAACGACATTTTCATCATATCAGCAGTGGAATTGTAAAGATGACAGCCACCTACAAAGTGATGTGCGATTAATAAACCAGTGAATGAGTCAAGAACCTTTCATTCTTGCTGAGTGTTTGACAATAACGTGATTATATGAAGGTGGAATCATTTAAAGGAGCAAATGTACAGCCTTTTTTTGCCTCTGTGATGAATTAAAAATGATATGAAAGCACTGAAAAGCCTTCCCCTTCCTCCTATCTATTCTAATCCATTTCTTGAAACTATGTAAATTATTGAGATTGTGCGGAACATGGCAGCTGAGGTGGACCTCAGTTCTGATTCAGAAAATGCAAACAAAAACGCGCAAGGCTGGAAGGAGGGGAGGTAGTGAAATAGCACACTTATTAGTATTTATTTCTAATTGTAGTAAAATATTTCTCAAAATCCGAACAAAAGCCTTGTTTTAGATCTTGTTTTGCAGAACAATTATGTGTCTGTCGTGTTTGTGATCTCATTTAGGGCATATATATTAGACTTCCCCATAAATCAAAAATTAAAGCTTTTTGTACACCAATATGATGCACTTTCTGAAAAATAGTTTTACACATGTTCTTGCTTTAATTTTATAGTTTGTCACGACCATGAAAATGATTAAAAAATGCTCTAAAAAGTACATGTCCACCCCTGGAGGTGGGTCCTCCTCTACCGTAACAGCGCGTTAGCACAGTAGCAGCTCGTTAGCAGTAGCTGCAGCTCGCTGGGGCGTTTTTGACTGTGCGCCTTCCCACACACTGATTTGTATGAAGTCGCAGTTATGTTTTACGGATTTGATCATACTGATTTGTATGATGAGTTACAGTGGGGAAAAAAAGTATTTAGTCAGCCACCAATTGTGCAAGTTCTCCCACTTAAAAAGATGAGAGAGGCCTGTAATTTTCATC
>JAQQZU010023569.1:0-14911 GCA_030068025.1 Parauchenoglanis punctatus | reverse complement strand
TAATGTTTTACAACGTAGAAAGCAAAAAAAATAAAGAAAAACCTATGAAAAAGAGTAGGTGACCCAAAACTTTTGACTGGTAGTGTATATATATATGATCATATATATACTGAACTTTATATATTACTTTACTGTAATATATTACTTTTATTTACTTTTATATATTACTTTACTACTGAAATTAACTTATATATATATATATATATATATATATATATATAAAGTTAATTTTATTTAGTTCAGTCTCTAACCTCACTTTGGCTTTTACCTCCAAAGATCATGTTGTGTAAGAAGCCTGTTAAACATCTGGTGAGTGCAGTTAGTGGTAAATGCAGTTAGTCTGCCTTAAAATGTTAAAAATCATCTTAGCCAAGTGTGATTTTTGTCACACAGTGAATGTCAAGCTTGAATTGTTGTTGGCTAGCTTTCATCTCTACACAATATTGCGCTGCCATGATATCCAATGGCACTATAACAGCTATACTGTGATAAATTGTCACAATACACTTTTCTGATATATCACAGATATTGTATTATTTTTCTTTTAACGTATGCAATTACAAACTGATTGGAAACAGTTGAAGTGAAAATATTTGACCAATTTTTAAAATTGTAAACTGTTGCGTCTTTTTAATGCTTGTTTATAATAATTTTTGTAGGCATTTTATAAAATTCAAATTAAACAAGTTTCTTAGCAGACCTATATTTTGTGTATTGTAGAAATATCTTTGAAGTTATTAAGCATCCACGTCTAGTTGCCGTTTGACATTTTTGTACACATTAAATAATGAGCCTAATATTTGAATAATTGGATGTACTTAAAATTAATCTGTGGAATTTATTTTACAGTTAAATGGGTCCCAGACAGCAAAACGCCTCCTATTTGCACAAGTTAAGGTGCTGTGATGGGAAACCGAAACACTCAGCCAGGATAGGAACAAGTGGATTCAGATTTGTTTTCAAGCCCTGTTCGGTGGGAAAGCCCTATAATATAGATGTCTGTTCAGTCAGGCATCCTTAGACAACCACAGGCCTGTGAGAGACAGGCCTCTCTGTAGATGGTTTGTACATTTCGACAGAGTGTGTATTTTTGTGCCATAATGTCTTGCTTGAGCAATCTCAGTGCTCTTGAGAGATTTCATAAAACTGTAGTAAAACTGGCAGATATTGGCATTATTTGTGCAGACTCTTGAGAGAATCTGGATGTGTATCTTTGTGTGTATAGATGTCAGAACTCAGGAGCAGGTTCTAACTCAATTTTAGGGCCTTTTCCCCCTGTGGACACCATCTGGTCAAAGCCCAGCACACCCACTAACAGCAGAAGATTGATGTCTTCCTCCCAAAGATAAAGAGAGAAGAAGAGCAAAAAGGGGGAAAAGAGAAAATTCTCTCATCACCGCTTATACCAACTAGAATTGAATGTTGGTTTGTAACGACACTGACGGGGATCTAATTATCTCTAAAGAGGAAGACATTTCATTAAGAGAAAAAGGCCGTCACTGCAGAATGCATTCAGTGCGAATTTTTAATTGACTACCTAATTTTCTTTTGTGGGTTTTTATCTTTAGTGTTTTACCTCAGAAACTGCTTACAGTGAAATTTCTCCGAATAGCTCATCTTAATGACTGTGCTTTATAATACATATTATAATTTGTTAACTTGAAAAGGGTTGAAAATCAGTACAAGCAGTGTGTGTACTAGAGTCAGACAAATCATTCAGGGACAATGGATATAAAAAGTCCGCGCGTCCCTGAAAAAATGGCAGGTTTTTGTGAAGTAGAAGTACGACACCAAGATACATCCTGCCGGATCTTTTTCCACCGTTCATGTGAAGTGACAGCGTACAAACGAGGTTAAAAACAATAAATGTTTTTTTTAATGGAAAAATAAAAAAGTACAACCTTGTTGCATAAGCATGCGCACCCCTAAAACAATACTTTGTCGAAGCACCTTTTAATTTTATTACACCACTCGGTCTTTTTGAGTTAGAGTCTATCAACATGGCACATTTTGATTTGGCAATATTTTCCCACTGTTTATTCCACAAACATTCTATATCTGTCAAATTGTGAGGGCATTTCCTGTGCACAGCTCGCTTCAGGTCACCCCACAGATTTGTAGTTGGATTCAGGTCTGTGCTCCGGCTAGGCCATTCAAAAACATTGACCTTCTTTTGGTTAAGCCATTCCTTTGTTGATTTGGACATGTGCTTTGGGTCACTGTTGTGCTGAAAGTTGATATTCCTTTTCATCTTCAGTTTACTAGCAGCAAACTGAATGCTTTGCACTAAAATTGACTTCATGATTTCCTCCACCTTGATAAAAGCCCCAGTTCTGGCTGAAGAAACGCAGCTGTAAAATTAGATGATGCTGCCACCACCATGCTTCACCGTGCGTATGGTGATGTTTTGGAATTATGGAATTATTATAGCTTTTGGAATTGGTTTCATCAGACCGTAGCACATTTTGCCACATGGTTCAGTTGGGCTTGGATGTTTGTGAGAATGGGCTTCTGTCTAGCCACCCTCCCCAATACCAAGACATGTGAAGAATACAAGTGATTGTCTCATGCAGAGAGTAATCAGTACATGTTTCTGCAGTTCCTTTAATGTTACTATAAGTCTCGTGGCTGCCTCTCTGGCAGAGAGAAAGAGAGATGTCTTGTTAGTGATGTCAGTGTGATGCTCCATTTTCTCCACTTGCTGATGATGGCCTTCAAGGTGCTCTATGGCACATCTGATGTTTTAGAAATTCTTTCATACCCTCCCCTGATTGATACTTTTCAACATGTGAGATGCTGTACCTGCTCTGCAAGTTCTTTGAGGACCGTGATTCGAATAAAATCCCACAGAAAGAGCTGATCTTTATTTGGGGTTAATCAGAATAATTTCCTCGATGACGGCTGTATGATAAACGCTTTTGAACATGAGACTGAATGTGATTGCGTCATTTTGAGCACAGCCACATCTGAAATGATAAGAAGGTGTGCACACGCATGCAACCAGGTTATTGTGACATTTTATTGTTTCGACTTTTTATATCCACTGTAGCTTAGGGCTTTCACTGTATTTTATTGTTTGATTTATTTATGGTATATTTCCCTCAGAAATAAGGAAGTTCTTTTGTTAAGATTCATGCTGAATGATTCGGTTCTGGGCATAGATGAGCGCTTTTACTTACCCCGTAAGCTAGGTAATATGTTTAATGATTAGTCCAATCAGTAATCAGAGATAACATGGCAAGTTGTCATTTTTGCTCTAATTACTGTAACTTCTTGGATTGTTTCTAGCTTAGCTATGTAGCTAAAATGCTTTGAATTTGCTTGTACTTATTTAATTACTTTTAATTGAATTATTAATTGCTGTGACCAAAGTTATGTTTCAAGAAACTCTGCATTGCTTCTAGTCTAGTATCTACTAGTGATTAGACAGAATAATCCCTTAAGATGGCAAGTACTTATGTTTTTTTTATTTTTTTTTATTACACGATTAATCACTGTGGCCATAGGTGTTTTAATTGTAAATTTTTTTTTATTTAGATTTTCAAGGTGGGTTGAATAATTTTTCAGCTCAGAATTGTGGTAACCATATACCATCCATAATGCTTTTTTTTTTGATAGATAGAAATAATGCTGTATTTATCATTGCACTTCTCATCCCAGACCTCAATATTGCTGGTGTATATACTAAGATGCTTTGCAGTCTTCGTACCAGTATTATGACCAGTGTTATGATACCAATATTAGAGGTGCTTATCGGTCGTATTTTTGTTGGATATTTATTTGTACTGATTGTATCTGGCTCCTTGACTCATTTTTATTCCATCAAAGATTGTCATTTTTGTGTGCACTCAGAGGTGTGAGAGAAAGATAACTGTATTGACTGTTGGTGCATCAGTGCACTGCTTTACAATGAACAGAATGATGAGCTAGAGATATATCTCTGCTTGATCCTCTAGGGGTGTAAAGATTCACTGATTTGCGCCAGTGCATCAGCTGCAATAATTCAAATGATTGTATACAGAGCAAAAGCTGTGAGGCTGTCATAACTGGATCAGTACAGTCTTCTCTATCCAACACCACACATCTCTTTTATTATGATTTTATTAGTATTCAGTAATTTTCTAAAAAGAATTTCTTCCACTTTGTGTGTTTCTTTCTTGCCCTCATTCTTTATCCACACTTGTATGCATCTCTGCACCTGTCAGTCCCTGTAAATGAAATCTCCCACTCCCTAAAGCTAACATTTTTTTTTCTTTTCACCTCATTGAACGACCTTTCAAACAAGGTCTGTGAAACATTATAACAAAATGAGATTTCAAGTTGAAATATTACTATAATACTCAAACTGTGAAAAGGGCCATTGTGATGTAGGACCTTTTCCCCTCGTTCTCTCTCTTTCTCACTGATTTATACCTACTATATTTATTGTAATTGCTGTAGAAAAGGGACTAAAATCAATCTTCAGACATTCCTGAATCACACTGTATCATATCGTATTGCATCGCTGCTAGGATTGAATGCCCGTTCAGAGGTCTAATTGCTGATCATGGATTGAATTTGTATCAATATTGGGAGCTACACATTTCTGCATCATAGGTTTTATCATTATATCTACTGTTTACGTAATATTTTCAGAGATTATGACAAAAAAAATGCAGGTCTTTTTTTACTTTAAAGGGGTCTTCTCAATGGATGGTTCTTCAGAAGCTAACGAAAAATAATTTAGAAATCTTCTGATTTACTTCTGATATGTTTATTTCCTATTTGTCTATATTGCAGCGCATCTTAATTGGCATACTGCTTTTTCTTCTTCAGGATGCTTCTGTGCCATAACTGGTGGCTTTCTGATGAAAAGAAGTAAATTAATTAAATACAAATATTCAGGTACCAACATCTGATAGTAGGTGATATTGTACAGTGCCTAGCAAAAGTATTCATCCCTCTTAAAGTGCAACACATTCATGTAGATTACACATTTCACTTGCACGGACCGTTCCTGACAGTGTTATTTATTGCAAATTGCTTTTGTTTGATCTTTAAAAAAAAACAAAAAACTGAAAAATGCTGCTTATATAAGTATTCAATCCCTTCAGATATGTACTTGGTAGAAGCCTCTTTAGTAGCAGGAACAGCTTTATGTCTGTTGTAAGTTCCTACCAGTTTTGCACACGGTTTGAGATGATTTTCACCCATTGGTTGGTTGGGTGCAATTTTTAAATCTATGCCGTAGATTCTCAACGGGATTCAGAAAGGTGACATTTCACCCAAGCTTGTTTTATTTTTTGCGGACTAAAGCAATTTCTCTTTTAATACCTCCCTGTATTTTGCCATTCATTTTAAAGAAGCTTCTGAGGATTAATAGTGTCCCGGGACCGTGATGCTGCCATCACCATATTTCGATGGGCTTTCAATGTAACACTTCTTCTTCTAAGTAATTTTATTTTGTGTACTGATAACCTTGTGAGTATAACCATTCTGTTAAATTACCATAATAAGACCCCTATAACCCCAAACCTACTGTAGTGATTCCAGTCATATGAAGTGACCTGTCCTTTTGTCAGTAATTTAGTTGTTTAGTGAATACTTGTGTGTGTGCCTTTATAGTAAATAGGTGATAAATATTGGAAGGTTTTATTAAAGGGTACAGTCATAAATTCTCATTTGAGCGTTCCATCCCAGTGAAGCCTCGTTAATAAAAGGAGCCAGCCATAATCATTAATTACTGGTTGCATCCTTTGTCTTTGGCAGTGTTTGGGGAGAAAGCTCATTTGGTCCATAATGTTCTGTTTGAGCCAGGGGTGGGTAATAGGATGAAAGGAAAGGAAAAATAATAAATTACAGGAGGCCTGTGTATTGTTTAGTGTGTGTGAATGTGTATAAGGATGTGTGTGGGCTTTTATTTGTATGCACGTGCGTTCAAGCGTATAATGGCTTTGGTCTAGAAGGTTAGAGGTGCCTCTGGGAAATGTAATCCAGTCAACTAACATTCAAACTATGATTGTACTCAACTGTGTATGCATATGCAAGTTTTTGGCACATGCATGATATCTTTATATGGGTGCATTAAAATATGCATAGACTGCGCTTATTTGCGTACCTCATGACAATTCCAGAGCCTTGGGTCAAATGAATCCAGAGCATCCTGCCGTAATGTCACAGGAACGAGGTTAATGGTTATGTGTGAATGCGGTGACCTTTTCAGACATTCTCAACAGAGCTGAGCCATAGCATTAGGTCTTCTCCAAGAATTATTTCTCAAATACGCCAGGGCTTAAAGCCAAACTGGGAGCAGTGGCCTCAGCCAAATTGCTCCCAGAGCCATTTTCTATTCTGCTAGACTAAAAGAACATTAGCACATTAGCCCAGCATGAGCTCAGCTCCACTAAGCCATTCCTGTACCTCTGTTTAACAGCACAAGGCTTTTAGGAAGAATGGTATAACTCGTATGGTGTGGAAAAAACAAAAGAAATAAGAAACAGCTTGTGTTTAAATTTAGTCCGAAAATACAAAACTCCATGCAGCGCCAGTCAGAAGTTCACATGTATTCATTATGGACATGATTGTCATGGCAGTATGGGTATGCTTTAAATGATTTCTTTTAACTGTTCTTTTTTTTTTTGTTGAAGAATGATTGTACAACATGCATATTTAATAGAAAAAAAGCAAGAATTTGGTCCAAGTTTTAATTTATTTTCTGAAATCAACGCAATGTCACAATTATGCATACAGAGTGAAAAATATACATACAGCACACCTAGTACTTGAATAAATGTCCCTTCGCAAGTTTCACCTTGACCTGACACTTTTGTTAGCCATCAACAAGCTTCTGGCAGAATTCTAGTTGGATATTTTGCCCCCTACTGTCGAATCGTTAGAGTTCAATTAACCGTCTGTTCAATTTTGTGCATTTTTTGGAACGGAGCCGACTTTTAAGCACAACCCACCTATTTTCGAAAGGGTTGAGTTTAATCCTGTGATGTATATTTGGGGTCGCTGTCCTGTTGGAACACCCAATTATGTCCACGTTTCAACTGTCTACCTGATGGTGTGAAGCTATTCTGAAGAATTCTTTAGGTTCTTTAGTATTCCATCCACTTTGTGCAATGCACCAGTTCCACTGGCAGCAAAACAGCCCCAGAGCATGACCTTCACCATGCTTAACATTTGGAACAGTGTTCCTCTGTACCTCTGCTCATTGTGGCAAAACAACTCAATCTTTGTCTCATCTGACCATAAAACTTTCCTCCTGAAGGCTTTTTATTTGTCCATGTGGTCAGCTGCAGAATTTTAGTCGAGCTTGAAGGTGTCGATTTTGGAGTTTCTTTCTTGGACGGTGTAAAACTTGCTTGTTCCTGACCATCGGAACCAATTTCTTCTCAGTGAGGTGATAGTTTGGGTCTTCTTCCAGACCTTGGCAAAGTTGCTACACCTCTCATTAGCTTATACTTGTCAAACAAACCCCTTTTTTTTTGTTATGCATGTAGAAGCTACCAGCTGTAGTCAGTCATGATCACAAACAGGAAATCAAGAGGTCTTGGCCTTGGCAAGTTATTTTGGAACTTTCCGTACCACTGATTTACTAATCTTTGAGTTTTTTTCAGAAAACCCAAAATAAATTAAAACTTGTACACCAAATTCTGTTTTTTTTCTAATAATGTATGCTGTACAAACATTCTTCCCCAGAAAATAACAGTTCAAAGAAGTTATTTAAAGCCTAATATTGCCATGAAATTCATGTTCATGATGACTATATGTAAAACAAGACGAGCTGTCTTATGGTCTGTGAATTTAAAGATTGGGCTAGAAAGAAATCAGCTCCAGCCTCCTATTTTTATGACATTCTTTGTATTTTCTTATGACTATTGATGTAGCTGTTGCTTTTGGTTCCACAAAAGTCATTCTGATGACAATCTGCTTTAACACATTTGTTAATAGTAAATCATCTAATATGGATGCCAAAAATAAAATTGAACTTGTATTGCTGGCCACGTCGGGGGATTAGACATTTATACCAGCTGTCTCAGTATTACTGCAGTACAGTCAAATAGGCGACTGGGGATTTAACGCTTGCAGATTGTATTGAAATAATTTCTGATGTCTGAGGGTATAAGACCAACTGTTGTTGAATTCATTGCTAAATAAGCACCATATGCTGGCATAACTAGTTTAAGTAGAACAAAATAATTAGTAGGCAATTTTATTACTGTAACCCATGTGCAATACATGTTAAATACAGCACTTTGGTGCTTTGAAGATAAATAATCATTGTTAACAAGCACCAGCTTCTTTGCTAATAAATAACAGGTTTTGGAAGGCTGAAAGTAGGACACTGGTAAATAGTGATTTTGTTGTCGTTGTCTAAAAAAAAATTGCTCTCACAAAACTGAAAAGGAAGCATTAGTTATGAATTACTCAGCCTAGGACAGATGTATCTGAAACATTGGTTTTTGGCTATGAATAAAATTTAGTCACTAGTGGTTTAGAATCGAAAGGTACGAATTTTAAGTCGTTATGTTTTGATTTGTAGCGGCACTTTAGAACAAATAAGATAAAGTTTTATCATGAAGTTTTAAAAAAAGCCATCTGTGAAATCTCCCTTTTTCTTTTACCCTAACATCTTTGACTGTGTAGCTAGTCTCTGTCTCTGGAATGATGAGTTGCCTTCAGCTAAATATTTTGCCTAAATCAAATCTATGTGATTGAATAAGACGTAGCCAGGAAATTGCTATTCTGACTCATGTTTAGAAAACTGGAGGCACTAAACTATAGCCGTTTGTTTCATCTGTTTATTGGCAGTGCTACTGTATCTTTGGAGTTTTGATTCGGTCCTCTGAAATACTTTGCTGGGCCGTCCAGTTGCTGACCCCTGGTTGAGGAGGTTATGGTCAGTACTGCATCTCTAGTAGCCGTTCAGGCGTTTTGCAATAAAAAAAAAAGTGAAGATTTGTGTTTGGCAATCCCATTCAATGTGTTGGTGTCAGTGTCAGTTTGTTGATCTTGGTTGCAGATTCTGGAATTAAAAGAAATTGGTTGGATTTGTGCCTAAATTTGAAATCCAAAACCCTGCCTGAACAATGCCAACAAATATTTCATCCAAAAATTTCTCCTGAGCATAATGAACACACGAATGAACTTGTGTAATGTGTGAAGTTCGTATTTGACCATAATTTTGCAATAATTCCCCCCGTGACACTTTGAATTTGAAAGATACTCATTATACCCATTTCTAAGACGCTGTTATTTCTCAACATGGCATCACGTCTTAGTCTTAACATAGTTCATTGTGGATCTTTCAACTTCTGGGTTTTCAAAGAAATTAAATGTTTATTTAATTTATTAAAACAATGTAACTGAAAAAAAAAATATTTCTAAAAAATCACCTAAAGTAGGACTTCCCAAACTTTCAGTAGCCAAGGACCCCTCTGAATAATAAAAAAAACAAACTTATTTTTATAATATAAGCATAATGGTATCAAATATTAGGCATAATATAAAATATAAAAATGTTCAATGATATGTCAGCTACTTATGGGTGACTTTAATTTCTGATCTTTCCATTCAAAGAACACAATATAGGCATGTTCAAATAAATATAACTATTGCAAAAATATATAAGAAAATTATATCAGACCTTTGATAATGGTGGATTTCCACCATACTATAACAAAATGTAAAAAAAATTGCAGACCTGCTCTCTACGCGTCACGTATTTGGAATCGTGGCCCTAAACAAAAGACATCCAGATGCAACCGTTCCTGACTCTACTTGATGGACGGATATATCCATCTTAACTGTCCATAAATATTTGTTCCAGAACTATTCCAAACTATATTTGTATTTCTTTGCAAATTTCATCGTGGCTCATCTGATCTTTGTGACGATAAAAAGACTGCATCTTGCAGTATAATCAGTGGACTTCCCTTGCACTATTCAGAATGTGTATGATTTAAAAAAAAAAAAAAAAAAACGTTATTTAAACGGATATAAAGATTTCTCACTTTCTGGTCTACCTGTGATATGATTGTTGCAACTTGCATCCTCTTTTAAAAGGTTTTTTCTGCGATGCCCTCTTGCTGTGATTTGGCCTCCTTTGAAAGTTCTTTAGAATAGCTTACTTTTTCACCGTAGTCCGTCCTTTAATCATCTGTACTAAAATATCTAAATATATTTAGTTAAAATAAACTAAATATCTGAACTAAGATGTAAAAACTGTACGTTTTGTCCTAAAATTGGCCTCGGAAAAAAATTCAAATGGCTTATACCAGTCCAACACACATACACAGCCCTATGGACATGCAGAGATGGACGCTAACATGGAACACTTCGTCATTTAGGAAAGAAAGGAACAAATGGGCAAGACAAGTACAAGACGATACTAATATTTTCATAAAGAGTCCCAATAATTGTGGAGGGCACCTGAGTGTTCTCTGTCTGAGAGTGTTGTGTCTAAAAGAAACAATTATGCCGGATCTGTCTGTTTCAATTTGAGTTTAATTATAAACAGCCCTGGCTTTAATGAATCATTAATGTGTTGTTTACTCAGCTTAATGACCTGATCAGCACCGGCTCTTTGTTTTTATGCGCGTCCCAGTAAAAACCCACTGTTTGTATTTGATTAGGAATAGAAACGGAGTTTCAGTTGTTCTTTGCCTTTGGTCTCTGTAACCCTTCAATGATGCAAGAATAGATCTACGAATTTAAAGTTGTTTTTTTTTTTTTTCATTATCTTTGTGTGCTATTCCGGTTCGGAATGAAAGGTCCACAAGTATGTCTATTAAGCGAATGTGGACGCTTGTGTTCACACTTGATTAACTTTTTTTGTTTTAGTTCTTATCTGTGAATGAATTTCAATCAGTCTTTTACCTGTAAAGTCTTTTTACATCCAGACACAGCCGATAAAGAAACCTTTATTTTTATTTTAGGATGACTTCATTTGCCTGCGCGTTATAATTCCAAGGTGCAAAATCGATACGAAGATATTATTTGTTTTCATTCACATGAAAGCTACTTACGTACATTGCTTGCTAAAATCTAATATCTGTCAATAAAGAAAGTATTAGAAATTGAGCAATGCATTATACTTTAGACAATGTGCGCTCTACTTTCTCCTCAAAGGCACCTTGGAGCAAAAAACAAAGGATGATGGGAAAAAATAATCTATTGTGTTCATGTTTATTATACCTGTGTATATAGTTCACACACGACTTCTCTAATGCTGCTGCTGATGTGTCAAAAAAACAAAACAATGGAAGTCAAATATAGGTGGCGTGTCACATGATTGTCACTGATGGGCTGTGTGGATCTACAGTCTGACCACAAACCTGTAAACAACACAAATAAGTAACAATATACTGTTTACTTTGCCAGGAACTGTTTTGGCCGTTACTCATTGGCCGAAAGTTTTTCAGTGTATGGAAGTGCAGCCAGCCAATCAGATTGCAACCTTCAAGTTTCTGAAGCTTGAGTAGGAACTTTATTTTTCTGACTGAATCCGATAACTACTGACATTTGGATTTCTGTGTCCTCAGTTTTGCTATTTCTTTTGACCAAAATTTGAGGACTGAATTGCCATTCTCCATCCAGCAAACACACACACACACACACACACGCACAACTATACTGACCTCCTACAACAAGGATGTACCAGAAAATAGGACACCTAAATGCCAAGGGGGGAAAAAAACATGACAGGTTTGTTCAAAGTTGGCTCAAAAGCTTGGACGTGCATTTTTGCTTTTCCCGTGCACATAGCTACAGAATGATGCGTAGATACATGCACACCCACAGTGTTCAGGTTCGAGAGGTCAGTGTATTTAAGGCTCCAGGTTGACAGAACATCAATAATATCCCTAATAAGGCCTGTGAGTCTGTTTGTGTTGCAGACAGAGGGCAGAGAGGGTGTGTAGACGCAGCAGAGATCTGCTGGCGCATTAAAGTACGCAGAGGGGAACTTGGAGGAAAGTGAACGAGTGAAGCCAGGCTTGGCTTCGCTACTTAGGCTCACATGGATGACAGAGATGAGCACGGAGTGTAAATTATTGCGCCCTAGTTTTCACAGCAGGGTGTTTTCATTGTCTTTCTTTCTTCCCCCGGTCTCTCCTTCATAATCGATATCTCCATTAGCGGAGGTTCAGAATGATCTCATGTGCTGTTCTCTAATGTAGTTAACACGAGAGCCGTCTTTGTGATACCTGCACTTTGTCTTCTACCTGTCACACTCTGTCAGACACACACACACACACACACTTAACTGCTCCTTGTCAGGGTGTGTATGTGTGAGCTAAGGCATCTGCTGGTCTATGTGCTATGTGTCAGTGATAAATGAGTCTCAGGGATCCCTGGTGAGCACTCACCTGTCGCCAGGTAACCATCACTACAGCGAACCTGTCACCAGGCCAACCTATTGCCAAGACGAAAACTTGTCAATGAGGCGAAGCCTAGCCGCTGTCACGTTTCTGCCGGAGGCTCGTCCTTTACTAAGCTGCAATTTACCTCTGTGTGTATTTGTATGTGAACTGGTTTATAGCTCTATAATTACATAAGGAAGGTTTTGGGTATAATATTTAGCACAACGTACATTACGTACTTAGCTTGTCATTGTGAATGTGCATGGAAGTGTATAAAAGGATATCTATCATCTGATTTTTTTTACTAGGAATATAGTTTTGTCAGGGCTGTAGTGTAAATACTATTGTTACAGGATCTGTTTTACTTTTATGTCTCTTATATAATTTTACTAAAGGACATCTGATCTCAAAATATAACACCATGGATTAAAAAGATTTCTACCACAGCGCAGTAGTATTCTCGAGTCAGAAGGTGTGGGTTAATTTTCTTTAACGGCACTGCTTTGACAGTAACACAAATGATTATATTTAAAATAACGTGCTAGATCTAAGAAAAAATGATCATTTCTATAGTGACAACTCCTTTCCTGGGACCTGTATAGCAGACGCTCCACACTCTCTTAGCCTAATCGTGAAAGGATTTTTTTTTTTTTGAAGTGTTATTATTTAGCAAAGAAAAGTGTCATTATTGATATGGAGAAGCTGTTCATTTCCCATTTATGGAAGAAGTCTCTAGTTTCAGTGCTTTGTGAGGGTTATTCATTTTACTATTTTAGGAGAGGTTTCAGAACCCGCTTTCCCGTTCCTTGGTAACAAGCCATGTTTTTTTTTTTTTTTTTTTTTTTTTTTTGTGTGGTTAACTTGGATAGAGAGAAAGAAAAAGAAAAGTCTGGTGAAGGAAGACTATAATGTAGATGCTAAGAGGAACAAACTTGTTCCGCAGTGTGTCTATTATTAATACCTTAAAAGTTGTCTTTGTTGGTAAGTTGCTGTGGTGTAAGATGAATAACACGCTCGCACTGTACTGTGTTGACGTGCGGATTATTTCCACTGTGTGTTATTCCTTAAATATTGTACATGTTTTGCCCTCTGTGGTAGAAAATTCCTCTTACAAGCTACTTGTAAAAAATATTTTGTATCATGGGTCGTGCTGCATCGTTTATCACTGCACAGATTAATCTCTCCGCGATTCACGTTTGGAAAGAAATCAAGGCAATGTTCCAAAGTAAACCCTATGCCTAAATAGAAATGACACAACTTGCATCTTGACAAAGTATTTAATGTGTCAGTGCGCAGTTTGGGATGAAGCCCAATTGCTCGTGCTTCTGAGGATATAATCATCTGCCCTGTTTCTTCAATATTACAGAAACTTTATGAGAAAGACTTTCAAAAAAACATTCATCAATGTGCCTCACGTGCAAAGAGCAAAACCTCACAGTAACCTCACAGCATTTTGATGTTTAGGTGTTTTAAGTGAGGACAGAGAACACGAGCTAGCCCACTAGCGCTAGCTATCGAGCTTAACTACAGTATATAAAACGCAACTTTCACATCTGCTCGCTTTCAGCGTGCGTATTTTTATTACCTGATCTGTGTATATTGCGGCTTAATAATTAGAACCAGTGTGCACTTTATTATTTGGTCTGTGTTTTTTGTTCATCAGCTTATCAAAAAATATCCGAGACAATCTATATTGTTAGCATTCTTGCTCTTTCTGATGTAATGATTTCATACATTTCAGTCCAGTACAGATCTGATACGATTCAGCACAAATACAGTTTGATTCCCGTCCGATCCCATATGACCGAGTTCAGTTCCATTTAAAAACATTTCTTCACTGTCTTTATTTTGTCTGAGATTTGGTACTGAATTCATTCTCTCCCAAAAGATTTTTGTTTTTTTGAATAAGGTGAGCATGCGTGTTTCAGTAAAATGCTGCCGAGTTGGTATTCCAGTGTAGGAGTAATGTCTGAATCCAGCATGTTCAGTAATGCTATGGGGCACATGTCCTTGCAAAGAAGTGTGGAGTAATGAGCTAACATTAGCGTTTTGCATCTTTAGGTGCAGAGTTTCCATTGATTATCCTTGGACATGTGTAGCAATGTGTTTGTGGTCTTTTTTTAATAGCAGTTTTGCACCTAGAAATGCTTTTGTCATGGTTTCCTGCTTTGCTGTTGTTGAATCTTAAGTCTGTTCAGATCCAGATGAACTCTATCTCACAGACTTACACATACACCAGGGAGTATAAATCAGTTGTCATGACGTTCTGATTTGTTTTTCTTTAAACCACTATGTTTAACTAAGCTTGGTATATACCTAAATTTGAAATATAAAAATGTTAGTCACTAGCAAGCTATCGTGTTCTTCACACCTGAGTAAAGATACAAATTCCATAAACAGGGTAAATAAACGGGCGGTGCGGTGGTTAGCACTGTCGCCTCACAGCAAGAAGGTCGTGGGTTCGATCCCCAGGGTGCCTTTCTGTGCGGAGTTTGCATGTTCTCCCGGTGCATGCGTGGGTTTCCTCCGGGTGCTCCGGTTTCCTCCCACAGTCCAAAGACATG
>JAQQZU010023568.1:0-14912 GCA_030068025.1 Parauchenoglanis punctatus | reverse complement strand
ACACAAAGTAAAACCTCATGTTACAATCAAAATAAACTGACAGATTAATAATCATGGATAAAACTGTGTTTAAAGACAAGCAAAAGAAATCCAAGAGAGAGAAAGGGAGTCTGTTGTGATAACAACTGCTTATAGATTCCATAATATTCTGCTTTTCCTATAACAACATCTCCTGAAGAGTG
The DNA here is from genome assembly GCA_030068025.1 of Parauchenoglanis punctatus. Taxonomy (NCBI): domain Eukaryota; kingdom Metazoa; phylum Chordata; class Actinopteri; order Siluriformes; family Auchenoglanididae; genus Parauchenoglanis; species Parauchenoglanis punctatus. The sequence goes on along the minus strand of JAQQZU010023568.1, from coordinate 14,730 downwards.
TTTTTCCCCTATTAGACTACAGCAGTTTGTCGACCCATAATTTTTTTTACATTTTGTAATGAGCCACTTTATAATTTCTATCCATTTAATAGATACATTTAATGTTGTTTAAACACAATCTTGTACACACATTCTGAATAACTGTCTCTATAAGAGACATCCTAACACTGAGATAATGTAGCGTATTGATATGCTAATGATGCTAAGCTGAGCACAGCTCCTTCAGCATCAAGTACAAAGTAAATGTGTAAAAAATTCACCTCATGTATTCTGTTTGCTGATCACCTGAACTTTTGCTTGTTGCTTTTGCTTACTGCCTGACAATTATGATACCTCTGTTGGATTGTTTTAAAAAACTGAGTGAACTGCATATGCAACCTGCCTGGCCAGGATTTCAAGACAGATGTCACCATGATATTGTATGTTTCTAAGTTTTGATAGCAAACTAATAATATCTTGGCAATGGCTTTGTAATCTCTCACTGTTACTTCAGTTTGTGATACTTATATATTGTCATTATGATATAGCATGCGTGCCCCATACTGAAAAAAATTACATTGCAATATTCATATTTAAAGTGTTAAAAATATAGGTGGAATGTATAGTTAATATTATATTTGTATTGTTCTTTGCACATATTCATAATTTTGAAATACATTTTGAAACTGTGATATCTATGGCCACACAGCCACGCTGCCAGAGAAGAGCAGGTGCTCCGCCCCGCGGAATAAGGGTCACTACATAGCATCCCCGAGCGAGGATCCAGAGTCCTCTCAACAGGGCTGTGAAGTAAGGCAGTCTTGAGTGTAACATGCTGTATGTGTTTCTCTCTCTCTCTCTCTCTCTGCCTTCTCGGATTCCACATGAGAGCATAAGCCCAAGTCGACAGCCCAGGGACTGTATGCCGGAGATCACCACAGTCAATCCCCGCTGCTCTTGCTATCCTCCACCACCTCCCAAGCCTTAGCTCCAGTGCCTCAGCCTTCGGGACCACCGTGAGAGCTAAATCCTTACAGAGAACACTTCCTTTCCCTTCACTGCACTGACTGATTCCCATCACCCTATTGCACCTACTTTGTTTATCACAAAGTTTTATTTTGAGTTTGGTGTGAACACAAATAAAGACTGCCACCTCTGCCTGCTTCCAGCATATTCTGTGTAGTCCCCTGTGCCCGACCTCACAAAGTGGTGGAGAATGTGAGCAGGAGATGACACCGGAGCAGGAGACGACACCAGGGTCTCAGTGACTCTCTCGATCAACCCTGTGGGGCGGCATCTCCTGGAGAGCAGCCCTGAGTAAAACAGGATGAACCAAGAGCTGGTACAAGGATTCCAGGTGATTGCCCAAGAGCTGGCCACCCTGAGAAGCATTCCTGCAGTGTCTGTGTCCCTCCCCAGCCCATCCCAGGATGCCCTCCACCATCTTACAAAGATCACAGCAGATGACAATGTCAAGGCTTACCTGGATACATTCTAGAAAACAGCAAAACAACAAGGCTGGCCCCACAGAGACTGGCCAAAGCTGCTCAAGCCCCTGTTGATTGGAAAGGCTCAGCGTGCCCATCATTCCTTCACTGTGGAAAAAGCAGTGATGAATTTGCAGCCATTAAGGCAGAGATCCTGGTGCACTGCTGGTTTTCCTCCAGCCATGCAACTGTGTCATTCCACATGTGGACATATCGGTGCGAGCAAGTGCCTCATGCCCAAGTGAATGTTATATTGTGGATCTCCCCTGATGGTTGCAGCCTGATCAGCTCACTGTGAACGAGGTTGTACAAAGAGTCACACTGGTCCAGTTCCTGCAGGGCCTGCCAGCTGAGGTGCAACGGGCTGTGGGAATGGCCGTTCATCTGGGCTCTTTGACACCGTGGAGACGGCCCTGTCGACATTGGAGATGGAACGCATGAGGCCGAGGCCAGGTGTGACCGATCCGGCCCCTCTGCCACCATCAAGCCAGCAGAGCCTGCAACTTCCATGCAGCCACACACTCCCGGCCACCTATTTCCACATCCAGAAGTGCCTGCTCTATTATTACTGCCACAGATAAAGCGAGCCATATGACCTCCTCATTGTGCCTTGGTCCAATATCAATGCTACCATGCACCTGGCCCAAATGCAAACTGGCCATCTGGGACATTCAGGCCATGAATACATCCTTGTCATCATGGATTCTGCCACCAGGTATCCAGAAGCAGTTCCCCTGTATAAAGCTACATTACTAAAAATCACAAGGGAATTTGTCCTATTATTTAGCCATGCCAGAATACCCAAGGACCTCCTAATGGATCAGGGTACTCCATTCATCTTCAGTCTGATGAAAGAACTCTGCCAGCTGCTGCAGGTGAACCACCTTCATATGTTAGTATTCCACCGACAAACCAATGGCCTTGTGGAGAGATTCAACCAGACCCTGAAACAGATACTCCGTCACGTTGTTGATGTGGAAGGATGGAACTGGAACCTACTCCTCCCCTACATGCTGTTTGCCATCTGGGAAATGCCGCATACCTCAACAGGATTCACAACATTCGAGCTTTTGTTCAGGCAGTGACCCTAGGGACTTTATGGACATGGCCAATGAGACCTGGGATGCGCAACGGTCCCTGAACTGCTTGCTCATTGAATATGTACAGGAGATGCAAGAGTGGCTTGACCAGGTGAGCCCTATTGTTAAAGAACCATGTAAGCGGCTCAAAGAAAACAAGAGAAAGCCTACAACCACTGATCCCAGCCATGAGAATTTTAAGTTGGTGATAAGGTGCCTTTATTAGTCCCTAATGCCTCCTGTAAGTTCTTGGCCCACTGGCAAGGCCCCTATACAGTTGTGGACTGAGTAAGGACCAGTGAACTACCTCCTACAGCAGCAAGGTTTAAGTGCTCAAGTGACTTATTGTCATTTCAACCATATTCAGATGATACAGTACATAGTAAAATGAGATAACGTTCCTCCAGGGCCAAGGTGTTACATATAGGACAACACAGAAGTACAAAAGTGCACTTGTGCCACAGAAGACAGCATAAGACAACATAAAGTGCATGTGTGCAAATATGTGCAAACATTTGCAAAGACAACATAAAGTGCAAGTGTGCAAAAATATGCAAACACTGCAGACAGTGCATTCAGCACAAAACAAGTCAGTGCAATGCTAATCAAAATTAAATGTACAAAACAATTCTCTACTGCCTTGTATGAGTAGTAGAATGTACACATTTGTGTGTTTGTGTGTGTGTGTGTGTCACTCCAGTCCAGTGTTCAGGAGTCTGATGACTTGGGGGAAGAAACTGTTACACAATTTGGCAGTGACCCAAGAAAAGAAATGTTTGTTCCTTACCTCAATCCTGTTCAGCTAAAAAAAATACAAAATAAAAAACCCATATGCATCAACTTGAACTCAAACTTTAGCATGGATGATAATGATGAAAGCAAGACAAAGAAACAGACAGATACTGGGGTTTGGAAAAGGGTGCTCATTAGGTCCGAACAGGAAACAGGTGAGAGCTCAGTGGGATCATGGGGCAGGCTCATGATGTGCAGGGGCTGAATGCTTCGGTACCTCTTGCCAGATGACAGGAGGGTAAAGAGTGTGTGTGAGGGGTGTGTGGGGTCATTCAAAATGCTGGTGGATTTGTGGATGTCTGTGATTAAGGGAAGAGAGACTCTGATGATCTTCTCAGCTGTTCTCACTATCCGCTGTAGGGTCTTGTGGTCCGATACGGTGCAGTTTCCATACCAGACAGTGATGCAACTGCTCAGAATGTTCTCAAAAATCCCTCTTTAGAGATGGTGAGGATGGGTGGTGGGAGATGGGCTTTCCTCAGCCGTCGCAGGAAGTAGAGATGCTGCTGGGCTTTCTTAGCTATGGAGCTGGTGTTGAGGGACCAGGAGAGGTTCTCCACCAGGTGAAGACCAAGGAATTTGGTGCTCTTAATGATCTCCACAGAGGATCCTTCGATGTTCAGTGGAGATTGGTAACACTCATCAAGTCAACAATCATCTCTTTTGTCCACGTTCAGAGATAGGTTGTTGACTCTGCACCAGTCCGTTAACTGCTGCACCTCCTCTCTGTATGGTGAGGAAGTGCACTGAAACACAAACTTATTACATTAACATGTTGAAATCCTTCCCCTTTTAGGCAATACTGTGTGTGTTTCAGGCGCATCTGAGATGGTGGATAAAGGACTGGACCTAACACTGACCCAACGTCAGGACCTTGATGAGTTGAAGGCATAATTCCGAGATATAATCTCCAAGGAACCCGGCCGGACACATTTCTGCTCCCCCCGGAGTTGTCATTAGGCAGCGGCCCTACCTCGTGCTGGAGGCCTGGCGTCACGCTGTGTAATGACCTCATCGAGTGACTGGGGAGAGTCACCCTCACCCTGATAAAGGGCTTTTGGCAGGTTCCGCTAACAACTTTTTCCAAGCCCGAGACAGCTTATGGATGGATGGCTGATGGACATCATCATATGTCCCCACGTTCCTACGCGGCTTCTTATCTCGATAATGTTGTTATCCAATCATTCACCTGGCAGGACCTCCACTTCCATGTGAGCCGAGTCCTCGAGGAGCTAAGAAAGACCGCGCTCACTGCGAACCCCAAAAGGTGCCACCTGGGGCTGACCGATGCACAATACCTATACTACAACATCGGTCCGCATCTCATAAAACCGCAGGAGTGAAAAGTTGAAGCTATACAACAGTATCCCTGCCTGACAATGAAGAAACAGATGCATGCTTTTCTGGGGTTAGCGGGATACTGTTGTTGTTTTGTGCCTAACTTTGCTTCTTTAGCTCCTCCCATTTCAGATCTCACCCGGAAGGGGAAGCCCAAGACAGTGCATTGGAGCCCAAAGGTGTGGCAGTCCTTCCAGGCACTGAAGACGGCCCTCACCAGCTTCCGATGTACAGCAAAGCCCCAACATCAAACAGCCCTTCCTGATATAAACCGATGCATAGGAGATGCATCAGAGCAGTACTCACCCAGGACTTCGATGGAGAAGAGCACCTGGTCATTTATATCAGCCGAAAGCTAACATTGGTGGAGCAGTGCTATGGAGCAATCAAGAGGGAAGCCCTGACCGTCAAGTAGCCAGTGTAAGAGCTGCGATATTCCACCTCGGGGCGACCAGTCAATGCTGGTTTCTTGCTCTGAGAGCAAGAGAGCTTTTCTTTCAGGCTGCTGCACCATTTAAGAGCAAGCATGGCAATATAGATGCTCTTTCTCACCGTTACTGTGCTAGCTCAGAGCTAGGGGGGCGCTGTGACATCCGCAGCTACACACCTTCGCCGTCTGAGAAGAGCATGCACTCTGCCCTGCAAAGTAAGTGCCGCTACACAGCATCGCCGAACTGACCTCACCCTTCACAGCAGCGGGAGGCTGAGAGAGCAAGGATCCATAGTTCTTGCTGTAAGGCGACAGTGCTAACCACTTGCACCTCCGTGCCGCCTATATATATTATATTTTGTATACGCATTACAAAAATACAGTAAGTACAGATGACAATGGAGTAAGAAAGATAATCCCAGTCAGAACATGACATAATTATGATGTCACCGTGATATCATAAGTTTCTAAGTTTCTGATAGCAAACTAATGATATCATGGCAATGGCATAGTAATCTCTCACTGTTACTTCAGTTTGTGATACTTATATAATGTAATCATGATATAGTCTGCATGCCCCATACAGAAAATAATTATATTGAAATATTTATATGTATCAATACATGAGTATACTTTGAGACATGCAGTTTTGCTGTGCAAACACTTTTAGGGCAGAAAATATTTAGAAAAAAAATCAGAATAAACAAAATAGGGTTACAGCAGCTTTGCTGCTTGGACCCCTAATTAAATTAAAATGTGTTGAACTAATACGTACCTTTGAAATTCCATTCAGCCCGAAACCCTTGTCTAGTGAAGCTGATGTCAGTGGAGAAAACAACGGTCATGTATCTGCTGCTGGAGTTGAACAAAGCGTTCTGATTTCCAATCACAGAACCCAAAAGTGGAGCCTGAGCATTTGGACCATCGTACACATGGATAAAGTCACAGCATGACTCCAAACTGAAGAACACCAAAAGGAACAAAATCAGCTTAGTGCAGTGTAATGAAACTAGTATTAGAGACTAACCACAAACTAATATTCTTAAATTGTAAAGCTCAAAACCAGGACAGGTGTCATTTATCACAGGTGAAAAACAGGAATGTGATTTCTTACTCGACAAACGTGAAGTTTAACCAAACCGCCTGCAGTTCTCCAGCCAACAGGTTCCATGTGCAGCGTGCGTTATTGGGATAATTACTGGGATAACTGGGGCTGAAAAATACCCCTTGTGACTGAGCCAGACTTCCACCACACGGAGCTCCACATAAAAAACAAATCACAGTTTAAAGCTCTATCTCATATAGTCAGGACTGTACAAGTACATCTTGTGAACAGCACGACATGAGCGCTTTTAAACTGTGATGGAAAGAAAAGGACACTTAGAAGACGAATGTCCTTCTACAAAGACAGTCTCCTCCGGGGTGAAACACAAGAGTGGTGATGATATCAATGTCTTTATGGTAAATTAGTAAGGAATAAAACAGTCATGTGTCATGGGGTTAACATAGTAGACTGAGTGGCAGGGGGTGTGATGAAGTGGAGTTACTGTCACCACAATGGTGATTACTTTCCTATTGCCACATCTGAAATGTTTTATTCTAATTAGACCACAGCACAGATGGACATCTCCTTTCCTGACACAACAGTAACAGATATTGCTACCGTTTACAATTTTACATATGACTATACTATATGAACCTCTACCTGGGCCTGAGGTTGGCATCACAGCATCTGGTGTAGTTTCATAATCTGTTTAAACACAAAGTAAAACCTCATGTTACAATAAAAATAAACTGACAGATTAATAATCATGGATTACTGTGTTTAAAGACAAGCAAAAGAAATCCAAGATACACCTTATACCACAGCGCTTATGAATTCTGGATTCTGATTGGACAGACAGCAGCTCTGCAGCTGCAAATCACACGTTTACATTAATGTACTCACTCTAAGACTGTAAGGGCTCATACAGCGACCACTTTAATGGATTAAAAACCATGTACGTTTTCTGTAAGGAGACATTGATTTAACATTTATGGAAGGAGTATCCAGTGTCAGCTGTAAAGTTGTAACTTTACACTTTAAGTTTTTTGGCAGATGAGTTTGCACTTTGCAGTTTCACTTTTTTTGTGTTATTAACTTGGAGAGAGAGAGAGAGAGAGAGAGCGAGAGAGAGAGAAAGGCAGTGTGTTGAGAGAATTACTGCTTTATAGATTCCATAACATTCTGTAGCTTTTCCTATAACAACATCTCCTGAAGTGTTTTTTCCCTGTTAGACCACAGCAGTTTGTCAACCCATTAATTTTTTGACATTTTTTAAAGAGCCACATTTTAATTTCTATCCATTTATTAGATACATTTAATGTTGTGTAAACACAATCTTGTACACACATTCTGGATAACTGTCTCTATAAGAGACTTACTAACACTGAGCTAACGTAGTATATCGATAAGGGAACGATGGTGCAGGCTTTGAAGCACTTCGGAACGGTAGCTCTTCGTTTGCTGCTCTGATAGCTCGAGACAGTTTGGCCATTGCTGTTCCTAGGGCCGCCTTGTCACCTGCTCTGAAGGCAGAGTCACAGGTCCTCAGCAGCTCACGCACCTCTGAGGTTTTCCACAGCTTCTGGTTGGAGTGTATAATGATGCTCTTGGAGACTGTGATGTCATCTACGCACTTGCTGATGTAGCTGGTCACTGATGACGTGTACTCCTCCAAGTTGGTGTTATCACCATTGGTTGCAGCCTCCCTGAACATATGCCAGTCAGTGTGCTCAAAACAGTCCTGAAGAGCAGAGATGGCTCCTGCTGGCCAGGTTTTCACATGCTTCAGAACCGTGGTGCATCTGATGAGTGGTCTGTATACTGGCATTAGCATAACAGAGATGTGGTCTGAGTAGCTGAGGTGGGGGAGGGCCTTTCGGTATGCGCAGGGAATGTTTGTGTAAACAAGATACAGCATGTTTGCACCTCTCAAAGTCCACATACTGATGGAATTTCAGGAGCACTGACTTGAGATTTGCATAGTTGAAATCTCCGGCAACAATAAACAGTCCATCAGGTTGGCATTCTGCAGATCACTAATAGCCCTGAACAGCTCACAATGGTGAATTTCCATGTTAAACAAAATGGTCTGCAACTGACAGTCACAAAATCCCCAAGAGATGATCAGTAACTAGAAACTAGCATAGAGTTTTTGCACCATTCCGCGTTGATGTAAACACACAAGCCACCACCGCGAGTCATACCCCACAGAGCTGGTTTTCTGTCGGCACAAAACGCACTGAGCCCATCTAGCTGAATGGCAGTGTCCGGAACTCTGTCACTGAGCCATGTCTCTGTGAAAACAAAGACGCAGCAATCTCTACTCTACAGTGACTGTCAGATGCAGGATGACAATGTAGTAGTACCCCTATTATAAATACAACAACCTTTGGGGTCAATCACTGCCAAAACCATCAGAGAGACAGAGAGAGAGAGAGAGAGAGACAGAGAGAGAGAGAGAGAGAGAGAGAGAGAGAGAGAGAGAGAAAGATCATGGTGTCATGAAAACATCAGCAGTCATTAGACAAAATGCATTTTTGATAGTTGCATTGCCCCCTAATAATTAAATGGCACAAAATAATTTGTGAATTCTCAAAATACGGTCCTTAATCAATCTACCAAAGTTGGTTTTAATAAACCAAAGCATTGCTGAGATATGACCTCATATCCTGTTTGGCGTCTTCGGCATCAAATTTAATTGGATGACACCAGCCATATTGTTGGCTATAGTAAAATTCTTTGAATAACTTTTGGGAAAAAGTTACCCTCTTTAGGTGAGACCTTCCAAATTTGGTGGTTATAGCATCAATCAGCATCAATGGGATATTATTATTATTATTATTATTATTATTATTATTATTATTATAACAATATTCCTCCATCTGTCCACTTAAGGACACTAGCATAAACAGGCCATTCATCCATCCATCCATCCATCCATCCATTATCTGCTTAAGGGCCTGTGTCCACCACATGCATCTTTTGCGCTGGCAGCTCTAACGACTTCATTTTCACAGCGCTGTCAGAGCACATTTCTCAAGCGCTTATTGTTATTAGGTTACAACAAACATTTTTGAGTACTTCCAAATTGTTTCTTTTTGAACATTAAGTCGCTATTTATGTTAGACTGGTTAGGTAAAACGATAAAAACATTGCATTGATTTCCATACTGATCATAGTAACCCTTCAATATTCGATCATAAATGGGTAGACAGCCAGGATCAGTTGCTCCTCTGCCAATTTTGAGAGTTTTACTGTTGTAGGTCCCACCTCTTCTTGATTGTGATTGGTCGGTAAGAGAGAAGTGATAAGTGTCTGACCAAAAGAAAAAGGTTCCAAATACAAATGGCAGGAATGGGGTTCCCCTGCATGTGTGCTGAACTTAATCTGCATGATGGGTTGAGGCCCCAGGTTAGCTCATTATACAATTGCGTTAGAAAAGTCCCACTGAATGGAGAACCTGGGGCATACCCAGGGCCTGCTGAAGAGGTTATATCTCAGTCAGCTACAGACCATCTAGGAATTCTTCAGAAGCGGATCTTATTCGTGGCAGGGATAGAGAAATCTGGATTGACTCTTAAGCGTACTATCCAGTGTCACCAACAAAAGGAAGGGTTCCACATTGAATCTGGTTTCACTCAACCTTTTTTCCTAATGTCATTTTTCCTCACCACTGTCACCTCAGTGGTTATTTGTTTGGTTTTTTTATCTCCCTTTACGATTGATAAACGATCGAATTGGCAACACCATTCTGTTTCCCTGCTCCTTCATCACTCCTGGGGTCAGTTTTAATTTGTTACCTCCCCAGTCCCCTGGGCATATTCCTCCGGGGACATAACAATTACATTTAATGTTGTGGAACATCCTGACACAAGTTAGTTATCTCTGTTAATTCAAGAAGCTGTATTGTCATGACATCAGTATAATTGTGTAGGCTAATACAAAGCACACGTGGTGAGTGTATGTGTGTATGTGTGTAAGTGTTTCAGTGGTGTGGGCCGATTCAGCATGTGTATGTCCAAGTGTTCCAATAATTTTGCCCTAAACGGATTTCATACCAAACATGATGCTTCCTCACTCTCTCTCTATGTCTGTCACTCACACACACACTCACTCAGTCCATTGTTAGAAAATTTTTTTTAGTAAAATTGACTTGAATTGAGTTGATCTTCTTACTCTGATGCCACCACGACCACCAGGAAAAATGGTGTGAATAAATATAGATTATTACATTACTACAGGTATACTTGAATTACAACATGATTCATTTATTCTGCTTATGAGAAACACTAACACTGCTACATATAGATTAATGCATATAAATAAGGGCTAAAATGAAACTACATAATTAGTTCACCTGTAAAGCGCCAGTGTGCGATGAATCCCCCATTTATAACGGTGCTATCGCTGAAGAAAACCACAGTTAGAGTGTTCCTGCTGGACTTGAACATATTCCTGCCATGTCCACACACAGTTCCCAATAACGGAGATGAAGCGGACGGGCCGTCATACACACGTACAGCATCACACCCACAGCCTGTGCATGGCTCGATGCTGAGAAGAACACACATTTAAATGTACTCTGTTTAGAAGATGCTCTAATCCAAGTGGCTCACAGAAGTGCATTGTTATCTGCTTGTAAAATGTTTATTATGTTAGTGCCCTAAAGTGTCTAAAGATACCAAAATGTACCAAAATAGCGTTATAGTAAACAGGCTAAGCACATGAAAGCATTATTGTATTTTTCACATGTAAATGAGAACATGTAAGTTATCACAAGTGGAAATGAAGGGAAGTAATTTCTTACTCAACAAATCTGAAGTTTAGCAAAACCATCTGCCAGCTGTGACTCTGTAGCCTCCATACACAATGTGCATCATTGGGATAATTATTGGGATAATTGGGGCTGAAAAATTGCCCTTGTGACTGGGTCAGATCTCCACCACATGGAGCTCCACCTGAAAAAAATCATGATGTTAATATAATTAATGCCATTATAACACTGCACCCTTTCACATTACTGTATATCACATTTGACATTTCTGTCCAATAAAAATAAGTTTCCATTGGCTACTCCTGTTAGGGGTCGCCACAGCGGAGCCATATGTGTCTGCATGTCTGATTTGGCTAAGTTTTTACACCGGATGCACTTCCTGACACAATCCTCCCATTTATCCGGGCTTGGGACCACCACTCAGAAATTCAATAGATTACGCACTCCCTTGTGGCTGGGTTGGCTTCCCTGCCTGGGAATCAAACCCAGGCCGCAGTCATGGGAGCCCTGAATCCTAGCCACTAGACCACCAAGCCGCTTGACAACGACATTTGACATTTCTGTCCAATCATTTTCTTATTTTGATTGTTTGGTGAGAGAGACGTGATATTGATGAGCTTGGTGGTGTTCAAAAATTGAACTGTTTTCAACTGAAAGTACCTTCATTGCAGCAGAAAGAAAGCTATGCGGTGAGGGCATTTTTGCTCCGAGGATGCTGAGCTCTCTAAACACTGAATTTCGTAGGATTTGTATAGAAAACTGATATCAGTGCAAAAATGCATTTGGTGGACACAGGCCCTAACCGTCAGGGTCGTGGGGAAGCTGGAGCCAATCCCAGCTGACTTTGGGTGAGAGGTGAGATACACCCGGGACAAACTGCTAATCAATCGCGGAGATAACACAGTATTAAATGTACTAAACATTAAATCAAAGTCAAAAATTGCAAAAAGGTGCTGTTTAATGCACAACTCTGCTTGGTTAGAAAGTGTTAACTTTCTATAGCAGCAGCTTTGAGAGTAGTTCAGCTACAAATCATAATTTATATTAATGCACTAGTGCTAAGACATTATGGTTTCTAACCGCTCATTCACAGAGGCTTAATGCAGATGATAGTGATATATTCTGTAAGGAGATATGTATTTTATGTTTATGAAAGGAACATTGGATGTCCTTCAGAACAGAGGTTTTGCAGTTTCTCAGTGACATGACAAGCTGCCTTTTTCTCTCATTATCTTTCAAATAAAAAAAGGTTTGGTGAGGGAACGACTGTTTTAGGCTGTTATAAGTGAGAACAGAAATTAACTTTCTTTAGTTATAGTTACATTTAATGTTGCGGAAATGGTGGAAAATTTTTTAGGGTTTTAGTGATAATGCAGTTTCGGTTTCAGCAATGCTCAGAAGTTATTTGTTATATGTCCCTGTCCTCACCCATGGGCATGGCCTCTAGTTGCATTTGCATTAGAAAAGTCCCACTGAATGGAGAACCTGGGGCATACCCAGGGCCTGCTGAAGAGGTTATATCTCAGTCAGCTACAGACCATCTAGGAATTCTTCAGAAGCGGATCTTATTCGTGGCAGGGATAGAGAAATCTGGATTGACTCTTAAGCGTACTATCCAGTGTCACCAACAAAAGGAAGGGTTCCACATTGAATCTGGTTTCACTCAACCTTTTTTCCTAATGTCATTTTTCCTCACCACTGTCACCTCTGCATATCCTACAAGGAAACTAAATTTGCATGTATATTTATTTACAATTTGTCATGCTTATTTTCTATTAATTTTTTTGTGAAGCTGATTTGTGAACATTGTTGTCCATTGTTAGGAAAAAATTATTTTTTAAATCAAATTGACTTGAATTGAGTTGATCTTCTTTCTCTGATGCCACCACGACCCCCACCAGGAAAAATGGCGTGAATAAATATAGATTATTACATTACTACAGGTATATTAGAAATAAAACATGATTAATTTTATTATGATTATGAGAAACACTAACACTGCTACATATAGATTACTGCATATAAATAAGGGCTAAAATGAAAGAAGAGTGAACTCTGTGATTAGATCACCTGTAAAGCTCCAGTGTGCGATGAATCCCCCATTTATAACGGTGCTATCGCTGGAGAAAACCACAGTTAGAGTGTTCCTGCTGGAGTTGAATATATTCCTGTCATGTCCACACACAGTTCCCAATAACGGAGATGAAGCAGACGGGCCATCATACACACGTACAGCATCACACCCACAGCCTGTGCATTCCTCGATACTGAAATGAACACACATTTAAATGTACTTTGTTTAGAAGATGCTCTAATCCAAGTGGCTCACAGAAGTGCATTGTTATCTGCTTGGAAAAGGTTTATTATGTTAGTGCCCTAAAGTGTCTAAAGATACCAAAATGTTAAGACTCTTCCAGAATCAGAATACTTATCTAAATACTGTCTCCATCTGTCAAAATAGCGTTATAGTAAACAGGCTAAGCACATGAAAGCATTATTGTATTTTTCACATGTAAATGAGAACATGTAAGTTATCACAAGTGGAAATGAAGGGAAGTAATTTCTTACTCAACAAATCTGAAGTTTAGCAAAACCATCTGCCAGCTGTGACTCTGTAGCCTCCATACACAATGTGCATTATTGGGATAATTATTGGGATAATTAGGGCTGAAAAATTGCCCTTGTAACTGGGTGAGATCTCCACCACATGGAGCTCCACCTGAAAAAAAATCATGGTGTTAATATAATTAATGCAATTATAACACTGCACCCTTTCACTTTACTCTATATCACATTTGAGATTTCTGTCCAATCAAATAACCCCCTTTTAAGAAGCTAATAACCTTGCAACATTGCTTGACAGGCAACCTGCTGACTGCTCCTTTCTATACCTACTATTGTTTGCCTACTACAGTCCTATTTGGTCCAGACTGTATTGAATTTCTGATTTTTATACTTCTCTGCTCTTGTACATCTAACAGATTTTCTTTTATCTTCAATGTCTTTGATAACCACCCTGTTGAAATAAACACGTTTATTGTTTTATGCACAATAGTCATACCACACACTTACCACTGTGTTTGTGTTAGTATTTAAAAATGACTCGAATATGAAATTTCAGTGTGTGTACACAGATGTAAGCACAATGTAAGTAGGAATTACTAACTAGAAATCCTACCGCTAGCTTAGCTTTTAGCTTATACTTTGCAATGTCTGAGGTAGAGAGGTTGTTTGCAATTTTCAGCTCATGTCACTCCGGTTCAGGTTCAGAGCCTTTGGCCCTACAGCACATGCTTCCCTTCCTTGCTTTAAGCACCAGATAACATCAGTTGAAAGAGACATGTCATGGTGCTTTCCTCACTTTTCCCTCATAACTAGTTTGTCCTGTCTGCACCACCACACCGCACTCTGTCTACATTGCCTGTGTCATGTGTATATTTTTTGTATATTGTGTATTGTCTGTAAATATCCTGCCCATTGCCTGTATCTTGTTTACCGGTTATATTATTAATAGCATATTTATTTTTAATGTATTCTATATATTACTGCATGTCATAGATATTTTTATACATAAAATAGATATTGCATATTATAGATATTGTTTATTATGGATAGATATTGTTTAATATGATATATTGCATATAATGTGTGTAATGTCTGTGTAGTACAAGTATATATACATATATAAATTATTTCTTATAGTACACATTCCTGCACTGCATATACTCTTGTCACGCCATCGGACCGCCAAGCTCACGCCACTCCCGGGGACGCGACCCGGGTTGCCACGGTAACCGCCAACATGG
>JAQQZU010023567.1:0-12847 GCA_030068025.1 Parauchenoglanis punctatus | reverse complement strand
CACCCCACCTGGTTGGGTTCTCCCTCTGTGTTATCTGCTTAGGGTATTCTACATTTCCTGTCATTTAGCCAATCAGCAGGCCCATGGCTCCACGTTGGTATCAAGAATAGTTTTCTCTTGGTCTTTGGCCGTCTTCCAATTGTGCCAGAGTCCCTTAAGGTCCCTGCCATTGATCATATCATCAAAAAAGGGACTGTATTCTCTGGAATTACATTGCCTTGAATGTATTGGTGGCAAAATGGCTTTGTGGCTTTTGTAATTTTTAAATGAATCTATTGACCTTGCAGCCTCCTATTAAAGTGGGCATGCAGAACATTCCTGGTTGTGGAAACTTTGAACTTCAGATTTATCTTTGGATAATTAGAGGCTGGCCCACTAAGGGGTGAACATCATGACCATAGCATGTAGACAGGGTGATCACTTTTCGAATAATCCTAAAGTGTGCGTGGTTCCTCATGGCATTGTTGTGTAGGGTATTCATGTGTTAGTGATTCAGGTCTATGATCACATGAGAGAATTGCTTCAAAGTTGCATTAAAAATTCTGATTCTTGGACCTTATACCGAAGATGCTAAAAATGTCTTATCTTCCTGTTAATTACCCTGGAGTGCTGCCTGATGCATCTAACTCTTCCTTTTTTCTTCCCTTAGCTCGGACCCTGTTTTCACACCCATGGTGGGGGAGGCAGTCAATGGAGGACACCGCCCTCAAGCAGCCCACTATGGTTTCCAGACTGCCAAAATTTGGCTCTCGTGTTACACCTGCTACTGGACCCTTAACCAATGGCTCGACCCATAGTGTTTCCTCTGGATGCGCTAAAGGAGTACCTGTAGGAAAGCAGAACGGCATCATTAGGGTCCCTGCCCCCTTTCCTATGAAGGGGAGGAAGGGGACGGAGGATTGTGGAGAGAAGCCTCCAGATTCTGGAGAAGAGTCTCGAGTAGTTCTCCGTTCTCAGCAGCAGCCACGCTCCGCAGTGACTGTTGGGCAAATTAGGAAGCCCTCAGCTGCCTCAGTGGGAAAAACCCAACGCTCCATCCCCACTGTGCCAAGTACGATTCCTAGGACTATTACTCGGCCCATAAAAACAACTCCACGCGATACTGTGCCCAAACAGCTTACACCCATCCAGCCACTATGCAGCAAGGTTGGTGCAAATGTAGTTGCTCCTGGTCAGGGCTCTTCCTCATCTCCCCAGGGAAGTCTTCAGAACAGCCTTTCACATTCAAGTGATAGTCTTAAGTCCCTCTCTGTGGAGAATGTTGTGCGGTCTCAAAGTTTCTCCTATTTAAAGAGGCCAGCAGTTGCCACTAACCCACCACTGACACGTTCCTTCTCATTTAACCGGGCAACAGAGCTTGCAAAAGAGCTGCCCAGGCCACTGTCACAGTCTCCAGTAACCAGGTCTCCTGTCACTCAGGGCTCCATGGTGCTAGACCCTGTAGCAAAGCCTACAATAGCGACATCTATCACCTCTTCCATGCCACCCTCAACCTTGAAGAAATCTCTTCTGCCTAACTACACTGATGGCAAGCCATTGTCACTTAGCTATAAGCTTATGCGGCCATCACTCATCAAGCAACCACGCCCACTTATGATGGTTAAAGTCCAAGGGAAGATGGAATTTGCAGAGAGGGATGGAGATTTTCAAGAAAAAGCTACTCCCAATTCTGAACCATCCAGCAACACACACAGTGCTGGAACTACTCCTGAGGAACCCCTTTTGGCAAAGGAGGCAAATGACAGCCGAGGCCAATGTCTGGAGGTCCTGGAGGACATGTCTTTATCGTCCTCATCCTCTCTGGAACACAATGATGTAAGCGAAGAATACATGGATGACTTTGATGACTTGGGCAACGGAGGCGGAATCCTGCTCATGCCTGTTCACGAGGGAAAAAATGACCGAATGGGGCTCTTCACGGAGGATAATACTCTTGTTGGTCAGAGTCAGGAGGGGTCTTCAGGGATAAGTCTGCCCAGCTTTGTGTCCGAGTCAGTAGACTGGGCTGAGCTAGGCCTCACAGGTAGGTGTTGGTACTCTTTTGTCTTGAGTGGGTTCTGTGAAGTATTTATCATGGGAAAGGGATCAATGTTTGATGAAACCAGTATGAAATTGAATATCACTTTTTGTAACTGCATGAATGAGCCTAAATCATTTAACTTTTATGTGTTGTGATTCTCAGCCATAGTAATTCTTAACCTGATTGAAATTTGTAAAGTCCTATGCAAATGAAAGCAGCCTAAATTTATTTTTGAAGTGTTGTTTTTCTTCATTTTGTTGAAGTTTTTGATGCCTGAAAATTCATGTGGTTTTAATCTAATAGAATGGAATGTGAAATCAGTGTCCGTACTAAGCTTTTGTTGTATTGTTTATTCTGTGTAGGTAGCAGGGAGGGGGCTGATCGCTGTGGGGCTGGAGCCTTGTCTGCAGAGAGAGATTTACCGCATGGCTCTTCCCTGGAGCTCTCCCCTTCAGATAGCTCTGGAGGGACCTACATGTGGGATGAGGAAGTTCTGGAGCCAATTGGACGGGCCGCACAGCTCTGTGGAAGCTTTGATTCTAACCTTAACAGCATGGTAAGCTGCGCTCCATAGACTGTGTGTATGTAAGTGCAGACAAATGAGAAGTTGCAGCAGCTGAGGGTACAGGTGAAGGTGAACGTTGCTGGGACTCATGTATCAAAGCGGATACAAAGAGAGTTATTCATAAATCATTTGCAGGAGTTGCGGTGTTCAGAAAATGTGGCGTTTATGAAAGTTAGTTGTGAAAATTGGGTTAGGGTTAGAATTGTAGGGTTACCCTAACCCTACATGTGTTTCCTGAGTTTGTCTAAATGTCCATATAAGGAGAAAAACTTGATTGTTCATCTTCAGATCTTTTTAGATCAGATCTCAGAAACTGTCCAAATACTTGCAGACCTGACTGTATGTAAAATATATGGATTACACTGTCAAGTTTAAATCACTTATTTATTTCGGTTACACATCAATTTAATAAACATCATATTTTGACACATATATGACACATATATGACACATAACGTCAGTTGTTTGACGTTAATGACTTAAGAAAATGATTCCAAAACAAATCCACAACTAACACAGATGAGACTTGCCATCTAAATTAGGGCAAAAGGAATGTATGGTAGCTGATGCACTGCAATGCTGAGCCATATTACTGGAAGATTTAAAACACACTTAAGAGACGTTCTTTCACTGTTCAGTGACCATTTTGTCATTTCTGGTTTGCTCTAAACTTTGTCTTTTATGGAGATTTGTGGCTGTGGCTTAATCAAAATCAGCTGTGCCGTGAATGCACTTGGTAATTAACACCTGATTCATCCACACACACACACACACACACACGAGTGTGAAAAGAAAATTCTTTACTGAAACTTTTGTACTTTGGTTGGGAATTTTTGGTTTCAGTGTAGCCTTGAAAATATGTACCCACAACTTTAAAAATGAATGTTGTTATTTAAAATGTGTTGCCTATAAAAGGCCATTGACAGGCTTTTATAATTTCACAGTATGTTATGGATTTTCTGAGATATTTTTACACTACCATAAATGTTCTTTAAGGAACCTACTTAAAAATAACCCAAAAAAGAATTTAATCACTAGTTTGTGAGCAAATGTCAAACCATCAGCAGTGAGTAACTGTGGCAATGCAACAGGAATAACGCTGCATTAATAGTAATAAAGCTATAAAAATAATTTATGCAATTTTCCGGTAGATTTAATTTGATCTTTGAGTCTCATTTTGAGTTAGCTTCTAAGGAAAGGTCTAGAAATCTAGCAAACGCCAAAGCAAACAATAACTAACGAGCTAGCCGTCTCTGTTTTCAGCTAACATGACTTCAAGTGTATGTTTATTATTGGATCTGTGTTTTCTGTGTATTTTGTAATATGATCAGTGTGTAAGAATCCCAAGAATCACAACATCTTCATGAAATATGAATGAACTGAGACTGGACTCGTAACGAGGCCTCTGTTCAGGTTACACTGATTTTGCTCTCTTCTTGATTTAAAGATTGAAGAGCTTGATTTTTTTTCAGTTTAGTGTTAAAGCTAGTTCTAATCACTAACCTCTGATGGAAGGCTCTTCACGTTTTAAGGTGTTCTTTTTTCTGGAAGGACTGTGTTCAGAGAGCATTGATTGTGTGTGGGAGCCCTCTTGTGGTGGTTAACAGTATTGTCTGTACACTTATCACATTGAAAGACATGTGTCTCCCTTCAAACATGTACTAATGCCAAATTCGTGTAATTTTGTGAGTGTGTATGACATCACTTCCAGAATGCTTCATCTCTTCTTCATCTCAGTGTTTTACAGTGCCACTTTCCAGAATTAGCTTTGTTCCATAACAAACAAACATAAAAACATGGCCTTACTCTGTTAAGTGTGTGTGCAAGGATACAAAAGAAAGTAATGTGGCAGCACGAGCAGTTATTTATAATATAAAATAACCTGTAATCACCTTTAGGGGGCAGTGTTGTCCTGACCACTGAAATAACACGCGCTCACACACACACACACACACACACACACACAATCAATCATTGAAAGTGGAAGGATGAGTGTTGGAGTGTGAATGATGATGCTTTGTTGTTGTTGTTTTCCCCCCTAATGCGCCCACACACTGATGGCTCACTGAATCATCCCACCAGGGTGTTTGGTCCTGCACCAAGCTCACGTTAAACTTGAAGTCCAGCTGAGTCTGATGTCTAGACCTGCTGTCTGCTGACGTTAATGATAATTACACTAATCATTACGCTGGTAAAGACTCCCAAGCATTAGCATATATTATTATTATTATATATTTATTTCCTTTTTATATTTTAATCAGCATAATATCTAATGGCCATAATGTTTTTTTCCAGTGGACTGTTTTCTATCACATACCTGCTGTCAGAAATCTCACATTTCTGGCTGGAACATGGTGCAGAACTCTGGAGAGGAAACCAGGATTATTATTTCATTAAAACTTTCAGTTTAATGTATTATTATTATTTTCTTTTTTTTTTTTATTTCTTTTTTTAATTAACTCTAATGTGGTAAAAATGGGAACTGCACACATGCTGATAGTGTCTTACAAGGGCAGGACCCATGCTGCCCGTCGCTCAGGGTAGGAGCAGCAAGCAGGGCAGTTAATCACACCGATTTGCAGTTTCAAGCTTATTTTAAAAATACACACAGCTGCCAAGATCTTGTTTTATAGGAAATCATTGCAGATTAATCTAACAGCTTAATGTAAAAAAGTAAGTGTGTGTGTGATGCACAAAGTCATTTCTATTGTACATTATAAATATGTGTGCACCACCAGGACCTTGTTTTCCCACACAAAGCCTGAAAAAAGGAAAAAGTGTCTTCCTTTTCAATGCTTTTCAAGTTTTTTTGAAATTTTCCGGAAAATTTTCAACACTGATTCATAACATTAGCTTTTCTGTGTGCGTCTCACTCGTGACAGGAAACAGGAAACGCACCCAGGGTTACTCTAAAAATTCACTAGACAGTCTAGGCTTCACTACTTCATTATGATCGAGGTTATGTCGATGTTCATGCCGTTCTACGTACCTGATTACGTGATGCCGTTCTAGTGCGTAACCATGCCGCTTAATTATGTGTAAACTCCGGTTTCCTCCCCTACTTGTGTGTCTTGTGTCACTCCCACGTAAATATAGGGGAAACGTCATACTGTTTTCTGTAGTTTCTGCTTTTGACATATGTTTTTTTCACCGAGTTGCCTTGCACAGCTTCATTTCTAGTTATTCACCAATCAGACAAATTTCACCTCCATGCAACCTGAATGAGAACCAATGTGTGTGAGTGACTGCAAGCTCTCCACTCCAATTACTCACTCGTGCGCGCACACATATCATTCCCGACATATCACCAGCAGCATCCCCATGCTTGGGACCTTTAGAATCGGCTAATCCTAGAACACACTGCTGTCTGGTTGAAGTGTAGGAAGCCTCTCTGGCTGTCTCTTCTGTCTGTGTTTGAGAGATGTGAGAGTGTGATGACTAATCCCTGAGTAGTGAGTAAAGATTACAGAATGGCCCACTAGAGGGCAGTGTAGCTTCACAGGGATGGTGGTGAGAAGCTTCTGCTTTGTGCACAAGGTGACCAGGAAGAGAGCTTCAGCACCACAGCATGGCTTCCTTTATCACTCTCCTCTTCCTGTTTGTATTTTCTCTTCCGTCAGTCTGTCCATGTGCTCCCTCCCGCCGCTCCGTCGAAATCATCACCAGTTGTCCCTGCCAGATCCTATGAAACGTCTCTCTTACTCCTTTACTCTGACTGACTGGTGTGTTAGAGACACTCATGTCCGTGGTGAGACAATCCTCCTGAAATATTGATTCTTCCTCTATTTCTGCTACTGTGTACCAGCTCCAACTGTTAGAAAGATCAACATTTCCCCTTCTCTCCTCAAGCTCTTCATACAGCTTGCTCATATTTTCTAGCCTGCTACACGTTATCAGTGGAGTTCACAAAGAGCAAATCAACAGCAGGACTTCAGATGTGGTGCCGTGCTGGGCAAAGTCCTGCTTCCTGCGATGGCTGGCGTATTTTTACTTCAGTTCCCCCGGGACTTATTTTGAATCGTTGATCTTGGCCTGATGGAGGATGGTGTCTTTGTGTCTTCAGTGTTCTTTCACTCATCTGATTTACTGATGTCACTTACATCATATTTTTTAAAATTCTTTCATTCAACTCAACATGATAATCATGTGGCTCCTGTTAAAACCGAGTGTTGTGGCTCAACGGTCAGGGCTCTGGCTTAGAGCCTCACTGTGAAGAGATTTGTGTAGAGATTATTTGGTTATTTATTTGTCATTTACGGAAGGGGTCTCCAGTGTCGGAGGTAACGCTGTAATTTTGAGTTTTCTGACATCTTTAGGACAGAGGAGTTTACACTTCTTTGCAATTTTTTCTTTGTCATTAATTTCAAGGGAGAGAGAAAAAAGGGTTAGCATAGCAAGGGAACGACTGTTTATAGCTGCTATAATGTAAGTGCGAACAGTTTCACTGATGTTTCTTATGAATTAATCTAACTATAAATGGATAAAAAGTATGATTTGTCATTCTTTAAAAAAAAACAACAACAAAAAAAAACAGTAATTGTTGTCAAATTGCTGAGGAATAAAAATTTCAGGATGTCCTGTTACAGGAAAATAATCAGCCCCAGGTGTATTATTGCATAAATAACATGTGTGTGTGTGTGAGAGAGAGAGATGAAGTGTGTGTGTATGTGTGTGTTTGACAGTGAGTATGTACATATATGTGTGTGTATTTTAGAGAGACAGTGTGTGTAACATTGCGTGTGTGTGTATCAGTCCATGTCTCTTGTTTTTATGATATTGTGGTATCTTGTGAGTATGTGTAAGTGTGTGTGAATGTGAGTGAGAAAGAGTGTGTGTGTGTATGTGCATGTGTGAGAGAGAGAGAGACAGTGTGTGTGTGTGTGTGTGTGTGTGTGTGAGACAGAGAGAGTATGAATAGAGAAGCATGTTCGGCTAGTTTTCTGTTTTGTTATATGAAGGTCTGTATTTATAGACTGAATGAGAGAGAGTGTGTTGTTGCGCTACTGGGAAGCGCAGCATATGTATCTGAGTGATAAATAGGAGACGAGGTCGCAAGGTTCACCCGAGCACAGAGACTGAAAACAGAATAAAGACACAGTATCGATCGAGTGGATGATGACGAGGCCACACTGACAGCAGAAAAGCTTTTCACAAAAACCTATTCATAATCACCAACAGGGAGAAGAGTCTCGCTCTCTCGCTCTCGCTCTCGACGAGGGGCCGAACAAGTCATAATTCATTCTTGTCCTCTCAAACACATACTTTCTCTTTTCACACACATATATTTCTACTATATATATATTTATATATATATATATAGAGAGAGAGAGAGAGAGACATACATTGCTCAAAAATTGAGGGTAATTATTGGGAAGGATAAGGAGAGAGAAGTGGTCTATGCTCACCACATGCAAAACCATTCTCTTTCTGGGGTTGTCTTGCTGTTGCCCCTCCTGTCCACCTGTTGTTGCATTCATTTACACCAAAGCAGGTGAGATAAATTCACAATCACTTACGCTTCCTAACTGGACAGATCGATATACCAAGAGTTTAATTGACTTGGTTAGGGTTAGTGAAAATACTGTGGTGATTGTTTCTCCTTAATTTTTTTGATCAGTGTGTATATACACAACTTTTCAGCATGTAGAGGTTGAAAAATAGATGTACTTCCATACTGCAAGTATGGAGCTTGGAGGTGCTCCGGGAATAGATGGATTTTCGGTAGTATTTTATAAGTCCTTTTGGGATGTTCTTGTGGAGGACCTGCTGGAGGTTCAAAACAGCAGTCTTACTAGAGGATTAATGCCTTTGATGCCGTAGGAGGGTGGTTCTAATGCTTTTCCCAAAAAAAGGAGACCTTACAGAGATAAAGAACTGGAGGCCTATATCATTGTTGTGCTCTGATTAAAAACTACTCTATAAAGTACTGGATATAAGGTTGGGAAGAGTTTTGGGAGAAGTGATTCACACAGATCAGAACTGCTGGAAGGTCAATATTTGATAATATATTCCTGATCCAAGACATTTTTGACGTCTCTAACATATTTGGGTTGAATATAGGTTTAATCTCTATAGATCAAGAAAAAGTCTTTGATCGGCTAGAGCACGTATTTATGGAAAGCCCTACAGGCTTTCGGTTTTTTTTCTGGTTTAATTGACAAAATAAGAGTGCTGTATTGTAGCATTGAATGTGCGTTGAAGGTTAATGGTGATTTGTGTGCTCCTTTTAAAGTAGGCATGGGAGTAAGACAAGGATGTCCCTTGTCAGGGTTGCTCTACACACTGGCCATAGACCCTATAACATAGACTATAACTGTAAGCATAGGTCAATGATATCATTGTCATGGTTATTGGGCAGAAAGATGTAGATACTTTACTTAGTACATCTAAAGTATTTTGGAAAAATATCTTGAGCAAAAATAAATTGAGACCAAAGTGAAGCTCTTTTAGTTGGGTAGTGGCCAGTGGCAGTGTCTGAACTGCCAGTAGGACTATGGTGGAAAAGTGGTGGTTTAAAATATCTAGGGGTGTACTTGGGAAGGGACTGTTGAAAAAAATAAGAGGAAAAGTGGAAATGGTTAATACCAACGAGGTCCTACAGGGGGCGCATAAACTATATATATAAACTATTTGGAAGAACCACCAGTGACTCTTTTAGGAAGGGTTCAATTAATACTAAAAGATTTTTTTGGGGATAAACTGCACTGGGTAACACAAAGAGTTCTGTATTTGCCTAGAGAGGAAGGGGGACAATGCCTGATTCATTTTACAGAGTAGAACTGCTGCATTTCACCTGCAATTTTTCCAAAAATACTTAAACAGTTCTTTTAATTGAAAGACTGCGACCAGTACCATCTTAGGCACCCTTCGGAACTTGGGGATGGACAAATCCCTCTTCCTGATGGACCCACAAAAGCTGAACATCTCCGTATTACCTTTTGTTTTATTGCAACCTTTTTAAAGCGTGGAAGCTTTTCAATGTACAAAGGGCCACAGAGACAACTGGATATTACTGGCAGTGGTTTTACCACTTTGGAATCCCTCACCATATCCGGACTCACTACCTGGGTCACTTAACAGGTTTGGCCAGACCCGAGTTGCAAAACACCAAAGCAGTACCTGCACAGCTGAGACTGAGGTTGAAACGGACCGTAGCACAGTTTCCCAAAAACAATGGAACGCTCTTCTTTCACACAAGGAGAAGGAAATGTTCTATGAATATTCAATGGATATCATGAAGAAACAGAGAAGCCAGATGAAGAAGACCCCTTTCCTGAATTGGTACTGTCCCCAGACTTAGAGAGAAGTCACAGTTATTTTTTTTTTAGATTAAAGCAATCAAGAACATGAACATGTATATTGTCATGGGTAAAACTTGTATATGTATGAAGCTTGTGTGAAGATTTTTAACAAAGAAAAGCTCGATGGTAGAGGAGACACCATGGCGCACTATCCTCAGGTTGAGTGAGGAAGTGTGACCACAGTGGAGAACACTATAGGACTGAGAATACTTGGAATCTTCTTTGGCACAGGCAGGTTCATTCTGAAGAACTGGGATTGACTGGCAGATAAAGTGCTAGAAACACTAAGCAGATGTAGATGGATTCAACCCCAGCTGTCCTATAGCGACAGGGTCTTAGTGATAAACAACATGGCTGCCTCAATGCTATGGCACCATCTAACAGTAATGGATTCACCTCCGGAACTTCTGCACCGACTTCAGGAGTGCTTTGTGGACTTTGTCTGGAGCGGTCATCTTCGGCTACCTCCTGGTGCACTGAGATTACCATTGTGTGAAGGTGGACAGACTCTGATACAACCTTCCATCCAAGGTGAAGGCTTTGATGCTATAAACGG
Organism: Parauchenoglanis punctatus; assembly: GCA_030068025.1. Classification (NCBI taxonomy): domain Eukaryota; kingdom Metazoa; phylum Chordata; class Actinopteri; order Siluriformes; family Auchenoglanididae; genus Parauchenoglanis; species Parauchenoglanis punctatus. The sequence continues at coordinate 2,405 of JAQQZU010023567.1, read as the reverse complement.
CTCAGAAACTGCTGTACTGTCCCAATACTGTACCGTGGGTGAATTTTGGGCTTGCTCTGCTGAGGATCGCAGGCAAAATGTCTAACAATTCCACAAAGACTCTGCCATCCAAACACATTTACGGAACTGTTTTAAAAGCCTGGGGCCAGCATAGAGTGCACCAAAAAACACAGAGAAGTGGTCTGGACAAACCACTGTGTTATAAACACCTGGTTTCATGAGCAAGCTGTGACCAAAAGTGAGATCACTGCATTTCTTTCAGTAGAAGTGGCCAAGGTGAGAGATCTCATTGATGAAGATCAGCAAGAATGGGTACAAATAAACCAAATGAGCAGAGAGATTTGGGGCAGATCGGAGAGGATTGTGGGGTACTTCATTCCCCACACTGCTACTGACCTACATTAATAGCTACAAAACTGGAGACCCAGTGCATATGTCATTTCCTGGACTGTGCATAACTTAAAAATCATCCCTTTTTTCAACAGCAACAAGAAATCAACTGTACAACTCCTGTACAATGGATTTTTAAGAGAACTAAAAGGCTGAACAGACACAAAGTGGCGAACACCCATATCCATACCTCCACCTCAGTTCCCTTCATGGAGGGTGCTGTACAAGAGCTCTCTACCGAAGCAATCAGGAGACTTGCAGTGGCATCTTCTTCACTCTGTAACGCTGACCAACACTTTCCTGTTCAAGTGCAACTCGATCCTCTTTTCAACACACTAGACAGAACCATCATCAGCCATGGGTCACCATTTTCCAGAACAATGTTTATTTTAGGCTGTAAATATTCCCGCTCATACTGGGAACGCTGCACATTGATAAACTTTGTAACTGGACAGGCAAAAATAGTCATTTGGAAGTCTCATAGACTTAAAACAAAAGGAAACCCTAGGACCCTAGTAGAGTCACGGATCAGACTAGAACATGATTTCCACATAATGAATGGTAATGTGAAAATCAAAAGAAATGGTGCGCAAATAAGGGTTTATCTTCAATAATGGATGACAGTGAAATAGGTTTTTTTACTGGTGATTAATAACCCAGAATGTATTTTCCCCTTTGTCTCTGTGTAGAAGTGAAAACCTTTCGGTAATATTTCTTTAACTCATCCAAAAACTGTTGATACAAAGACTCAAAGTCAAAAAGTTTCTCTCTGTCTGTCTGTCTGTCTCTCTCTCTGTCTCTGTCTAATTTTTTTTTTCATTTCAAAGGTTTTATTGACATGACAAAAAAATTACTTGTGTTTCAATGCATGTATATAGAGAGACATAAAACCACATAAAACACAATAGTAATAATACCAGTGATCCTGACTCCTTCTGTGTTCCGGACCTGCCTGATCCATCCAGCCTTCTAATTAGAGTCATCACTTAGAAACCACTTGCTCCTCTTAAATATGGCACCATATAAACTGCCTCAACACACACCTAGAACTGTGCAGACGCTGTTGGACTGCTGTTGACATGAGCGGTTTTGCTACAATGGCAGAGGACTCGAATCACCATGAACAGTCTCGCACTCTAAACTTGACCCTGGTATTAAAGTGTGTTTGTTGTAAGCGCACTATCCAGCGCCACCCAGATGAGGATGGGATCCCTTTTGAGTCTGGTTCCTCTCAAGGTTTCTTCCTCTTGTCATCTCAGGGAGTTTTTCCTTGCCGTCGTCGCCACAGGCTGCTCATTAGGGATGTATATATATATAGACAGATAGATAGATAGATAGATAGGTTTATATTCAGAATTTATATACTTCTGTGAAGCTGCTTTGTGACAATGTCTTGTTAAAAGCGCTATACAAGTAGAAATGAATTGAATCAACAATAACAATAATTAATTAAAAAGAAGAAATAGATAAATAGAAAGTGAAAGAACTGCTGATTAGTTGAGAGTAAGATGAAAAGGAGAGGGAGAGATCTGCACTTTGTCTTATTAAATATGAGTCCCGTCTTATTTTCTGACACATGAGCACGAACTGAGCCGCAAGCTCTAATCTGCTCCTGTTCTCCTCAGAGGATTCTGGTTTTACAATCTTCATCCAGTATGTTAAAATGATGGCATTTATTTTCTGTAAATTTCAAATAGAAGTGGTAGATGAAAGGGATTGAGGACATTTCTGAAGAAAGTGTATTTCCACTTCACCCTCCTTCAGGCAGCAGTGTGTGCAGAGGCGCTGCTCTATTACAGGACCTTCTGTGACGTCCTGTTTCTGTCTGTAACTTGTGATCTCTCTCCCTCTCTCCCTCTCTCTCTCTCTCTCTCGTGTGCTCTCTCTCTCACTCTCTCTCTACCTCTCCCTCTCTCTCTCGTGTGCTCTCTCTCTCACTCTCTCTCTACCTCTCCCTTTCTCTCTCGTGTGCTCTCTCTCTCACTCTCTCTCTCTCTCCCCTCTCTCTCTCTCTC
>JAQQZU010023566.1:0-37766 GCA_030068025.1 Parauchenoglanis punctatus | reverse complement strand
GTTGACCTAATCTGCATGTCTTTGGACTGTGGGAGGAAACCAGAGCACCCGGAGGAAACCCACACATGCACGGGGAGTACATGCAAACTCCGCACACCTGGGTGATCTGGGGATCGAACCCAGGACCTTCTTGCTGTGAGGCGACAGTGCTAACCACTGCACCACTAAAAATTAAAGATACTGAGCTATTGAACACAATCTATTCTATTGCCAGTGTTGGTCTGTGGAGACTACATAGCTTTATGCCTGATTTTATGCACGTTAGCAGTGATTTGACTGAAACAGCTGATTAATTAGGAAGAATGTCCATATACATTTGGCCATATACACTGATCAGCCATTTTGGCTGTTTAAAACATTAAAACCACATTAAACAGTAAAACATTAAAACCACCTGCCTTATATTATGTAGGTCCCTCTTGCGCCACCAAAACAGCTCTGACCCGTCAATGCATGAATGCCCACAAGACCTCTGAAAGTGCTCTGTGGGATCTTTTAAGTATTGTAAGTTGTAAGTTGTGAGTTGGGGCCTCCATGGATCAGACTTTTTTGCCCAGCACATCCCACAGATGTGATTGGATTGAGATCTTGGGAATTTGTTGACCAAGTCAACGCCTTGAACTTTTTGTCATGCTCCTCAAACCATTCCTAAACAATTATTACAGTGTGGCAGGGTATATTATCTTGCTGAAAAAGGCTATCAGGAAATTCCATTGCCATGAAGGAGTGTACTTGGTCTGCAACAACATTTAGTCAGGTGGACCATGTCCAAGTAACATCCACATGAATACCAGGACCAAAGGCTTCCCAGCAGAACATTACTCAGTCCATCACATTGCCTCTAACAGCTTGCCTTCTTCCTATGGTGTGCCCTGGTGCCATCACTCCCCCAGGCAAGCGACGGACATACACCCAGCCATCCACATGATGTAACAGAAAATGTGAAAACATTCATCAGACAGGCAGGCCATCTTCTTCCTTTGCTCCAGGGTTCAGGTCTGATGCTAATTGTAGGTGCTTTCAGCAGTGAACAAGGGTCAGCATGGGCATTCTGACCGGTCCGAAGCTACACAGCCTCATATGCAGCAAGCTGTGATGCAATCAATACGAACTTTTTCAGCAATTTGTGCTACAGTAGCTCTTCTGTGGGATCAGACAAGACAAACCGGCCTTGGCTCCCTAAGCACATTAAGGAGCCTTGGGTTCCCATGACCCTGTTGCCAGATGTCCTTCCTTAGACCACTTTTGGTAGGTAATAACCACTGCATACTGGAAACGCCCAATACTGGAAATCTGACCCAATCAACAAGACATCACAATTTGGTCCTTGTCAAAGCTACTCGGATCTTTATGCTTGCCCTTTTTCCTGCTTCAAACACATCAACTTCAAAAACTGACTGTTCAATAAGCCTAATATGTCCCACTCCTTGACAGGTGCCATTCTAACAGGATAATCAATGTTATTCATTTCATCTGTCAGTGGTTTTAATACTATGGCTGATATGGCTGTATGGGTTTGGCCATCAATTAAATAAAACTGAGGCTATGTACAAACACAGTAATAACTAAATGGAAGTAACAAGAACAAGTAAAACACAGATACCAAATATGAATAGAAGTATGCATGTAAAATGTGTGTTAAATCCCCGATTCTCAAGGCTATAAAATCTGAAACTAGAGGTCTTTTTTTTTTAGAACAATGTAAGGAGCAGAGGAGGAGGTTATAACATTGCTATAGGCATGGATGATGTCTCTCGGCACTCAAGTAGTGAGATATGAATCTGTTGAGCAGAGTTGAACCAGGAGAGTAGTATAGTGACAGTAATAATTATTTTATTATTATAATCTCTGCCCACTCTTTTTTAGACTTGCTATAATTTAAAAAAAAATGTTATTTATCATAATTTCTAACACTAACACTTTTTAATCCAATAACCTTAAGTAATAGTACTGCCAAGTGTCCATGGGTATTTCACTGAGATAGTCACACACTACATGATCCTCCTAATTACTGTCTTTGGCACCCTTGTTCAACCGCAATCATTCTTACATTCAGCTTCCTCTCTCTGCCCCAAGCTGTCTCAGGGACCGTCTGTGCTGAGAATTAGCCCTGCAGTTTAAATTTATCACCTGAAACCTGCCAGAAGGCGACAGTCATTCTGACCATGGCCATGTGGCGTTGACTCTGTGGGGGTGAGGAGAAGGGATGATGAAGGATAAGAGAGGTAAATGAGGCTCACTGTAGCCATTCAAGTGCAAAGCTTGTGAGCTGACTTGGCTGATGACTCCCAGCCTAATGGGTAATCTTTAGATCCTTCTGCAGTCTTGACGGACAGATCCTGCCACCATCTGTGACTTTTTTCCCTCTCTGAACAGTTTCTAATTAATTGTTTTTCAATCATCCTCCAAAGTGGTATTCAAGCATTTTACAGAAATGCTTGCAGAGAATTAACATTTTCACCAGTTTTTACTAGGATTGAGAAACAGATGGCTTGCTTAAGCTGCCATAGAGGGCTTATGTGACTTCGGGCAAGAGGCAGGATACTCCCTGGACAGGTCACCAAGCTCTCACAAGGCTAACAAGGATGAATAACCGTTCACACTCATTTACACTTTCCAATTTTCAGAAGCTTCCAATATTAAAAACCTTATCCAAGCTGCTGGCTTTTGTTTGGTTTCACAATTTATATAATATTATATATATATATTTATAAAGTATGGATGGAAAAGTATCAATGCTAACTCTAACCCTAATTTGTAAACATGAGACCATACTCATCTCATTGCCTACATTGCAAATGATGAGCTGTGTGAGTAGGAGCTTATTAATTGAATATTTAGACATTGATTCCTAATTTAATTTCACAGTCTTTCTCCAGCAGTCAACTAAATAATATAATGAACTGACTCATCACCACAGGATAGAATAAATCAGAAACATCAAGATATTTACCTTATAGCTTAACCTTTTATTTGATTTTAGAGTTTTAACTGAACTGAATTAAACATTTGAGACTAATGCAGACAAAAGACATTCTTCCCCATCCTGGCTAAGACTTACTCTGGAAACTTGAGCTTTGTGAAATGAGGGTGCAATTGCCATTACTATGTAAATTCATTGCCAGGGCTGCAGGCAAAAAGCCAACAATTGATCTGGAAATTGACATGCTGTCACAGCAAGTGCCCTTCACTTCTTCTGAGATAAACAAAGTTGCGGTGAAGAAGAAAACTATTACATTTTTTTTAGCCTGATGAACTCAAAGGGTGGCAGTGCTTCAGGGTGTAAATTTCTCTGGCCTCCATAATATCTTAAAAAAAAAAAAAGCATGTTAAGTAGCAGCAGAAAAGCCATCATACATCACCTACAAATAAGGAAAAGGAGTTTTATCAAGTTAAAAATTTTCTGCATCAAACATCTTAAATTGGCTCTATATAAATGATGTCATGCAAAATTAACACATTGTTAATGAGATTTTTGTGGTTTATGGATGTAAGCACCTGCAAATGGTTTAAACAAAATAGCACTGGCAATCGAAATCATGTGTTACTTCTTTTCAAATATTCCAAAAATAAAAATTCGCCTTGTTATGCAACAGATGGGCTCAGGTGTGTATTACTGGACTATTCCCCTGAACTAAAGACTTAAAAAAAAGCTCCTGAAGGAGAAGAAGGGTCATAATCATAATCCACAATATGGCTTTCAAACAATCTTACATGTTAAATAGGTATTTTTTTCCTAAGTTTTTTTTTTCCATAGGGTTCTTCATAGATCATATAGTTTTCTAACTTCCATAGAAACTTCCTTATACATTAAAGTGATAAATTGAAATGGTAAGATAGCAGAAAGGATGCTGTATTAACACTGCCAATAGTAGCAGGCAATGGATGACTGAAAATAAACTTTAGACAGAGAAAATAAACAGAATCATAGTAAGTCATATAGGGGAAAATGCTGTAAAGGAAAAAAAAAAGACTGAATGCCTGATGCATTTTTGTTTGATTCTTTTTTCTGCTGTGTCATTTCCTTTTTTCCTACAATCATATGTTTAAGGCTTGATTGAGAAAGTTTGCAAGTTCAGCTTTATCTAACCTTGACCCAAAGACCAGCACACTGAGTCCCTGAAAACTTTTTCATTTTTAATAGGTTAAACGCTTAGCCAGCCACAGCTCTATATCCTAAATCTGCAATCTCCTTTAATACAAGTCAATTGCATCAGGACACAGGATATTGATTGTTTTGTTGACTCTCCCTCTCTCTCTCTCGCTCTCTCTCTCTCTCTCTCTTTTCAAACATTTAACTCTTTTGTCCTTAAATTTGGTCATTGCTGCTCATATAAATTGATGATTCCAGTTTCTGCCAGAAGTTCTTTTTATGATGATCATAAAAATGGTAACCCACAATTAACAATTTTTGTTGTTGCAACAATAAACGTAAATATCCACCAATCAAAAGGTTCTTCAGTCAAAAATGGTTTTCCCATAGAATCACCCTTCTGGAACAGTTTCAGAATGCAGAGGCACAAACGGTTTTCCTTCAAGTATAACCATGGATAACATTTCAAACAACTAAGGAAATTGCCTGCAAAATTAGTTAAACCAACTGTCTACTTACTTAATCAAGTAAAATACTATTAACTTGTACCTGAATAAAAACAGACACACGCAAACACACAATTAGCCAGCACCTACACAGAAAAAGTTTTAGATGAAAAATGTTAATACACTTTACTATGTTAATAGCACATTACTACAGAAAAGGTTCTTAATAAAACACAGTACCTTTTAAAGGTCAAACATCTACGTTGTTGGGAATTACTAGTCAGAAATAGCTTTGTCACAGGGGGGAAAAAATAACAAAGAGTAGTAATATTACAGACTTCATACTGGGTAAAGGGTTGGCAACTTGTTTCAAGTAACTGAACATTTCACTTACATTTGATTTTTCAAACTTGGGCTTACTTATATTCACATGAAATACAGTTCATTTATAGATGACCTCTGCAGTAGATGTCAGGATGTTGTACTTATATTTGTTTCACATTTTTTAAGTAGGCAGCTTGATGAAGGAGAGAGAAAGGATTTTTAACAGAATTACTGAGGGATATTCAGGTGAAGATCTATCATAGGTTGAGAGTCCAGTGAGAGAGGATGATATAGGAGAGAGATATGTTCCAGAAAATAGATCCCAACATTTTATTTTTGAACCTTATGAAACAATAAATGAGGAAACCATGTTATAACGTTCATTAGAAGGATGGACATATGCAACTGAATCCAAAGTGTTCTCAAATGAACTATTCCTTTAAAATTTTTATAATTTATTAACAGTGTTAAATTATTGAATATGCTTTGATTTTCTCATGGGGTTCATGCCTGTGTTGGAAGAATGTGGAATTACAGCAGATGATTCCACCCTTAGCTGCAGAGAGTGGAGCTTACTACAGTACTTCCAGCACTATATTTGTGAGCAACTAATTCAGGATCTATGTGTCTGCACCAATCTGTACATGGTACAGGATTAAGGCTGCAGCTTGAATACAGTATCAAAAGAGATGAAGACCTTTTAAGGAATCTAAGAATTAAAATTTTTTGGACTGCTAAAACAAGAGTAACAATTATAACTGAATCTATGACACAAGACTGTTTTTTACAAGAGCAGATCTTTGCTGAAAGTGGTCAATGATCTGTGCCAGAATGTGAGCAGAAAAAGGATCTGCTTTAGAAAGTAAGACCACTCCTTTAAAGAGTGCTCCAAGTCTAGCAAAGGTCTGCATTGATAAACAAATTGTTCCTTTCACAGCCCTATGTCCAATTTGTCAATATGAGCCCAGCAAATCAAATCCAACAGGATTGAAGGTATTTGTTCTAGCAATTCCAAGTGGCCTTGTGCTGGTCTTAGCAGGAATTCTGTTAGACCTACCAGGGAAAGAACACCCTCCTTGAAGACCAGAAAATGGGAATAGGTGTAAATGCAGTCCTACATTTGATTGAGATGATTCCCAGATGTACATGGGTATACTTTGACCAGTATTTTACCACCGTCATGTATCTGGAGATTTTTCTGGAATAGGCCCTGCCTGCTATGGTAACAATTCAGAAGAATCAGATTCCAAAAAAGAGTGCCACATCACTGCAGAAAAGGTCCTGAGCAAAAAAAGAAAGAGGGTCATCAGAAATGATTGGGGACCTCATGAAATCACACTCACTAAGTGGACAGACAACAAGCCTTATGTCATAGTAATGACTGTCTCTGGGATTGAGCCCCAGGATATTTGTTCCAGATGGTATAAAAAAGAAAATAAGCAAGTTCAAGTCCCAAGACCTGCAGTGGTAGAGGAATAGAACAGCAACATGGGGTGTGTGTGCGGGTGTCCCAATACATAGAGTTCTAACTTTTCTTGGCTGAGGAACTGAAATCCGAAGCAAGGCATGTCAACAATATAACACTGAATCAAGTGACAAAGAATTCTCTTTGAAAATCAAGAAAAGGAAGTCCTAACCAGGTGAGAGCGCAAGGAAATACAGTGCAATCCATTTGCCCCAAATGCTTCCAGATGCAGAATGTCTTGATGCAAAACAGAACCTTTGTGAGACTGTAAGATGCATAAAGTGCAACAAGTTCCTCTGAAATATTATCTACAGACAAATGTCTAATGAAAATGCCTAGTGTCTAATGAAAGTTTTGGGTAAAATTGTGAAGTTAATACAAAAGAATGAAGAAATATTTTTTTAAATCTGTTACTTCTTCCTGGATTAACAGGAAAAATTCAAATCCTACAAATCTGCATCCAGCCAGGTGATAGAACCTTATATTCTGAAAAAAAAAGACAACAATGAGTGTGGCGAGTGGTAACTTCAGCTAATAATAAAACTATGTTTAAATTACAGCTAGATCCATTGTAGTACATGCTATACAGATTAAATAGTTTATTGCCTAGTTTATGGAATGGGTAAACTTTCACACACACAAAATGCAGGCGATGAAACATTTTATTTCAGTCAATGCTAAAAGCTAGTACAGATACTCTTTTTGAAGTCCTAGAAGATTAAAAAACCCTAACATTCCCTCTAACTCTATATTCTACATTAATTTAAGCCAAAATTGACTGCATGTATTATCGCATTAAAGGATCATGCATGGCTAACAGAATGCAGGATCATAATTTATCTTTGATAGGTACTCAATCTGCCTCATGCCTGGCCTTAAATCTACATTAAATCTTCCATCATCTTTAATGTGGCATTCTAATGCACTATTAATGGAAAGGACAGGTGACAGGGTGAGATTGAGATGCAGGTCTTGGCTGTGCTGACGAAACAGAGCAATGTTGAAATGAATTAACAGCTACAATGACAGAGGATGTAAGCGGATCTAATCAAGTAATGGTTGACCATTCTCACCTTGAGCGCCTTCCAGAAAAATGACAGTCCATCAAAGTCCTTGGTGCCCTTTTTGCATAGACAAAAGGGAAGTAAAATAAGCAAAACAATAATATTTTAAGTTATTTAATAAAGCTCGCTGTTCCCATAATCCCTTGTGGCAGCAGACATGAATACGGTGATTCATTTAATCAAAGAATGCATCAGTGCTTTTACTGACAGGCTGCACATGGTTACATTTGAGTTATTTTTCAAATCTGCTAATATGCCATTAAGTTGTATCCTACGCTTAAAGCCCAGAGTTGCACCTGAGGACTGAATCATTATTTCATTACAGATTAACCTTTTAGCTCTCTCTCTTAGTCTTTGGTGACTTTTTTTAATGAGTTGCCAGACCACTGATGTCTAGGAATTACTTATCCAGGTCATAAGCTGTCAGGACCACTCAGCTTGGGTGTTTGTCTCTGTACTTTATTTGACACCCCTAAATGTGTAAAGTTAAAACCACTCTCAGGCACTGCTTTTTTAATTCATTAAAGTTCAACCAGGCCTTCAGGGAAATCAACAGTAAGGAGACCACTGAGCTTCAACCTAATGCACAAAGAGGAGTAATGCAATACCAACAGATTTATTGAGTAATAAAGTGAACAAAAAATGTTCAATAATCAAATAGATGCACAAATGCACTATTGGCTTGACTAACATTGCGCTATAGCTGTTACTCATGTCTATGAGGGGGATTTCTTAGCCTTAATTGCAGCCTTTTAAAATTCAGTACCAACATCTGGGCCCAGTCTGTTTTGATGTTAGAATGTTGGCTTGATCAGATGAAAATAAATATAGTTGTGGAACAGCATTACACTACATTCACATTTGAAATAGGTTCTGCCTTAGTTTCACGTTCCTTGAATAAAACTATCTGCCAAATATTAATTTAAAATAAAACAATTTGAATAGATGGATCGATACTCAGTGACAGTGTTGTGTGGTGTGTTCTGAGCAGTGTTTTATTGAAGATAACATTATTTTATAATCTTAAGATCAACATGAGATAAGATTAATGAGGCAATGGCTATTTTTATTCACTTTTATGATTATGATCATTTGTAGACTTATCAGTGGGTGCCTGGAAGATGAAACTATAATGAACTGTAAATTGTCTATTATAAAGTTTTATATTTTAATGGGACCTTTACATACTATTATGTGTAGTACAAATATAGGAGAGACTATATAGTTCTACAGTCATATGATGTTCACTGTACATTTTACTGTACTGAAAATGTAGCTCTATACAAGAAACCATCTAGTTTCTTTTTACTACACAAAGGTTTTTGTTTTTCTTTTTTTTAATAAAGTTGAATTGTTTTGTGATTGTTTTATCCAGTTTAGTGACAAAAGAGCTATGGGATCAGTGCTGATGGCTAGTGTTGCAAATTATCCAACACGTGATTCAACAGTGATTCTAATTGACCAGGCAACCACATAGTCACTGTTTAAGATGTTTAACTAAAAATATTGGATTAAATTGTCTCAAACCTGGCAAACGGCTTGTGAAATGCACACTAAGGCCACCTTTGTTAGATCTGAACAATAATGATTAATTGCAAATGCAACCACAAACAAAACCAATAGTGCTAATAGTGCTACTTTGGATTTTTTTTTCTTTCCCCTGTACATCATTATGTCTGGCAATTAAATGGCTGGTAGTTAATTGAAAAAAGAGGCATTATCTTGGCTTGAATAATGTCTTATGTGAGGTAAAAAAAAAAACCTCATATCCTAACACTGACCGTTTTTTTGTTGACTAATTCTTGAGGCAGCAAACATCAAAGAATCATCAGAATAACAATCTGGGTAATGATCCTCTCTCTAGAAATCATATATTAGTTTATGTTTAGTTATACTAGTTAAAAAAAAAAGCCCTCATTGTATATTCAGAGTGGGCTACCGTTGCACCGAAAGCATGTTGCAAGAGACTTAGGATGTTTATTTACATCTAATTTGCTAAATGTAAAGTGACATGAATTATTTTGTATCAGAGAAATGTAAGATAGATACAAATCAAATTTTTCTCAGTGTAGGTGGTATATTAATAAAAACTGTAACAATCATCCCAGCTCTCCTATACTGTCTGCCTGCTATGTCAAAGCGGCAGAGCACAATCAGTCACAGTTTCAGCTTTATTAAAGCACAGTGGGTGGAATGATGTCTACTGACTCCCAAATGACTTTTATGTCTTCCAATTATGTCTTCCAGCAGGGACCATAGGCATAATAAATTGTCCTATTTTTTTTTTCTTTTTGGGAACAGTCATACCATTCTGTAATGATTGTAAGGGATATACTGTATGTACGGAACTATAACAATGGAGCTCCTTTTAGACTATTCACAGTGCTCCACAAGAGCATTCAGAAGGAGAGCAAATTGCTAGTCAACGAACACAAAAGGAGTTAAATTAGTTGAGCGTGTCCTGTCTGGCGAGCATTGAACACTTCTGCCACACAAGGGCAAGGAGATGGGAGAGGAGGAGTGACTGGCATAACCTAATTATGTGGACACAACTTAATTCAGGCCCAACAAAAGGCCAATCGATGATAAGGAAGTGCCAGCAAGTAGCTTTGACACCAGTCAATTGGTTATGTCAGTGTCCAGCTCAAATGGTACATGCTGGCTTATAGTTGATTAAATTAAGTAGTATAGTACTTCTCTCTCACATTCTTTATCTCTCATGCTGTTCTTTCAGTTGTGATACTTGTGATACATGTGATATGCACAAGTATTTATACCAAAGTCAGGCACTTATACAGAGGTTTTGATCTTATAACCCCCCTGCCCCCAACACACACTCTCACACACACACACACACACCCACACACATCCGCTGAGAGGGATAGTGAAATGTGAAGCTGTAGCAGCATTACATCAGTCTATTAAATTAAAAACTGTCAAAGAGATGGAAATTGTATTTAGCTGCTGATGAAAAACTTTAGCATCATGTGGAAAACCTAAATGGCTTCAGACAATATTAAATCATAAGCATCTGAATGAGTTGCTCAGAGCCAGTGTACAGCCAGGAGCCATAGCACAGTATTGAATAGTAATGCTTGAAACGTACGCGTGCTGAAGTCAAACAACAGATATTTACATATTAGGTATATGCGAGACACAATTCCAAACCAACACTAGAAAAATCACCACAGTAAGAACTGAAACCATTAGAACTCAATCTCAAAGTATAGTGAAAATTAACTTTCACATTCAAAACATATCTATCTATCTATCTATCTATCTATCTATCTATATGTGAGGAATGTGCAACAATATGATATTTGAAAAGAAAGGTAAATTACAATATTAATACAGATCAGTTCAGATGTTTGTGATTGTGTGTGCTTTTTTACCAGCTTAGGGCTTATGTTGATCATTCACAGATGTATAAAAGTAATTTTAAAAAAAACTGAACATTTGTCATTACCACAAGTATGAGTCAATTAACCAGATTAGCTACTTTTTGTCCCCAGAAGTCATGAGAAGAGTCCATACAACTTTTCCAAAATATTAAAACATCATAACTTATCACTGCTTTTTTTTTTTTTCCTATGGCAACACTCAGTTTATGAAATCCATTTCAGCTCAGTGGGTCATACTCTATGCCGTGCTGTGTTCAGTGAATTCCAAGCTCTCACAGCTGTTGAGTGTATGAAGTAGTGGATATGTATGAAGTATTAAATAGCAGCGCTGTGCTGATAGCTTGCTGGTTGCAGTTAAGGCTGCATTTCAATCAGGGACCTGTTATGAATGCTAAATTTTCAAATGCAGACTACTTTTAGCACAGAAATTTCACTCTTCAACTAAGTTATGTCACATATTTAGATGACCTTATTGATCATTTAACAATAAAATGGATGTCTGAGTTGTTATTGCAAATAAAGCTGATGTTTCATTAATTTGTTAATGTAACATTGAATTAATTCAAAAGAAAAATGAACTCTATGTCAGAAAGTGTCCTCAATGTTGATTTCAGTATGTCTTATCACATTCACACCTATGCAGTTTAGTAGCCAGTTGATCTAATCAACATGACTTGGACTGTGGGAGAAAACCAGAATGCCCAGAGGAAACCCACGTAAGCACAGGGAGAACATGCAAACTCCACATAAAAAGGCTCAGTTGGCTGGGAGGTTTGAACCCAAAACCTTAGTGTGAGGTGATGCTGACCACTGCACCACCATGCTGGACCATAGCCATACTTGTGTTTGTTTTAGATCGATCAACATATTACATATAATATGTACTATAACATATTAGCTTATTAAATCAATAACTGATTAAACCACTTTGCTGTTTTGAGGAGGTAAATACGCATGAATCGTTAGCTGGCTGGATTGTTGCTAACAAATGATGCATCAGATGAAGTTAAAAAGAATGCTGGGAAGCCAATTTTAATGAAAGCACCTTTAACAGGAATGTGCAAATCAATGTGAGCTGGCTAGCCATCTAGCTGATGTTCTATAAAGTGAGTGGCTTTTTTGAGATCTATATTTGTTAGCAGAGCAAAAATAAACAGAACATTTGATCATATTGTGTTAAATATGTAATTTACTTAATATTCATTTCTTGTTTACGGAACTGTTGTATGAAAGCAATATCACACTTGCAATTGTGTTGTTATACTGAATATGAGCATGGCTGTAATTCAGCCATGGGCACAAGCCTGCAGGGTGATTGGTGTAGGTAATCACTGCCCATGGCTGAATCACATCCATGCTGATAGTCAGTATAATCACACTATTGCTCTGGGATATTACTTAATTGTAGGTCAAGCACACATAGAATTAGGAATAATTTTATTTCAAACTGAGTTTTGACTTTCCTCTATCAAGTCAAATGCAGCATCGTCCTGTACATACTATGCGTTGCACAAGATACGGTAATATTGTGATTATACACTGAAACCTTCCAGAAAAGGAACAAATACATGATAATACATAAAATGTCATCAGCTACCCAACTCTTATTTATTTATTTTTCTTGTTTCAAACAAAGCCTTGAACTGTGCAGCAACCATATGCAATACCGAGCTCTTATCATGCTGTAGGGGATATAAATGTTGTTGTGCTCCTGTGGGGAAGTAAACTTGGTGCTCCACTCTAGTCACAGAAGGGACATATTACCACATGTCAGCAAAACAGTACTAGACTAATGGCAGAACTAGGAACAAATGAATCAGCAGTATCATGGTAATACAATCTAAAATCCTGCCAAGAACACTATATTATTACAGCATTGTAACCAAATAAAAATAATTCCACCCATATCGAGTGAAGTAAAACTGCAAATCTCTGGATGTAGTATTAATATACTATATACACAATACATGTTATATTTATTGAATATACATGTAAATAAACAATATTTAAATGTCATTAATGATATCAATGTCATGAATTTGAGTAACCCAATTAATTCATTAAATCTTAAATTCATATATCAATGTCCAGTATTGGGTAATAGCAAATAATCAGTGTGTCCTAGCAATGGACACATTTCACATTCAGTTATTGGTCCTTGGTTGTGTCTGTGGCTCCTATTGACCTCCTAAGGCCTATAGCTACACAATAAAAAGAGCAATTCAGGGTAACTGTAACACTTGATTTAAAACTGATCTTCTGTGGTTCAATGAAGTAATTTATATACTATATACTAATTTATATACGTATATACCAAAAATGAAATCACAGTGACCCTTGTGGGAATGTTCACATTAATGCAATGTATGCGTTGCATTAAATATTATCTTGACAGAAGGTCTTCACAAAATGTGTGTGATATAAACAAAAACAAGGTTCACTGTCATTCATTTTGCTGGAGGGGGTCAAATGTTGTAGGCCAATTTTTCTTCATCAAAACATATAGTTCAGATCAAAAGCATGTTAGCAGTTTTGTTTTCTTTTCCTTTTTTTGGGAGTTGTTATTATGCATCATTTATTTATTTAAACTAAACAAGAAATAGTGCATGTTTAATACATACACCTCATTATAATATACCTAATTGGAATAATTATTTGTAAAAAAAAAAAAATGATGTACAATTGCATGTCATGTCTAACACTTGATGGCAAATTGTTTGCAGTTCATAACTGCCTGAATATACACTGCTCAAAAAAATTAAGGGCACACAAATTGTACATAAGATCTTGATGAATGAAATATTCAAGTTGAGAATATTTATTGACTTTCATTGTGTAATTCATTGAGAACAAAATGACATTCAAGAATGGTCAATGGATATCAAAATCATTAACCCACCGAGGGCTGGATTCAAAATAAAACCGAAAATCTAAGTAAACACCTGAAATCACAGACTGATCTAACTTGTGTGAATTTCAACATGACAACTCAATGTGGCTCAGTAGTGTATATGGCTCCCACATGACTGTATGCACTCCCAACAACATCTGGGCATGCTCCTGATGAGAAGACGGATGGTATCCTGGGGGATATCCTCTCACACCAAGCTCAGGCCATCAGTGAGACCCCTGGACAGTCTGTGGTACTACTTGGTGGTATTGGCTGCGCAGATACATGTCCCAGAGGTTCTTGATTAGATTTAGGTCTGGTGAACATGGGGGCCAGTCACTGTCTTAATCATCCAGGAACTGCCTACACACTCTGACCACATGAGGCCAGGCATTGTCCTGCACCAGGAGGAACCCAAGGCCCAGTGCACCAGAATAAAGTCTAAGGATTTCATCCTGGTACCTAACAGCAGAGTGCCATTGGCTAGCATGTGGAGGTCTGTGTGACCCTCTAAGGGCATGCCATCCCAGACCGTCACTGACCCACTGCCAAACCAGTCATGCTGGATGATGGGCAGGCACCATAACGCTTGCCATGGCATCTTCAGACTCTTTTACATCTGTCACATGTGCTCAGTGTGTACATGCACTTATTTGTTTAGAAAACGGGGCACCAATGGCGAACCTGCCAATTCTGGTGTTCTCTGGCGAATGCCTATCGAGCTGCACAGTGCTATATTTTAAGCACAGGTCCCACTAGAGGATGTCAGGCCCTTATGCTGCCTTCATGGTGTCTGTTTCTGACAGTTTGGTCAGAAACATGCACATGAGTGGCCAGGTAGAGATCATTTTGTAGAGCTCTGGCAGTGCTCTTCCTGTTCCTCCTTGCACGAAGAACCTGATACTGGTCCTGCTGCTTCATTGTTGCCCTTCTACGGCCCTGTCCAGCTCTCCTCATGTAAAAGGCCTGTCTCCTGGTGTCTCCTCCATACTCATTACACTGTGCTGGGAGACACAGCAAACCTTCTAGAGATGGCACATATGGATGTGCCATCCTGGAACATCTGAACTACCTGTGCAAAACTAGAGAAAAATCAGTCAGCAAGGATAAGGAGAGAGAAATGGTCTATGGTCAAAACCTGCAAAACTTTTTGGGCATTGTTTTGCTATTGCCCCTCCTGTCCACATGTTGTTGCTTTCATTTGCATCAAAGCAGGTCAAATTGATTCACAATCACTTACACTTCCTAACTGGACAGACCAATATCCCAGAAGTTTACACCATGTGACACTGTGATGTTTAAGTGTTCCCTTAATTTTTTGGGGCAGTGTATATAGTCATAACCAGATCCTTGTTGTCTTTCTTGGTGATGCTCTGGCAGACCTTGTAATTTACCTATTCATGCTTGTTTTGGGATCTTTTATCTACTTTTGTTTTCATTAGGTGAATTTTTTGTTGCTATGGTTTAATTTAGGTGAATGACTTGGTCAGTCAAGAGCAAACTAAAGTTTTACAATGAATGTTTTTCAAGCTATTGCCACTGCAAGATGTCAGTTAAATGTCATTGGGCTACTCTGAACTGTTGAGCTCATTTGAGCATTTTAGCATTTTAACCTCATTTTTTGAAACTAATATCTTTTTCCATTTTATCTCTACAGTATAAATGGAGACTCAATCCTCTCTATAGTGCATTCTCCTCGGAGGCATTTGAAATAAACAACACTTGACACACAAAGTGACATTCATTTAGTGCTCTGGGGAAGCTAATTACATTTTTTCATAAGCAATTCAGCACTGCTTTGGCACTTGGACGTGCCACCCAGTGCGTATGACAGAATATCTGGAAAGGAGCCACTTAAAATGGGTTGAGTGTGACACTAAAATGTGTGTTTCACTGGAGTCTTGCCCTTTTGGTAATTTTATGGTGGTAAAAACAAAGTGGCATGGGTTACATTATGAATTACCTAGTTCAATTAATCATGAGCATAGGCGTGGGGAATAATCTAATCTTTGCAGAGGAGAAGAACGAAGACAGCAAGCAATATTAAAAGTACTAGAGACATAAAAATATATTGAATGAAGGAATGAATGATCTTCACTAAAATGTCACAATTATAGCACTGATTTTCTATTTTACACATTTGGGAGCATCTAAGGTTTTACTGCATGTTGATAAAAGACTGGGCACATTTTACACAAAAAAATGACAAAAATATACAGAAAGCAGGGCAGCATAGCTTAACTTAAGGAATCAACACGACAGGCATAAATACACAAAGGATTTCCCCCCAGTTTGTTGTAAAATAAAGCTAAGGTTCGTGTTAAGCACTGATATGTTGTACTGATTGTCAGACTGCGTTCTGTGGCATTCCCATGCACCTGGGGAGCCTCTTAATCAGACATGAAAAGATAATGGTTGGTTTTCTAACAGATACATGTCATCTTGGTATAATGTTTATTATTCACTGAAACATTCATAGAAGAGACCATTTAAAATCACTTTATGCATAATGAATGCACTTATGGTCATGGCTATGTTCAAGTTGATCAATGTTGTATAGCACAGGAAAAAGCAAGTATTGTTTTTCACTTTCAACATCCTCCATCAGGTGACATTTAGATGAAATTCACCAGTGTAGAACCTCCCAAATGCACCACAGGTTCAAGAGATAAAAGTAGTATAAACCTCTAGGCCAAAAGAACATATTCGCGTAGCCACTAATCGTGATCATTAATCACTGTGCTAGGCTTTTTTCTTTCCCATTGGCCATGAGAGCACAGGTCAGAGCTAGAAACTGCACTACACTGCAGTCGCTTTGGATAATATGAATTTGATAATATGGACGCAGCCCAGGTTTAAATAATATAAAATAACACCAAGGAATACCAAGATATAGAAATAAGAAGAAATGTGCTGCAAAATAATGACAGTGTTAATAGCATTATATTCAAAAACACTAATTCTTACAGAATAATTTTAAAGATTCAATATGTAGGATTTAGGGGCAAGGGACTACAAGCAGAAATGGAATATAATATCCATAAATATGTTTTCATAAGTATATAGTATACCTGTAACTATAAATCACTGTGTTTTTCAAAGCTTAGAACGAGCCCTTTTCTATCTACATAAGGAGTGGGTCATCTTCCACAGAGCTGCCATGTTGCAGTACACAACAGTAGCCCAGAATGGATAAACCTCTAGAGAACCCTTTCCATTTTTTACAAGTGGCAGCATGAATCCAGAAGGAATCAGCAATGAAGAAAAAGAAATGAAGACAAAGAAGAAGAAAGAATAAGAATCAAGCCACTGTATGTTCTAATACACACTTGGAACGGAGGGGTAAGGGAGGGGCATTCAGTTGGTTACAATCAACTGAATCCTACATAGTGTACTTTTAAGATAAATTGGTAAATTATTTTATTGCCGTTTATAAGAGTATGAGAGTCATAAACCAAGCACCAAACATAAACCTATCAACACTAACATCTTATGTGATTTCTGACTAACTGGCAATGAGTTTATGTTGTAAGTGTATAATATAATGTAGTTTTACAACTGAAATTGATTATAACTTAGCTGAATCATAGATATCACCAAGGGAGAAACTGTTTTCTGGGCACACTGACCTCTGTTATCGATTTAGTAGAACTGGAATCAAGCTCCTGAAAAGCTTCAATAAAAAGAATACAAATGCCTATAGAACATTTATATATAAAAACAGACTCACTCACTCACTCACAAGTAACCACTTTACCTAGTTATGGTTGTAGTGGATCCAGAGCCTATTCTAGAAACACTGGGTGTGTACTTGGTGCGTCACTGGTCAGACACCAGTTCATTGCAGGACACCATACACATGTGTTCATACACTCATTTAAACCTAAATCCATTTTATCTTAGCCAACCCACCGATGAGCTCAGGATCAGGTACCAGTCACCCTGTGAAGTAACAATGCTACATAAATATATACTGTAAGATAACTAAATGTCCCGACAAGATCCAAATTGTCAGATGTTCTGATCATTATGGGCCATATGGTTCCCACCATGAGTTTTATAACACATCTGAGAGAGAAACAGTAATCTCTGCATGCTCAACAGAAGTGATCTGTGATGGAAAAACAGCTCCACCCAAGGTCAGCGGAGAAACATCACCTTAGGTATGAAGGAGTGTGAAATTTCTACCCACTGATGAATATGAAAATAAATAAATAATTGAAAGACTAGCCAAGCAGAACAATTCATAGCAGGACCCCCTGAGTGCCATTTAAAATGCATAGAAGAATCATTTCCCTAATGGATATTTCTATGACAAAGAAAAAAAGACGGAAGAGAAACTGAATCAGAAGAACCAGAAATGAAATTAAAAATAACTCACACAAATGTACTCTTACAAGATGTATTCTCACAAATATGATCTACTCACAAATCAATACACATACACTGACCTAAGCTATCTCTGAATGTCATCTGTAATCACTATCCCGATAATTCCCCAGAGGCATGAGGGGGGATAACAATAAGACTGGACCACTAAATCTATTCAGCACTCGGAACTGGTGTGTGCTTGTTGATGCCTACTTAAGCTACAAGTGGAGCGAAAAAAAATGCACACTTGGATAAAAAAAGTACTAAACTGTACATTATTTTAATGCTGTGGTGGCTATTTTGTTCCTTTACTATGTGTCTTTCACCTTTAAGTGTAGATGCAGTGTACCATTAGAAAGGATTTAAAGAGTAAAAGTTTAAAGGTACACTACATGCACGTTTCTGAATAAAAGATACATATTAATGGTATAAAAGTTGTGCCCTTGAGGGTAACAACCCTGCAACAATGAAAGGTACAGTTTTGTCTGCTTAAGAAATGAATGGTTAAAAGGTTAAACTGTTAGAGGTGAAACACACACACACACACACACACAAAGGGTTTATGGATGAGCAACAATCACTGAAAAGGTGATCTTACTGCTGACCTTGACTTTTCACTGCTTGAGAGGAGCCTTATGTGTTATCAGAATGGCAGTGATTTTCTTGCGTTAGCCTCTCCCAAAGCAGCTGACATCAGTGGTTCCAACTTTGCGACCAGCAATTTTGTGGTGCCATGCCATGCCAGTCTTTTTTCAGATGAAATGCATGGAACTGGTTCTAGATTATGCACCGGCACGGTGTCAGTGGAAAAAAGGTAAAAAGACAATAAAATGACCATTTGCATTTTGGAACTGAGGCGCTGCAATGATCTGATCAATGACTGAGGTAATGGCAGGTAGCAGCTGGCTAATCATATCTGGCATGCTAAGAGCATTTTAATCGACAAGATTGTGCTTCACCAGCCTGTGGCTGATAAAAAAAATCGAAGGTGGATGTGCACAAACACCCATACACAGTTCTAACTAGGGTATGCTTATTTGCATGTTCAGTTGCGAATTCTCCAGTGTTTTTTTTTTTTTTCTTTGGTTTCTTTTTTTTTCTTCTAAGACACCATGGCAAATTTTATTTCTTACAGTCTCAAAGAAGCCCCCTTCTCTCTCTCTCTTGTTGGTTGCATGTGAGAGTACAGGTGTTGGAGCACATTTCGGAGTGTCTAGTTTTCCTATCTATTTAATTTTTCCTTTCTGATTTCCTGTTTTCCCTTAATTTATAGTAACTTTCTAGTGTAGTTAACAATGTGAGAGCCAACCAAGTCAGCAAAACAAGCTCAAAAATAGAGCTAAATGGAGATCTCTCCTGTGTGACCCCAAGACATGGTTGTAAGTGACACCAGACAACTCCATACCTATTGAGGAAGTCCTAACTTCATTCAGTGATCAGGTTGGTGGGTTAAACATCAAATCAGCTTCTCGCATGAAAAAAGCAGTGGTGGTTTTTCTTGCCAAGGTTGAACTGGTTGAACAGCTAGTTGGACACGGGCTAATGATAAACAGCACATATGTACCTATGTTTTTGCTTTCTGAAGTTTCTTAGAAAATCATACTGTCTAATGGACCTCCTTTTATTACAAACGAAACTCTGAAAAGTGCTTGAGTGAGTTAACAGCTCTGATAAAAATTATTCCTTTGGTTCTAAATCTCTGGGATATTAAACACTTCATGTCTTTCCATTGTTTCACATAATCCTAAACACACAGCATAAGCTGCTTAATCTTGCTGTTAAACTAATGGTCTAGGGTAAAGACTACAATATCTTTATCAGCTCAGGACAGATGAGATGTTGTGTGTGTGGTGAACAATGCCATGTCCAAACAGGCAGAGAGCAGCCAGGCCAAGTCACATACAAACTCAGCACATACCAAGCTGTGAGCGAGTCTGCAGCTAATGCAGTGCTGGTAAGCACTGCCAGCAAGTAGATGGTTGAGTAACCACCGCAGTAACCATCACCGCTGAACAGCCGGGCTACTCTGTGGCTCGCGCAGCACTGGAAACAAGCCCCACTGAATGCCAGATGAAGAAACATCTACCTCACAACACAACCCCATCATCAAAAGGGAAAAAAAAAAATGAAAAGCAGGAATTGACTCCGCCAGCGCCACCCCTGTTTCTGACAGACCCGGACTGGAGTGAGGAGCAATCACACTCTGTTCATCCAGAGGTTGATCCTTATGTTCTGCCTGAAGCTGAGACAGAGGAAGAAATGCACGGAATCTGCTCTGTGATGGTTTAAAATAGTTTGCAGTGTTATAATGAGTCCAAAAATGAGTTCAAAGATATAGAGAGAGGTTCTGATAAAGACACTGATTCCTCTGAGGTGATAGCTGGACTAAGTAGAACTTTTAACAGATCAAACTGTATACTGCATCACATATAAACTCGGTGAGTTTTTAGATTTAAACTTTTTAGAGGAGCCAAATTTTTCCCAAATTTTATCCGTCCTGGTATGTAGCAGTGCAACATGCTACTCTTGAAGAGCTCAGCTATCCAAAACGCTAAGGCCTAAAAAACAAAAAACAAAAAAAAAACCTAATGCCAGAAGTTAAAGGCATGATTCAGTGTAAGTCCAAAAAGAAGAGACACCGTTAAGAAGAAAAAGGGAACAGCAAGCTATTGTCTGCTCAGCAGCATGGCATCACAAAACATTGGCTCACTTAATATAAACAGATGCCATGGTGCTGAGAAGTGTTTCAGACATTTTAGATTTTTTTGCCTCTAAAAAAAGCAGGGATTGTATTCCTACAAGAAACACACAGCTACTAATAATCAGATACAATGGATAACCAAGCGGAAAGGTCGATGTTTCCTCAGACATGGCTCAAATTGGAATGCTGTGATCGCCATACAATCTGCAGATATTCCACAACAGCCTATAAACACAGTGGAAATCATACCTGGAAGCATGCAGAGAGTAGATATTGATCTCCAAAAACTCTTCCTCTATGCTCCCATAGCTGGCACAGACTGTATTAAATTTTTTGATCATTTATATAAAGCCATCTCAGACATTCCCCAAGAAAGAATAATTATTTTAGCTGGTGATTTTAACTTAATGTGTATGTCTGCAAAGACAGTGAGTCTCATCTTCCCTGAGTAGCAGCACTACAATGTAGTACAAAACCACAGCCTAGTAGGTGTGTGGAAACAGTACCCCTGGTTTAAATCTACTCCTGACAAGTTCTTCACAGCAAGACTTAATAGGTTTAACACTCAGAGTTTTAACAGGGGTTACATCTCTGTCCCTGTGACAACCACATTGAGCACTTTCCATCAGCATTACTGGCATTTTAACAATAGGTTATTAAGGATCACCACTTTTTAACAATAGGTTGTCAATTGGCATTTTAACAATAGGTTATTAAGGATCACTCATGCTTTTTGGGAGAAATTCACAGTACCCAGCCAAGTCAATGGTGGGACATTGCTAAAGTTCAGAGTCAGCTTTTCTGAGAACTATACACCAGAAACAGCACCAATGAAATAAAAAAGATCAGCTTTCCTGAAGAAGTAATCCTCAAAATGAGCAGCTCCATATACAAAGAAGAAACAGCAACTATGGAAATACTGGAGAAGAATAAATTTTTTTTAAACATCTGTATTAAGAGACAGGTCAAGGTGCAATGGTACAAGCCAGGTTCACCCAGTACAACAAAATGGATTCATTGACTCTTTGCACTGGGAAAAAAAAGTCATAGAGAAGAAGTCCATCAGCCAAATAAAACTACCCAGCAGATAAGAAACTATTGACAAAAATAACACACACCTTCTATGAAGAACTGTACAACAGCCAGCCATGTGATCCTATAGCTACTGAAGAACATCTGAACAGAATACCACAGCTGAGCAAGAGTGACAGAAATGAACTTGAGGAATCGCTGTCTGAACAACTGTCAAAAAGCATGTTGCTTTTTGGGGCTGGATGAACTGACCTCTGAATTTTCTCTGATCAGAAAACCTTCTGGTCTCTCATTGGCCCTGATCTGCACTCTATCTGTGCACTTAAATGCACAAAAGTTAAAGTTCTACCTTTCAATTTTAGGAGAGCTGCAATTACTCTACTCTCCCAAAAAGGTGACCTCAGCAACATAAAGAACTGGCATCCTGTCTTTCCTAGGAACAAATTACAATTTTTTTTCAGACATTAAAAAATAAAACTCCCTTAAAAGATTTCTAGCTCCAATAATCCACAAGGACCAGTCATACATCATCCCAGAGCACTCAATCTATCTTCAATAATCTTTTTCTAGTGTGAGACCTGTTGCATCTTTCTGAACTATATAAGGTAAATATTTGTCTTGTGCTGCTAGATAAAGAAAAAGCATTTGACATTGTGGACCGTGATTGCCTTTTTAAGATCCTAACAGCTTTCGGCTTTGGTGGTGTTTTCATCTTGTGGATCAGATTGCTTTACACCAATGTGTACAACATGCTGGAAAATAAGCAGAACACTAACACAAATCTTCCCTGTAAGCAGAAGTGTTTGAGAAGGCTGTACTCTATCTGGTCTGCTGTACACCTTCATCCATCCCCAGCTAAGACAACTATATGAAATCTTGAGTTTTTTTAATACTAAGCTCTAACCTATCTGATGTGACCACAGGTAAGCTAAGACCATATGCTGATGATATGACAGTAATAAGATCTGAAGATGATATGAATCGCTTGTGTTCAAGCCTCAATATATTCCAGAGTGCATCATCTACATGTGTGAACTGGAACAAAAATGAAACTTTGTTCCTAGGTCCACCCCAGAACTTCTGCACCAACTTCAGAAGTGCTTTGTGGACTATCACCTGGTGCACTGAGTGAAAACTGGAACTGGAACATGTGAAGATGGGCAGAACCTGATACATTTTTTATCAAAGGTGAAGGCCTTGGGACTACAAACAGCTCATGATGTACTGTCCCAATACCGAGTACAAATACAATATTTGCTGTACTGAGGATCGCAGGCAGAGTGCGGCTTAACAGACAGATGTTTTTAATGTCCAACAACACAATAAAGACTGTGCCTACCAAAAACTTTTATGGAACTGTTTTTATTCATGGGGTCAGCTTAGAGTGCACTGAAAAGAACATTATTGTATGGATGAACCACTGTTTTATACCACCTGGTTCCCAGAGCAAGCCATGTCCAAAAGTTTATTTCTTTCACTTCCAAACTTTCATTTCAGCAGGAGTGGCCAAGGTGAAAGATCTCATTGTCAAAGATAAATGAGAGCATGTACAAGTAAACCAACTGACTAGAGAGGTTGGGGGCAGATCACAGAGGATTGTGCGGAACTTAGTAAAGACTTTGAAAGCTTTTTTCCCCACACAGCCCATCTGATCTTCATAAATAACTACATGACTGGTGACCCAATGCAAATGCCTTTCCAGAACTGTACCTAACTCCTAGTAAAGTGTCAGATGACAACAGCACAGATCAACTTCTCTCATAAAAAAGACGTAAAAATATCCCTTTTCAATGGCAACAAGAACCAAACAGTACAACTCCTGCATAAAAAATGGATTTTCAAGAGAACTAAAAGGCCCAACAGACACAAAGTGGAGAACACACTTACACATAACTCCACCTAAGTTGCCTTCATGGAAAGTGCTGTACTCAAAGAGTCCTCAATGGAAGTGATCAGTAGAATGCAGTGGTGAGTTCATCATGCTGCCATACCAACCAACATTTTCCTGTTCAAATGCAGCCTCAGTGACTCTCCCCTCTGCAGGTTCTGTGGGCAACCGGACACTGTGTTCCATTGCTTTGCTGCAGACCGGATATTCTTTTCAACACACTAGACAGAACTATCAACAATCTTGGTTCATCATTTTCAAGAACAATGTTAATTTTAGGCTGTAAACACACACAGTTGTGCTGGGAGCACTGTATTTTGATCAACTTTTTAACCAAACAGGCAAAAATTGCCATTTGGAAGTCTCATCGACTTAAAACAGAAGAAAGACACATTAACACTGAACTTATTAAAAGCCATAGTATAGTCACGGATCAGACTAGAACATGAGTGCCACATAGTTAATGGCAATGTGAAAATGTTTGAAAAGAAATTGTGTGCAAATATATATATATTGCTAAGAAACACCACATAAAAGTTAAAACTTTCTCTCTCTCTCTCTCCAATATGCCATTTGGCCACTTTTCCAGGAAAGTAAGATACAGTATGACTAACTCATAGCTTTCAGAGTTTTAACTCTGTAGTGGTGGAACCCAGATATGTACTCTCCTAAACAGGAATCATATTAGGGGTGTAACCAAATACAAATACATTATTCAGGATTCAGATATGAATAAGAAGCACACTATTTAATTATTTATTTATTAGAAAGCCGGCAATCAGTTAGATATAAAGCACATTCAAATATACTGTACAATGCATTAAGCATTCATCCATTCATTCCTCTTCAGTACCTGCCTGGTCTGTGTCATGGGAGTTCAAATAGGCTACGTGTTTTTTTATATTTTGGAAAATGAACCAATAAAATATCAATAACAAAACAAAATAAACTATTATTATTATTATTATTATAAATAATAATAATAATAATAATAATGGCATTTCTACCTCTTTTTCTATGGTGTTTTTAAGGACATAGTGGTAGGGTTACCATTCAAAAATAATAAAAAAATTATTATAAATAATAATGAAATCCCCTTTTGTTTAAGTACATACCCACTTTAGGTTATAGCACAAATATGAATTTTTGAAGCTAAATATATGCATCTACATACATCACCTGATGTCGCTTTGTTAGCTGATCTAGAATCAAATAGGCATTTGTTGCGTTTTCTTTTCATGTTGTGCTTGTTCTGCTGGACAAACAATTCCAATCCATGGAGGCCCCACTTCACAAGTTACAGGGCTTAAATGATCTTCTGAGGTTTTTATTTATTTATTTTTATCATCATTATTTTTTGATAAATCAAATGCCAACCATTTCTCCTGGTGTCTTATTTACTAGCTATCCTTGGACAGAGAAATGCATTTGTGTCAGATAGATGAGCAGGAGTATGAGTTATGACAGTTTGTCAATCAAAAAAGCCTCTAGGTTATGGTGATTCCACAGCATGAGTTCAATCTGACATCAATTCATAGGTGAAAGGACATACTTTTTCTTTCTAAAGTCAAACCGTGTCATATCAAAATCAAAGATTATGCTTTAGATTATGGTTTGTTACAGTTTTGTTACATATTACTAGGCTGCTCTTTTAAGGCTTCCTACTTTATAACATAACAAAAGTATGTGCAGGTGTTGCTCTCAATATACAGCTCTGGAAAAAGAAAAATAAGAATCCACTTCAATTTCTTTATTTATTTTCTATGTATGGCAGCCAGTGTCTGTGGTGGAATTCCAACACACACATGCCTCATTTTAGTTAATGAGGTACTGATTAGGTGATCACCTGAACCAAATCTTATTTAATGAGGAAACGTATAAAAAAACACTTCTGTGGTTATCACTATCCTCTTGCAATAGAACCAGTTTGGATGACAAGAACAGTGCAAGTAGTACCTTAAATTGAATTGGAATGCAAGAATGTCTATTCATCACTCCAAAAGAGTTAAAAAGAAAAGTTTCGTGTGAGAAAAAGAAGTGTTTAACTTTGGCTTTACTGGCAGAGGGATACAGAGATTGTCAGGCTGCTTCCATCCTCAAAATTTCAAAGATGGCAGTTCAAAGACCAAGATCAAGCAGCAGACATTGGCAACAACAAAGTTACAACTGGCAGAGGGCAAAAATGACTCTCCACTCACCTGGATGCTCAACTCCTTCAAAAGTCACTCAACAACCATAGGATGATATCAAGTGCCCTAAAAAAAGAATAGCAAATGACAACTGGCGTTAAATAACTGGTGCAAATTATCAGCTTTTTCCATCACCTGGTTGTTTAATGGTTAGACAGAGACCTGGAGAGGCCTACAAGCCACAGTGTCTTACACCTACTGTGAAATTTGGTGGAGGATCAGTGATGATCTGGGGGTACTTCAGCAAGGCTGGAATGGGGCAGATATTTGTTCATGAAGGATGCATGAATCAAGCCAGGTACAAGGTTATCCTGGAAGAAAACTTGCTCTGACAATGTTCCCCAACTCTGAGGATTGGATTTTCCAACAGGACAATGCTCTGTGCCATACAGCCAGATCCATCAAGGTGTGGATGTTGGACCACAAGATCAAGACCCTGCTATGGCCAGCCCAATCTCTAGACCTGAACCTCACTGGCAATCTCTGGAATGTGATCAATAGGAAGACAGATGGTCACAAGCCATCAAACAAAGCTGATCTGATTGAATTTTTGCACCAGGAGTGGCCCAAGAAGTCACCCAAGAGCAATGTGAAAGACTGGTGGAGAGAATTCCAAGAATGCTATGGAAACTGTGATTAAATGTCAGGCTTATTCCACCAAATATTGATGTCTGAACTCTTTCCAAGTTCAAACATTAGTACTTTGTTTAAATTTTAATATGATCTTGATTTCTATGAATTATTCAAGGTCTAAAAACACTGCATCTTTATTTTTTATTTTGTCCAGTTGCCATTTTCTGCAATTAAATAATTAAATTACAATTAAAGTGACAATATTTTTATGTGGAATTTGGGGGAAGTGTTATGAGTAGTTTATGGAGTATTAGGTATGTGTTATTAGGTTATGTTAATAGGTATGTGTTTGAGGAACATGAACATTTTTGTTTTATTCAAAACAAAATTGTTCATGTTCCTCAAACACATACCTGTTAACAATTAAACCAGTTACTTAAGGTGCCCATTCCTCTGCAGCTCTCTATTCTCCAGTATCCTCTACTCCACACAGCTAAACCAGCTCATTGCATAATTATCATGCCCTTTGTAAACTTCCAGATGTTCAGAATTATTAGAAACTTGAGTCGGAGTGGATTGCAGCGGTCACAGTGGATCTGGCATCTATCCCAGGAACATTGAGAGTGAGGTGGAAATACATCCCTATTGAGATGCCAGTCCAACTTACAGCATCACACCCATGCATGCACAGAGTCATTTACAACTACAGGAAATTTATCTTCATCAATTCAGCTATCGGTATGTTCTTGAAAGGTGGGAAGAAACCAGAGGCCCTGGATAAAAACCACATGGACAAAGCTAGAACATGCACAGAAACTCTGCTTGTATAGTAAAGTAAGCTTAGGATTATATCCAGAATCTGCTGTGCGACTGTGCTGCTCACCCATCCATCAATCCATCCATTATCCATGGCATTTATGTCACAGGGTTGTGGGGAAGCTATAGTAAATCCCAGCTAACTTGGGGCAAAAGGTGGGTACACCCTGGGTAGGTCATCAGTGCATTGCAGACTGCCCACCTTTATTGTAAATTGTAATTTTTTTTAACTAAAGCACTGTCAAACTTCTGAAATTTGAGAATGTATGATTAAAGTTACATGAGTTACCCATAATTGGTTACATAGTAAATGGTAAGCGATCATGTAGTGCAGATCATATAATACAGCAACAAACCTTTTTATTTTTCTTCTGGTTTATTCAGATCATTATTTTTCAAGTACACATAATAAAATTATTATATTGTAATAAATTATGATCATATTTTTTAAATTTCAAATTAAAAGACAAGCTGGTAATAACTAATGATCTGAGTTATACTTTTGTAAGAAAACATTTTTTAAATATTCTGTAGCTGATAACTTCTGCTGCAGTGGTGGTAATTAGAAGAGAATAAAGCACACTAGAAAGACAGGAGAAGATATGGATTAGAAAGACAGTTGGTTTTGTTTTTAATATTTACTTCTAGGTGACAAGGTAGACTGTAAAAAAATCTATTGAAGTTGATACATGGCAGGATGTACCCTATTCTACTGTGATCAAGTTTCTGTTTCAAGCCTAATGTAAGCTATTAAGTATATCTATTTTCATAATATGTTTAAAGTATTATAATCATTTAGCTGATTTATATATAATTGTCCATAAAGATCATTATTTTTTAATATGTTCTGCTCTTTGATTTGTTAGTTTTTAAAATGGGAAAAAAAGTGTTTACTTGCTCCAGCACACTCATGCGAATACACTTGTTAGGAATTTCAGATATGCCTTCGGGCCCTTGCAGGTATTTTCTGGATGTTTAGGCTTGACAATGGGAGTGTGTGTGTATGTGTGTGTGTGTGTGTGTGTGTGTGTGTGTGTGTGTGTGTGTGTGCGTGCACACACGTGCACGGGGCGGGGGTGGGGGGTGTATATCAGGGAAAATTGGGTCCTGATTCCTGATTAAGTTAAAATAACCATATTTTATTTTGCCTGAGTGAATCTGTCCATATGTCCACTACAATTCCTTCAGACACCCACACATGCACATATACAGATACACAAATCAGAGGGTCCAACGTACCGCATGCAGTCTCTGGATCCACTTAAGCTGTGAATCACTGTTGCGATACAGGGTAGGAAACAAGAGATGTCATTAAATGCAAAGCATCATAGAACTCATGCAAGGCATTGGCATTGGCATTCAAGTCTGTGAATCATATGATCATACACAAGGAGCTAACTTAACAAAAACATGCATGCATTTGGGATTTGACTGTGCATGCTTTAAACAGAAGTGCATACATGCTCATATTTGTATTTCATTCACTTCTTGTGCATTGCATATAAAAATGCCCATCAAATGTTAATGAAATGTTCTGGCTATAGAACTTGAATCATGAAATCATGTAATCTGTAACCTCTTACATGTATTTTGCATTAATGTAGAAATCCATGTTCATCTATTATTATATATTAATTTTTCTTTTTGTTTACTTCTTTCGTTGAACTGCTTATCAGTCATTTCAGTGCCATCAGATTTACTGAATGGTTACTGACCGTGCCATGCTAGTGTCCTTAGCCCTCCTTTTCTTCAAGAAACCCTGAAGCACTAAAGATAGTTGACACCTTTGTGGTCAGCTCTTTGACCTGTAGACTGGTTCAGAATTACAGGTGCATTCAGGGTGAAGAGATTGACTTTTGGTATCTCATTCCCTTTGTCCTAAGGCACATTTGAGATCTGCCATTACCATAGAATGTGCTGTCAAAACTTGCATATTTTTTCCTCCACTACTTTTGACAATGGCTTGTGGTTACATTTTTATTATACTCTGAGAAAACAAATATTTTTAGTGTCATAGTTGTGCATTGCATACACTGCTGCCTCACTGTTCCAGGGTCTGTTTCCAGTGCAGAGTTATGCATGTTGTCTTTGTGTTTGTCTGGGTTCTCTGGTTTACTCTGGGTTCTTTATTTTACTACACTAGTGAATAGTTCTGGATAGATCCACCATAAGCCGAACTTAATGAAGATGCATCAACGAATAAACATGACTGACCAAAATGATGTAGTTTGTGGTGTGGTTCACTTCTTGTGCATTGTGGTTACATTTTTATTATACTCTGAGAAAACAAATATTTTTAGTGTCATAGTTGTTCATTGCATAGCACCGCTGCCTCACTGGTGTGATGTGGTTTTAGTCACTTTCTAAACTTAACTATGTTATTCATCAGCAGAGATCGCATTAAATATCTAGAGATGCATTTCTGCAAGAAAATGCAAGTGTGATTGCTCCACAGTGCAAAAAATACAAGTGTGGCTCATGATGGATGGATGTATGTGGAGTGAGTTGGTCCAAGCTACAAAATGAATTTTGGTGGTTCTCTGAAGAAGCAAGACTGAGCATTAAGACTTGAATTCTGAAACTCCATTTACTTCCATGGGGATAAAAAGAGATGGACAAAAAGTAAGAAAAAGATGAGTGTGAGTCATAGCTGATTTCTTGTATGTGCCAGCACTTACACTATAGAGATGGCAACAGGCAAAGTTGTAATGCCTTAATGCTAATCAGTGAAATGGGAAATTTAGCAAACAGAGCAGAACTCACTGATGTAATCAGTGATAATTTCAACACAGATGTCAGTTGGGGCAAAATGATGAGGCTCATGTTCGTCAAATGCTGTGACTGACACACTATAAGGAATTACGTGAATGATCAAAGTGATTACCCGTTTTTGCATCATACATTTTGGTATAAATTAACAGTAGCTGCTGCTAAACAATCAACATGTCTCTCAGTGCAGTGCAATTAGTGGCATTTTTTAAATTATTTTGTGGGTAGCCAAATCTTAAAACCGTGTGTCTCTGTATTGGCTTTAAAGGAATAACTTTACTTCTGATTGAGATACAGTGGATATGAAATCACCCCTGTTAAAATGACATGTTTTCATGTTTAAAAAAAAGAAACAAGGACAAATCATGTCAAATCGTTTTCCACCTTTAATGTGATCAATTAATTTGGACAGCAACCAATGAAATTGAACTTTTTTGCATTTAAAAAAATCATAAAAACCTGCTATTTTAACAGGAGCATGTATACTTTTTTTTATTTCTGTATTTACAAGAAATAAACTCATTTTACTTCAGGAAAACCATTGAGTTTTCAGGACTTCATATAGAAAGATTTCACCACAAAATTTCACCAAATGAAGGGTTTTCCCAGGCTGCCACAGATATACTGGATTTGCCTGCCCAAATCACTGTATGAATAGGATAGAATAAAATAAAATAGAATAAAATTAAATAGAATCAAATCAAATAAAATAATATTTTTATTATTTTAAAATAATAATAAAATAATAATAATAAAATAAAATAAAATAAGGTAAAAGACAAACCTGTGCCCTGAAGTACTAGTATTAACTGTACTGAAAAAGCAAAGTGGGCAAAATTGCACAAACCAAAACTGACTCTTTTCTGCGTCTTTAGATTAAGTCCTCCCTGATTGTGCCTCCCAATCAGTGTATGTGATTAAGGCCAATCAGAGACAGCAAGATGTGAAAAGAGCAACAGAGTATCTCCTCTGTTCACCATGTCTGCTTCATCAGTCGAGTATTTCTATTATAATACTCACAACAACTACCACAAATCTTCAGAGATCTATATACATGAGCACACACACACACACACACACACACACACACACACACACACACTATTTAAATAACAGAACTCAATCATGGGAAAGGGCTGAAATGTTTGTCTTTATCATGAGTGTGAGGAACAACCAATAATAGCGTAACCACAGCAATGATTGGCTTTGAAATTACATACACCATCCAAGAGCATTAAGTAAAAAAAACAAACAAAAAAAAACATGAAGGTTTTAAACAAGACAGATATCTGGATGACATGTTTGGCTGAATAACCATGACCGTGTCATTATTAAAAAAAAAAGAAAGAAAAAAAAAATTGTAGCAAACAAAAGCTATTAATATGATCTCAGACATAATTGGATTGAATATAGAGTGTTAGCTTCTTAGCCTGTAAGCTCACAATATTGTAATAGCTTGCAATAATAATAATAATAATAATAATAATAATAATAATAATAATAATAATAATCAGATAAATTAAATTTTTAAAATAATTTAAAAAATATAAAAAGAAATCAGATTTTCATTTGTTATGGTGTAAACAATTATTTCTAATCCAAGTAACAGTAGCTATTTAGTATTTTACTAGTGTCTTGTATGGTTTAGGTCAGTCAATTATAAATGATGTGTTAGAAAAATATAAAACTTTGAAGTGATGTTGCTTTTGGCAACTGGAACTTTCATAAAACTCCAAAATTCATTGAAATTGATCCTGCCCTATATCGCTCATCCTGCCTTAAAAAAAAATTTAAAAAGTATTTCTTCCAGAGCTCAGTCTGTCAGATTCAGTACTGCAGAAGCCTGAGCCTGCAGCCAGAAAATGCTTGATTTTCACAAGTACAATGGAAAAGAACCAGAGATACAAAAGCAGCGGGTGGCAATCCTTAGAGTATATGACGTTTCTTTTTAGTGATGATAATCCTTGATGATAATCTTTGAGCTTGGCTTTTCTGCTTGGTGTGATATGGATTGCCCCTGAACATGTACTTTTTTAGATCATGCTGTGCAAATGTCATTTGCATGTGTGTTCAGTGCCTCACTTCTTTTCAAGTGTGTGCTGTCTGTGGTAATGTATGCTAGATCTCTGAGCACAGGGTTAAAGGGGAGAAAAAAGAATGTCCCCCTGTTGTGAGATTTTATTCTCACTAAGTGTATTCTCACTGTATTCAACCAAGTCTAGGTAAATTAAACATGGTCTCCATTTAGAAATATATAAATGTATTACATGTTATACCTTAATATAATATACAACAGACCTTAAAATCATTTTACACCGAGACAAATTCTATGGTCTTTGAAAATAGAAAGAAGAAGAAAGCGAAGATGAAAAAACTTCAAGACAAATCAAGACAAATTGTTCATACACTGAATCTCTATAAGACTCATTATACCTTAACACTTGGGAAACAGAAACTAACAGGGGCTATTGGTTAGTTGTGCATTAAACCCAGAAACTTCAAAACAGAAACCACAAGACATATATAGGCTTGAAATCCATTTAAAGAACTCAAGCCCTTCTATTTTCACTAAACTCGTTTTCCCTGAAATCCTTCTAAAATAATAGTTTTATCAGCTCTTTTCTTCTATAAAGTGTCAATCAGAAAGTTCTAATAACTGCCAAAGTCAAGAATTTCACTTAATTTAACCTCCTAGTGTGCGCTGCAGCCATTTCCTCTCAGTGTTTACTCCCTGCTGTGGTAAGACAGAATCAGAGGAAGGTAAAGAATAGCCCACGGTATTTCTATAGCCTGTGAGACATGCTTCACATAGCACTATTAGCATTATGCTGCAGTTAGGGCAAGACTATGTAATTGCCCTTTGCATATGCTTAAATCCCAAACAATTTGGGTGTTGATTATGTCCATCATTCAACTTCATTGGGGTCTGGCAGAACAATTAAGAAAAACAACTAATTATAAGTTTAGGGACTTAAGGTTGTGAGATATTTTGCATTCACAGCACTACTGATACTGGCTGACACAATAAGCATTTTGTCTGTTTAAACAACCAGGGTGAGAATATAAATAACTCAGATACTAGAATTAGCATCAACTACCAACTTAATAGAACACTTCAACCCAATCTCATCTGATGGTGCAGGTTTAACAAGAACAAGACCAGGCTTATTAGTAATACATAAATAGTACAGTGCTATATACAGCACCATTGAATCGTGAACTCCTCAGAAAGATGTGGATAGGACAGCTGATGAGTGTGACATATTTATCCTCATGATTCTGTTCATAGTCATAAGGTGATAATTTTGCTATTGGTACTTGAGAAAATGCAATGAAATGCTCTGTAACAAAAGGAAATACAACTAGTTTCTGACACTCATTGAATTGTGACTAGTTGCTAATAATACAAGATATTTTATGTTTTGCAATCTCAATCTATATGGTAATGTATGTATTCACACTAGATAGTAGCACTTGTTCAAATCTGATTCTTGTAACATCTAAGGTTGTCAGTGTTTAATAATGCCAGTGTTGTTCACATTTTGTCTTAGCAAGTACTTAAGTTGGTTTTTTTTTAAGTTGTCTATGGTATAATGAGAGGACAGATTTAGTTAGTGTTATGCCTGTGTACATGCTTCTTGTCCAGGTTGTACAGAAATCTTCATAGTCTTACGTGCTGTTCATAGTAATATTTACAGGATGTGCTCCATTATGAGAAGACATTGTAACAAAGCTAGTGCCAGCAGAAGCTATTTGGTGTCTGGTGTTGTGGCAGTAAATGTTTCACTGGGTCACAGGTCAGGCACATGGATAACATCTATTACAGGCTCAGTAGACAGATGGCAGTGATTTTTTGAGAGCTAGGGCACAAGGTTGACCTTCAGTTCAGCCTCTTCATCGGTGGAGCTATCTACTTGCCAGGAAGATGTGTGGTAAGTATTCATAACACATATAGTTATTACTCTACAGTCTGGATAGAAGGACAAAACAAGTAGATTTGGCTAAGACATGATTGAACTTAAAGGTTATTTCATTAGAGGGTAAAATTTGTTTGTTAATTTTAAAAAAAAAAAAAATAGAGAAGGCATTAATAAGTGTGGTTTCATTGGCCAATATGTGATGTTAGTATTTAAGTGACACCAACAGCATCACTAATAAAAAGGATGTAATTAGAGGAGTGCTTGGTCAGTGCTCAAACAAGTTATCTGGTTATAACTTTAGCTGCTGCTGAACATATTACATTCATTCATTGCCCACCCATAGCCACTTATCAAATACAAGGTCATGGTGGATCTGGGGTGCATTCTGGAGGCTAATCCATTACAAATGCATGGACACATTCATTATGGACACAAGGGCCAACTCTGTCAAACAAACCCTTTGTCCATTTATTCCCATTTACATAAGCAAGAAAGACCACACTTTGCTAAAAACAATAGCTGCTGGAGTATTGTACCACTGCTATCAGCAGTAGTATCTGTTGTCTGTTTTTTATACCAAATAATCCCTTTTTTGTAGCCAGATACCCCTTTAACTGTAAAATAAATCACATGGACACCTGAGTAGAGATTTCATTACGAACATAACCAAATTAGTAAAATGCAATGCTCTTTAATGAAATGATAATCTGGTTATCTATTGAAGTTATACAGTATTTTATTCTGGAACTTTCCATTCACATAACACATTAGGCCCAAGATGACATGATTTCTAGTCATATTTTTTTGAGTTATTGATATTTAGATTTCTCATTTCAAGTGACCATTCAAACAGGCTAATAACCACAAGAACTTGATGGTAAATACAATATCCTTGATAAGATGGTTGTGACAGCACTGTAATTAATTAATGGAAATAAATAAACAAATAAATAAATAAATGAACAAATGAATAAATACGGACCACCTGGCCATTCTACACAATCACCTGGGGGTCCCTGGACTCTCTGTGCTACCTGTTTAAAGTAGCAAGAAGCCATTTAAATTCTGTGACAGCGGGTGATTTAAAGGCTGTTTCCGAATCCACATACTAGCATACCACAGAACATGCTAAATAGCACACCTTTTATGCTAACAGCTAACATACTGCAATGTACAATTTTGACATACACTAACAGTCAAAAGTTTGGATACACCTTCTAATTCAATGTTTTTTTCTTTATTTTTATTACATAAAAGACACTTAATGTTTTAAAGTAATGATGGACCGTTGTTTCTTTTTACTTAGTTGAGCGGTTGTCGACATAATATGGATTACTACAGTTGTTCAATAGGGCTGTTATAAAAAATACTGTATTTTGATCATTTAGCATTTACTATTTACTGTATGTCTCAAATGCATTAAGAAGGCAGGAAATGCCACTAATAAGCTTTTTACGAGGCGCACCTGTTCACTGAAAAGCATTCCAGGTGACGACTTCATGAAGCTGGTTAAGATAATGCCACACAATATCATCAAGCTAAATGGTGGCGACTTTGAAGAATCTAAAATATGATACATTTTGTTTGGGTTTTTTTTTTTCTTTCTTTTTTTACACTTTTTTGTTTACTACATAATTCAGTATATGTGTTGCTTCATAATTTGAGGTATTCAGTATTGTGTTACAATGTAGAAAACAACGACAGCAAAAAAAGAAAAACCTATGAAAGAGAAGGTGTCCAAACTTTTGACTGGTAGTGTACTTATTAATGAGATACTATTTTGTGCCTAGGGCCAACCTAGAGTAGTCAGGCCACTTACTAGGCATGATTTTGGGAAGTGAGAGGAAACTCACAGAATGCAGAAACTACATTTATAAAGTAACTGGAGCTCAGAGTCCAGAACCCTTTTTCATCCACACTACCTCATGAGTCATCGTGCTACTCCAAAACAATATACATTTCAATCAAACAGGCTCCACTTTGGTCTCTTGCTCTAGGAACCATGAAGAACACAACATGGTCAAAATGAAGAACTGTGTTAAAAAAAACTTGCTAATTTTTACAGAAGGAGATGGGCAGGAAGGACATACAGATGGTAATGTATTCTGTGTTAGTTTAGTTTAGGACTGCTTAAAACTATTACACATTGGCATTAAACCACATTACATGCACTATATGGCATTGAAATATGTCTGGACAGGAAAAGAAAATCTGCAAAATAATATAAGTGAGCACTTCTTCCCTGCTTCAGCGACCATGGTAACATTGCTATGGCTTTATTCATTCATCTTCATTTATGACAATAGTGTTCATAGAAAAGATGTCAAATTGAATGTAGTTCCAAAAGAGTAATTACTCAGCAGCTTGTTTTGTTGCAGAGCAAATTTGATTCACATTGTTTAAAATTTAGGAAAAGCTGGGCCACTGACACCTTTCAAAACATATATTTCTTTTTCATTGGACAAACACAGCTGTCTATGGGCAATTAGGGTGCCATTGCCAAGATTTGGATTGGATTTAAATTTGAACAAGAGATGCAGAATCCCTTGGATTGTTAAATAAGCAACTACTGTACTGTACTGTCTGTGTGTGTGTGTGTGTGTGTGTGTGTGTGTGTGTGTGTGTGTGTGCGTGTGCGCGTGTGTGTGTGTGAGTGTGCGCGCGCGTGTGTGTGTGTGTGTGTGTGTGTGTGTGTGTATACACACCTTTATGAGCACCAAATGTCCTCAAAATGAGGTACGAACACACAAACGATTAATAACTGTATAAAAACAGTTTTTTTTAAAGAAAAAAACAGAAGAGGCAAAAAGTTTCCTTTTCATTATGAGGTTATGGTTATGGTTAGGTATAGGTGCAGGCACAAAATTAATTAGCTGCAATAATAATTATGTCAATGGAAGGTCCTCGAACGGATAGTAAGATAGACATATGTGTGTGTGTGTGTGTGTGTGTGTGTCCGTCCATGTGTAATTGTCTAATGTCTAATCACGGACTTGACAGAAAAAACTACACTTCTTGGGACCCCACCAAATTAAACACCCTCCATTGGATTATGAAAGAGGGAAGAATGTGTATTTATGGTAATAGTTGCAGGTGGTAGCTGGCCAAGCATTGGCAAGCTAATTTACAAAATGAGTTTTCCATTCACAAGGCAGGCCTATTAACAGGCCTTGGAATGACAACATATCTGAAATAGATGGAACTGACCTTGTTTCAGGAGCTGTTGCAGCAGAGAGATAAGGGGTGGGATAAATTTGTTAAAAAAAAACAAACAAAAAAAAAAACACACACCAATGAGTTCAAGACGCTTGTTTTGGTCTTGGTTTCTTTTTAAGGTCCCATATCTAGCTCTAGTAAAATGCAATAAAGCATAGTAAAAAAATAATGTAACAGGTTTTTTTTTTCAGGTCTTTATAGTCAGCAATAACACCAATTTTAAATCTGACTCTGCATTATTCAAGTATTCAGTACACTTTAAACATACCTTTTTCAAAGAAGACATAAGGTACACATTTATCATGAATGAAGTGTACGTGATAGCCCTTAAACAAGTAAAGCTTTGGTTAACAACTGCTCCTTTATTTAGTGTGAAATCAGACACTTCTGTCTAACAAACCAATCAAGTAAATAATTTAAAATTAATGTCAATTAATAAGTATCTGTTTGCAAAGCAGTTTGACTTGAGAAAAGAAAGAATATTGTTGTTGTATAATGCTGTAGGGTGAGAATTAACTATTAAAGATGACAACAGAATGACAACCTGGTAACAGCACCTTCAGTCTTGTTTATTGTTCTTATTCACTTATTATCTCTTCTTCATTCCT